>CM041790.1:46035095-46635095 GCA_023375725.1 Nephotettix cincticeps | reverse complement strand
CTGCATTCCCAATTAAGTCTAAAAATGCCGTCAACATCCACCCAAGCCAGTCACCGTTTATTTAAGGTGTGCCCCCCTCCATATTTGCAAGCCAAATTGGGATTACTCACAGTCGGGATTCAAACACGCGTCCTTCAAAACAGCCAAACGTTGTTGCACTCGTCAGTACAAGCAATTAGTCCACTATACCACAAAGTAATACCGTCCAAGAAAGCGTTTATTTGGCTATTAAAGCAGGATAGTGAACTGTTAAAAAATTCCTGTATCAGCTCCCAGAGGGCAACACGGTCACGAAGGCGATGGTGTCTATCAAGTTCACTAAATTGACGACAGATGCCTCTACCTATCTTTCTTATTGAAATTGTAAATGTAATGTAAATTACAGCTTTGCCACTTATAGGGTTATGAAGCAATAATTTTGATTTGATATTATCTCAGTCATTTGCATTAAAAATTTTTAAGTCACAATATACACTATGCAGGTTGTGTAATAATTCAGATGCAGTTTGATTTCATCTAAGGTACTTTGAGAGGCAGCTAGAGTTAGCGACGAGTCACAGTTTGCCGTTATTTCTACACTGCCGCAATGCTGCTCATGACGTGGCCAAGATTTTGAAAAAATGGCAAGACCGCCTGCACGGTGGTGTCATTCACTCGTTCGATGGCTCTGCGGATGAAGCTCAGATGTTTCTCAGTATGGGATACTACATTGGCATCAATGGCTGGTCAGTGATACATGTTCAATGTTGAAAGGTGTCTTACACCTGTTGTTCTTTATGGTCAAACACTTGACATTGCCACAGCCATGATTCTTGTGGGTCAGTAACGGGTTAGTGTGGAAGAATGAAGAGACTCACTGAATAACATTACAACCACTCTCTGCCTAGACACCTTAAGAACGTTAAATTTATTTTATCAGTTTTTTTTATTTATAGCTCTTTGTCAAATAGCTCCCAAACTTTTCCAAATGAAAATCAGTGTTATGACTGCTTATCTAGTATAAAAAAAAGTTTACTATGCCCATTTTGAAGATGGGGTACACGTTTGAGTACAGTTTTTTTTTCAACAATTGATTTGTTCTTCTCTCGTGGTTTAATTGTTCGACACTAAAAATTAACAAAACTGATCAAACTATTTAATAAAAGGTTCTCTTTTAAGTACTACAAGACAAAGACAAAAAAGATCAATAATGGTAAGCAGAAAGTTTTTTTTTTTAATTAAAGCAATACAAATTTTACATGATTTAGACCACATATATTATTCTAAATTCAACTTAAAACCTCTCATCTTCAATTTACCTTGTACCCATAAAAACACATTTCCACTAGAATTGTGGTTTTGTTCTTATGTCAGGTTTAAGTCAACTTTAACATTGGTCAAGATGGAATTGACTTAATTTTCCCTTAACACGTTCAGTGCGATGGGTGCCGAACGGCATCCGAGCGGTGTACGGTCACACATGCGGCAGACGCCAATTGGTGCCTCGTGCAATAATACATTTGGCCCTAAAATGTCAGCTTATGGTTCATTTCATGTGTTTTCCCGCTAGTGTGTTGTTGATAAGTTTGGTTATGGTGGTAATCGTTCGTAGTTTTGTGTGTGTTCGTAATAGTATTTCAAACAGTAAAAAACAAAAATGTGATTGTGGTTAAAAATAATGTTGGTCTAAATTCAGTACCTACAAATGTAAGTTTTTATTTTTATTTTTAAGTATCACACAGGCTTATCATTTTTACTTCATATTTGGTAACTAATGTTCTATTCAAAATACAGCCTGAACACATGGTAACACTCATATTTACAGTTTATTTTTATTGTACAATATATGCAATATATACCTGTAATCTTGCAGTGTAACCTTTTATTTTAGTTTTTCCTATATGCTGATGTTTCACTATTCATTCAAAAACATATTTAGGCCTTTGTAACATGCAAGGTTGCCTATAAGCGCCAGCAGCAATCATCATCAAAACCTTTAAAATTTCTTGCTGGGGGCTATAGACGCCGATAGGCATCTATACATAATTTTCATATATATTGACCACATATTACATAGAGTAAAAGATGTGGCACAAATATAATTCATTTTAAATTCCTTTGAAAAAATAATGATGCAGCTCCTGAGGAAAGAATCGCGAATTCATACATAGCAGTGAACGAAATTGAAGACTAAATATTTCTTTACACGAATAATACAAATCAATAAAACAATAAAAATTTATCATCCATTCAGTTATCACTTTTATAATGTATTTATATTTCATTTTACCAATAACTTTGAAACAGCTCATTAAAGACGGAAGAAAACTTGCATGTGGTGAAGACTATTCCATCGAACAGACTGCTTGTGGAAACTGACGCCCCCTGGTGTGAAATCCGACCCTCCCATGCTAGTGCCAAACACATCAAAACCAGTCTACCCTCAGTCAAGAAAGAGAAATGGTCCCCTGACTCCATGGTGAAGGGCCGAAACGAGCCAGCCAATGTCATGTGAGTCTTTTGGGAACAAAAGCAAACTCGAGGTCTATCTGTCTATCAGTAAAAATTAATAGATTTTGAATATGTGACTTTTGATTCCAACAAAGAAAACATCTTTAAATATTAACCCTTTCCACTACTGTTTTTAGACCGCCCCTGCAGATTCTAGTTTTTAATTGTTTTTTGTGAAAAATTTACTGTCATAAATAATTGAAATTTGTTATAATTTCATAAACATTTTTCAAACGTATTTCTTTACCTATTTCTTTTTCACAAAAAATAACTTCATCTGACAACAAATCTTCCAAAAACAATTAAATTTCTTGATCAGTAACTGACTTTTCACCTGCCAATATAAAAGTCGATCGAATTTCATTTGTAAACAATTTAATAATAACTATCAATTAAAACAAAAGCGTACACAAACGTCGTCAACGAAAACAAACAATGTATCGATACGAAACGAGTCAAGACGCAAATGACTTTGTAACGTAACCCTTGTTTGACACCGTTTCCCAAGTCATCTAAATGATAATAGAAATCATTATTTTTTCGTCTAAATACTATAATAAGGTCAGAAAGACATCTACAATCAAACACAATGCTCAAAACAAAACTATTGGAAATTATTATTAAACGATAGAATACTTATGTCGGCACACAGCTGACATAGTGGAAAGGGTTAAAATGTTATACATCATTTTTTAACTAGTATATTGAGATAATATACTCTTGCTGAAATATAAACTATTTAACGGTAGTTAAATTAATTATGGAACTTAATTCATTACCTGAGTCTGCAGGAATAGTGAAATATTTCATTTTAGTCCCATTAGAACAATGGTAATTTTGTGAGTATTACCAGTTAGACAATAGTCGTTAACAGATATTTGAGGTGTCAAATTAAAGGCTAAGTGATTATCGAAAGAGTTATAATATTATTTTTTCAGTCAAGTCTGATTGACATGTACTTATATCCTATAATAAACTTGTTAATCATGCTTTTATGATTTGAAAATCTAATATCCTATACAGGCTAATCACTTGATACATCAGTCAATCATCTTACAATCTTCTTATTGTGTGAATGCCGTCACAAAATTAACATTTTTCTTATGGGACTAAAATCCAAGATGGCGGAGGAACTGCAGACTATTAAGTTTGAGCAAATAATTGATTACACTTTAAATCAATCAAAAATCTAATCATAATCAAAAATGCTTAACCTAGAGTCTTCAGTAGCTCACATGTCCATATGTTTCTGTGCCTGATATATCCTTGTCATAGGAATATGTTAGGAACCTCTTTAATGTATTATGAAATATGTTACAGCCAAGTATTGGAGGTCCTGGCGGCAGTTAGAGATGAGAATTTTGCAACACTATCTGCAATTGTACTTTCCAACACTTACGATCTGTTCTTCCCTAAAATAAAATAGTGAAGCATTTTCTAACATTCTTTTATTTCCTAAGTGTAATTTTCAATTTACAGACTTTTATGTTTATTATGGGTGGAGTAGATCAAATCTTTCAAGATAACTTTTATATTAGAATTCAACACATTTCTGTGTGTCTTAACTATGTAGTCTATAACACCTGTCTGAAGAGCTTAAGGTTGTAGGTTGTCCCTCAGGGTTCACACATGCCCCTGAGTCAATTGAGAAGCTGCAACTTCATTAATGTGTCTTGGTCTAAAAAGCTAGCACTAACACAGTAAAGAACATGCTGTAATGATCATAGACAGATTTACTAAAACTTATAATGGAATCCATGGCATGAAAAATTCCTTCACAGGATTATTACACCATTATTGTTATAGCCAAGGAAATAACACTAACCAGCCAAATGGTAAAAAGAACATGCTGTAATGACCATAGGCAGATTTACTAAAATTTATAAAAGAATCCATGGCATGAGAAATTCCTTCACAGGATTATTACACCATTATTGTTGTTATAGGTAGGGAAATAACACTAACCAGCCAAATGGTAAAACCTGACAAAACAGTATTCTTATGCTCAAATAGGTGTGTAATCTTTCAAATGAACCCAATAACTAAAAGCTAATTATTTCCAACTTACTCAGTACCAAACATGATTGCTACAAGCCATAATTATTAAGGATAGCGCAGTTAACTTCCAGTTGGTCAAACCCTAACACAGCCATGACATTTCTTGGAACTTCAGGCAGAAAAGAGAAGTAGGAACACAAAAATATTGATAAACAGAATATATACACTTATATTTGAAAACCGGACGATGATACTTTGCATTTACACAGTTCTGATGAAAGTATAACAATATATTTACAGAATATACATCCGCGTATGTACAATTAAAATAAACTGATTATAACAAAATTGTTTTTAAATGTCAAATTATAAAACTAACTAATTGATAACTGCACTTATTTAGTCAAGTTATCACCATTGGTTAGGCCCACTTCTTCATCACTGTAATGTACCGATATTTCTGAATCCCTACGCACTTTCTTAATTAGAGGCAGATCATCACTGTCTTCACTGGTAGTCCTTTTGCGTGATGGCAGAGGTTTGCTGCCATCATTGTTGCTATCTCCGTTGCATGTTGTAACGCGGTCTGGCTCCACAACAGCTGCTGTGTTGGATGCTGTTGCTGCAGTCAGTGCATCCTTGGCTTTCCGCAACTCTTGTTGCAGATAGTAGATGGTGCTCTGCATACCCTCCACATCTTCATCCAAGTCTTGGAGGAACTCATCCAGTTCTGTATGTAACAATAAGTTCAATATGAATGCACTACAACTGTATTTCATAATATCAATAATTGTTGAGAAGGATATGTCTTACATCTAGGGTGGGGGGGTATTGGCAATCCATCAGACCAAAATTTGAAATTTCCTAAAGGGAAGTAAATACATTTTTAACAGATTAGCTAACAAGCACATAATTTAAATTAAAACTTAGCTTGTAAAAGTATTAACATTTAATATGTTATTTGCAAAAAAGGAAGAATCTTATCAAAAAAAGTCTGCAGGGGCAAGGTATTTATTAAAAGCTGCAAGTAATGGTGGGTTAAATAAACGAGGAACAAGTAAATTTGTACAATCCACACATGCATCTGCAACAATGACAACATTGGGGTGAATATTGTGGACTTAAAGAAAATCTGAGCACTTGCCTGACTGTGATTTTTTTACTTCCTCGCTGAAGCTCTTCTGCAAAGCTAGTTCCCCCTCAAGTTTGGCTACTCTACCACTAGCTATGACTCTGCCCAGCTCTTCGTTCTCCTGGTACAACAACCTACACTTGGCCATCAGCCTCTTCCCTGTATTGCTGAAACATTGACCATCATGCAATTGAGAATACAGAAAAAAATATTAAAATACAACTTACTATTAGTAAAATGCCCTTTGCATACTTTGAAAACAGTCTTAGCAGCGTAAAATGGATTTTTTCCCAGTTCTGTCATATAACCCAACAACTAGTGACAGTCGCTTTTGCTATGGTCAAATTTGAGGCAGATTACAAGCATTTAGTGCCATCTGTTGTCAATTTAGTGAATTTTTAGTCACTGCCTCTGAGAGCTAATATTTGAACTAACTCATGGAGTTTGCTGCTTTACCGCTATAGTGTTCTTTAAGCAACTTAAGCGCTTTTTTCAAATGATGGTGGTAGTTAGCGTAATTGGCAAAGGTGTGTCGCTAACGAGCGAAACGTTGAAGCCGAGCGGAAGTATAAAGGTTCAAATCCCCATCATGAGCAACCCCCAAGCCAATAATGGCTTTCAATTGTGTGATACAGTGGATGGGTAGCCCACCTTAAATACACCCTACTGGCTAGAGTGGTTGATGAAGTTGATGGCATTTGTAGACTTAACCTGTTGATGAGTAGGCCTCTCCAATGACCTATACTTCTGGATTGCGCTCTGCCATGCAAAATGAGCCAGATTCGCGGTCTGCTGTCTGAGTAAAGGACGTGCATGAGGCCAAAAAACGTGAATCTAACAGAGCGCTTGACCTCATTCTCACGCTTGTTTACAGCACTGGAAATATATAACTCAATTTAAACTTATATATTTGTAATCAAGTAAACAAACTCCAAGGGAACGTCCTGCCTGTTTCTTTCTCATGTGTCGTCTTTTCTATGACTAATATTTCAAATTCAGTGGTTTAGGTTCAGTGTTCAGTAAGTTTAGACAAAATGTAGCATGATGCAACTGTATTGCGTGGCGTATAATTGCAAAGCGTTATAAAGGGTGCACGCTTTCATTTTACACAAATAAGTAATACTTTGTTCATAAGTGGTATGATTTTTTATCTTGAAACTCGATTCTAGATTTAAATAATAGAAGTTTAATTCATCTCGTTAACCCATTCCTGTCTGGCAGAACGGTCAACGCCTGAGGCCACCCGGGCTGAACGAAAATCGAGCCTCGTTCACTACGACCGCGCGTCACTATAAGCGTGAAAGAATTAACATTAACTTCATGAATTATATGTTTTGATTTATTTGCTCTGTTCCTTATACTCTTTTACAGCGTATACAATCATTTTTAGCAAGAAAAAAAATTATTACAGTACTTTTTCACCAGATCCAAGCTGTAGACTTAGAAACAAGTAGGTATTTTTGTTTCGTCAAATTTTACTTTATTTTCAAAAGATTCCTTTATTTTACTTGGTAGATCTACTTCTAGTTACCTGCAGTAATAAATAGTTAATGATAAATCTTTAAATAATAATCATTATAACTGTATTATCATCAATAAATACAATCGCTAAACGAATTGTGCGAACAAGAAAATAATTTACTGTCAATACGGAACATTTGACACTAAATAAGATGGTAAAAGAGGACGCCAACACCATCTATCGGATGAGAAATGAACTAGAACCCCTAACGGCGGAAAAAAGAACTACGTCGAAGTATAAGCTGGCAACGTACATTGTTTGCTCATAACCACCCCGCGGCCTGTGCCGCGGGACGCACGTCATTAGACATCTGTCTAGCGAAATACGCTGACGTACAATGTACGTCATTAGACGGGAATGGGTTAATAGAATAATATAATTTAAGAAAATATAAAAACACTTATGCATAAGGAAAAATTTATCAAAAACTGAAATTTGAAAACACATTAAAAAATCATCTGATAATATTATTAACTATTTACTTGTTTAGGCTATTTTATTGATATACTTAAACTATGACCTATTGGTTCGAACATGTCGGTATTGAAATAAAATAATTATTTCAAACCAATAGAGTTGTTAAGCATGATAAAAATAACTATAGAAAAATTAATATATTTTGTAGATGTAGTTATTAAGTACAAATGTCTTAAGTAAGTTTGAGTAAATTTCTATCATCAGTTTTAAGAGTTAAATTTTATTTTCATATTCCCTCATGGTAATTCCGAGCTGCTGGGAAAATGAATAGCTGCAATCAAACGAAAAAATGTTAAACTTTTTTAAATAAAAAAAAAATTTAATTAATTTAAATTATAGTAATATTTTATAATTTGAGTAATTAACTAATTTTAAATAAATACTGATATTGGAAAAATGTGTGAGTTAAAATAATTATTTATAACCTCATTACCATAAATCTAATATTTTGGGGCAAAACAAAATCACAGATTTCTACACATATATTTATTTCATTAGAACGATAAATGGATTAAGAGCATATTTCAAACCTATTTTGACATCTTTCATACTATTTACATATTTTAGAATGTGTTTTGGGTTTGATGTATTTCAAGTGTTTAATTTATTAGTAATGTTTTAAAAAAATGTCAAATATATTACATCCCGTTATATGACGTGGATCCTCAAGTGGGAACAAACCTCACATGACGGGCGTACTCAAATGGGTTCATTTGTCATTACTCCTCAACAGGTTAATTGAGATTGCACCGGATACCGGCTTTGCTTCTTTTACTACTATATAGTTGTTTTTTGTTTATACTGATTATTAAAAGAAGAGTTGCATGATTATTTTATCAGTCAGATAAGGCTAAAAAAAACCGACCAGTTGTAGGGTTAAATAAATGTTTGAACACCTGGATTTTTTGACTGGAGGTGGTGAGGCATAAGTCAACTAACCTGTCTGGAGTAAACTTCCACGCACTAAGCTCATTCTGCGTCTCCTCCACCCTGGTTCGAGTGGCAGCCAGTTCTTGACGTAGCTTCTGTAGCAGGAGATTCACTGCGGGATCTAGTAATGCAGACCGTAGCGCTGACACTCCGGGTGCCTCACGTGCCTTCAGCTCCGACAACTGGCCCTGGTCCAAAAAAATGTTGTGATGGTTTGATATTGCACTACATTGATGATCCCCTAAATTATTCCTGCTTATCTTACCGAAATGATTAAAACAATTGAATAATTTACTATTTTATGTATTAATAACTTACAAAATACCTTGCACATGCTTTTCAGTTCTGTCCAGCCTTCTCAAGCTCATCGAACCTAATCCTTCCATCCGAGTTTTGGTCTACCATCTAGTATTTCATGAATCCAATCATTATTTTAATATTAAGTTTGTTTAAAAGACCACCCTATTATTCACCATATTTTAAATAATTAATTAAGACATGTTAAAATAACCATTTAATAACCTTTCACAAAAAAACCATAATTATTATTTAATATAATGTTATTCATCTCCATAATTATTTCTCATCAAAATATTCCCCATTTAACGAACACCCAAAATCACATTTATCCTTTAATCATCCAAACTAATTTAAATTAATCACTCCTCATCTATTATATAATATATATATATATATATAATATATATATATACATATATATATGTATGTATGTGTGTGTGTGTGTGTATGTAAGAAAACTGCAATACATAATAAATTAACATTACATAATATAATAATTCAAAAGTAATCTGTAAACTTAAAGTAAAGTAATCTGTAAAGTAAAGTTAACTGGCTGGGTGGTGTAGTGGTTATAATACCCGCCTTCAAAACTGAAGGTCGCCGGATCGAATCCCGCAAGGGTCGAATCTGGACCCAGTCGCCATTTGTCATTGGGCTACTAATTAATGATGCTTCCTAACAACAGGTCGACGTTAGGTAGTAACAAGACCGGGGTTTGGACCGTTCCCCATCAAAACGTTAAAAATGCCACTGGCGTAGAAATACACAAAATAAAAATACACAAAATAATAATAATCCTTAATGCTATTACTTAAGATTCAGTGAACATATGACCAACTACGTGCTTCAACAATAGCAAGTGAGTGAGCAAGAAACCAGGAAGAATAGTGAGTGTTCCATCAACTTTGGATAGTGAAAGACTGTATTAATGTTCCAGTGGTAACATTTTAAATTAAATATAAAGAAAAAGGACATAGTTCCTAGTGAAACTCCCCAGTGTTAATTTAGACAAGAAATTATTATTGAAATTAGACAATTAATCATGTTGAAATTATCTATCCCTTTATTTGCTTTTTATTATTACTGACAAGACTCAAGATAAATGTGAGCTGAAGATTGACTCCAAGTGGTAAGCCCTCCATCTTGCTTTTACAACGACTCTAAATTATCCAAATATCAATCAAAGATATTATTTTATTTGTAACATTTTATAACAAACTGAACAGTATTATAAATATTTGAATTTCTTTTAATCAGATCAAGACAATTTATCATTAACTTCAATAAATTGGACTCCCTTAAGGACAATTCCAAATTTAATTAAAGAACCATTTGAGGCCTAAGCCAAGAATAATTGATCCTATTTGAACATTTATTTAAGAATAAAAACGTTATTCAAGGCAGCACGACTACCCAAACCCTGAGATTGAGAATCCAAGCAATTTAAAATTAATATTATTTCATTTAATACATTGTTAAAGACTAATATCAATAGGCCTAGCCATCATTGTAATATTTCTGGTTTCATTGAATAAACATTACATTTGAAAAATAAAGAACAAGAGTTATCTGATTACATCCTTAATATAAAATAAGGAAAACTATATTAAATCTAAAATGCATTAAAAAAAATATTTTACTTTTATAACCTGCAGGTCTCTTGCTTTCTGGATAGTTATGTAGTAATTTTTATGGTGATGCTATGCTCTCTTTTGAGGAAATTACCTATCTACTTTTAACGTATTTGCGGTTTACGTCACTATTATATCTGAATCGTTGAATAATTTTCTAATTTTAAAATTGTGCTAGATTCTCCTGATCCCATCCTCTTGAGTTGGGCTATATGTCTTCTAAGGTTGGGTCGATTCCAAACATCGATCCTCGATTCCACCGATTCTCAGGGTTGGAATCGTCTAAAGTTGATACCGATTCTAAGGGTTCGTTGTTCCGCCGACAACGAACGAGAAAAGAAAGAATTATGTTTGTTTTCCTCGTCACGATGTTGTTGTGAGAAACAGTTGTTATTGCTTTGATGAAACTAATACGGATCAGGAAACTAATAGTCGCCCTGCCCTGCCTACTCAAAATTATCGTGCACTTTCTGTTTATTATCGTATCCGCGTAAATAAGAACCAATATTCAATTTCAAAGCAATCGGATATCTGCCTCCGACACGAAAGTAACAAGTGCCCTGATACTGATAGACCATACAGAATGATCATTAACACTCAATCTTTTCGTTTTAGATTACATCGTCAATATGAAACATCTTTGCTCAAACACCAAAGTGGAGATGGCAAATGACGTAATACGTATCCTTTGGAAAATAATGCAAGAACGCCATTGGTCGGTTCAAAATAACAACATACCTCGTAATTATTCTTATTTCAGTTACTGATAAACTTCAATATATTGAATATTGAATTTCGAAATACTAACCATGTTGATGCCGATTATCAGAATAATGTTAATTATATTATTAAATTCTAAGGTTACAATACCTGCCGTCGAACGACTCTAAAGTGTTCATTAAGGGGCCTTTCTTACATTTATGCAGAATATGGAGATTTTCACTGCAGCTGCTCACATTGTGGTTTGTAATGATGTTCAGCAAATTTTGAGCGTTGATTTTTCAATTTTGGTTTTGGGAGGTGTTTGATGAACCTTTTGTTGAAAAGACTAACCTGATTGCCTAATTTTGGACAATCACTGCATGTTAATTGGTTAATTATGTTAATTCTGACTCATCTAGGTTATTGTTTGTGAGTATATTTACGGTGGAGAGGTTTAAATGTTGTTACCGAAAATTGTCTTGTTCACAAGACTATTGGATTGAAGACGGCAGGTATTGTAACCTTATAATTTAGTCGTTACTCAATCCTGAAGGCAAAATGTTTAAATTACATTATTCCAATGAACTTTTCGGCAACAAAACTACGAAGATCTGAAATTCTACAGCAAAGTACTGTATTTTACATTATAATCAACGGGATTTGTTGTAAAAATAAAAAGCCCATTTAATATGTCTGTTTTTAATCCAAATAATTTATGGTTAAAATTAGAGGTGTACGGATATCCGAAAATTCGGTTCGGATTCGTATCGGATATCTGAAACCGATCCGAATGTGTTTAAGATATCCGGTAATATCCGATAAATATCTGAATTTTCGGATAGACTGTATATTTCAGCAATTTGAACAAAAACAACGAGATTTTCGTCGATTTAATACCCGCGAAGCCGGAATAATTTTTGCTTAAAAGACGTATTACGTGGTCTTTCATCAAAACAATGTCGTTGACTGGTAGACGCGATACACTTATAGCGATTCGAATCGCTAAGCATTATGACAACGGAATATGTCCCAAAAATATGTGTTCTTGAAGAGTGAATCTATAATTACACTAAACGGTATATTTAGAAGTTTGGAAAGATCAAGATTTTGAATGATTTTAATTGGTTTGGATATTAAAATTAAATTTCAAATCATTATTCTGAATTAACTAATCGATAATAAACAATGAAATAGTGAATGAAACAATCGAATGTAGTAACAACCAAACCAAAATAAGGTTACGGCTTACTGGTTTTTGTAATGCATAGTAGACGCTAATAATGACTAAATGCCAGCGCTGCTGTGTCCTTTAGTGCACGGTAACTAAATATCGTACTTCTATTGTGACTACATCTTATTAGTACTCCTTTACATTTATCACGGATATATTTAAGGATGATACGTCCTTGAGGTATCAACTAATTATTTTTAATGAGTTTTAATAATGTTTTAATCGGTATAAATAAATATGATAATACGACTTTTACTGGTAGCTACTATGACGAAAGTAGTACATCGCTATGCACGACTGAATTGAATTGTTGATTTAATGTTATTGGTAACAAACCATCATAATAGCTCGTTTTGCGACGGGGTTTCCAGCAAAAATAATACTACTTCATTCTGATCAATTGTTTAGTTATTGCATTCTCAACTACTCCGGGTTTGAGAAATACGATAAAGTGTTGCCAAATTTACATTTCGCCTATTTCGTCGTTCGGTGTTCACATAACCAACAAATTTCCCACTTGTTTTCAATCTACATTTCCTCTTTGTTAAATGAATTTAAGCGTTATTAGTTTTACATTTTTAGATAATTTTAAGATGAATAACTAACTAGATTACGACGAGGTACCATAATTTCACAGGTTTCAATATTGTTACACAGCCGATCGGGGTATTTTATCTGCCAAATATTCCAACTCTGCGCCTGCGCACAGGCCTTTGTTTGATAGCAGCTGCACTGTCACTGCCCCTGCTCATACGCAGATAGCCTATGTCATCGAGCCAACGTTGTCTGTCAAATCTTGATTCTTTGTTAATGGTGATTTGTTTTTATCATTGTAATAAATAAAATAATTGAATCGTGAAATAAAATTGAGAATTAGTTGATGATTAGTAGAATGAATTGATGAATTAGTAGAAAGTTGATGTCATTTAATGGCGAATTATAAGGTTTCTGTTGATTTAATTTGTGAATTACGCCATATTAAAATTTGTTACTGGTACTTTTAGATGCAGTGAAGTAAAAATTTTAGTTTTGTTGTTCATCCGATGAAGAATTTATGATTTTTTATGTACCATTTAATAATTTTGATAACATTTTATTGATTTTTTCTTAATTTTTTCTTAGATAAGTCTGATTTCACTTTGTTATTGCGAGTATCAGGATCCGAAACCTATCCGATCCGAACTTGAGCTATCCGATCTGAATCCGATCCGAAAAAATTATTCACTATCCGCACATCTCTAGTTAAAATATTTCGATATAACAGACTATTTTTCTGAAACGTTTTCACAAACTAGTCAATTTTGAGTAAAACGATACCGGTAATATCCAACCCATACGATAACAGCAATACCGAAAAGCCTACAGGACACTGTGCCATTTTTGTCGATTGTTGAATTTGCTAACATGATGCTAATTTGATGGGAGTTTTTAACCATTGATAGTTTAAAAAGCTTGTTCTCTGATCAATAAATTACAACAGTCTGATAATCTAAATTTACACTGCAAGCCGGCTGCATCATTTTGCGGGTATAATTGCATCGCAAAAACACTTGTTTCACATGTCGTCTGATCATGGATTCGTAATTAATTCTTTGTCATCTGTTATTGTTGTACAACAGGTTTGTTTACAGTGTACAAGTTAGTTTCAGTGGGAAGCACATGAATTATTATTTATTGTGTTGTCATCAAAATAAAGGATCATTGAAGGATGATGGATTGCAATATTATTTTTCCTAAATGGCAAAATCTGTCGCACTGTTGACTGTTATTGTTGTGCAACACATTTCTCTACAGTTTATATTTTTGTGTTTTAAACCGTATTTAGTGGAGAATTACATTAATTGGTTATTATTTATGGTTTTGTCACCGAAATATGGGATTATTTTCAATATGGTGATATAAGGGAATTTCTTGGACTTAAATTTGAGTTTTCATGATTCTTACAATTTTCAATTATTAGTTTTGTTACCTATGAACAGTTAATATTATTTTAGTTATTTTGTTCAAATTAATTATACATGAGTATATATTTTTGGTTTCTGCATTTAATTTCAAACAAATTGGCTATTTAATTTTTTATGTATGTATACTACACAACCTTAAATAGGTATAAACAAAAATAGATTTTCATATATATATTTATTTGTTCATGAAAAAACTATATATAAATAAAATTAGAAATTTGTCTGTACGTAGTTCAAGGTTATTAATTTTTTTACTTATTTTTACGTTTCATGCATTAGAAAGCCGAAACAAGTCTTTTCTCAATTTTTGTCTCTTTGTCTGTGACGCTCCAGGAGGCGTTTTACGCCGTCTTCTCTGAAAAAACAGGAGAACTGATAACAATGAAACTTATTTCATACATTTTCTACATTCCAGAGAAGGTTTTTACATGCTAAAAATTGTCCGCCAAACCCTTAAAAAATAAATAATGAGCATTTAAACCCCCACTTTTTACGTGATTAGTCACATTTTTCTTTTTAATTATCAATAAACCACCTACTGGCAATAATCAGCTGTATTTGTAGTTTAAAAATGTATTAGAAAGAAAAACGAACAGATGTCGTCAAATCAATAGGTCTTTCATTTTAAACCCATTTCGAAATCTTCTATATTAAAAAGTTATTTTAACGTAGTATAACTAATTATAATAATGGTTTAATTGTTAAGTAATACTAAATAAAGCTGGGTATTGATTTATTTTCTTTGTACTGATTTGTTTAGGATATCAGGTTTACATTTTGGTATGATAATCTTTCTTCTTTAAACTAAATCCTACAACCCATACAAAGGACAGGTTTACTGCTTACTCTATGAATATTAACATACTTTTAACATTCCTTGATTCCTCATTTAGTAATGAATAAAATTATATACAGTGGAACTTGGTTATAACGTCATTGAAGGGAACACACAATTAATGACGCTATATCAGAGTGACACTATAAAAGAGGTTACATAATTTTAATTCAAAACCTAGGAAAAATAGAAAAACACATTTTTTACATGGAGTATCTAGCTAAACAATAGCCGCGGCACTCACGGTGCACCACCAACCGAAATTTCTCTCTTTAGTTATACATAGCCTTCATCTCGGCCCGATTTTCTTGACGTTACGTACGATGTTTTAGAATTTACTGATGATATATCCAAGGTTTTACCTATGTAAATACCTATTTTTGGCGGGACCTAAAAATAAATGACGTTATATCCGAGTTGACGTTATGGCCGAGGCCGCAATAACCGAGTTGCACTGTATCTTAATGTTTTCAGTATTTCTAGTATTAGTGAAGATTTTAGTATTTATAGCGTTAGTAAAGATTTTTTATGCTTGCAAAACCCTATAAACCTGGTGACTCTGAAGAAAATATATTAAACACTTCTAATTTTAAAGAATTGCATTTGTTGGTGGCGAGACAATCAATGCCTGGAATCGTTGGAATCGGAATCGGGAATTGATTTTAAAGAATCGGAATCGAAAAAAGTTGGAATCAACCCATCCCTAATGTCTCCCTCACTCTAATGTTACTCATTTCTTTTCTGTGTTTTTATCACTACCCAGACCTCCAATATATATAACGACGCTGGCCTTATTTAGGTTTAAACATCCTTAACCTGATAACCACTTAACGGTTTTTGCCGCAATATTATATCGTCAAAGTGCTAAAAAAGGGCCACTGACGTAATATTGCAGTTTATGGTAAAACAACATTCCATGTTGATATTTGCCACAATATTCCGTTCATTATTTCACCGCAAGAATGTGTCAACATTTACTTTTGAACTGTTTCTTTATGTCTTTGTGTTTGTAAGCGACGTAGACGACTAGAAACCAAATCACCTGCGCAGTTGTTTGTTGAAATCTCGCGAAGGGTGTGGTTTATTATTGTAACGTCACGTCCAGTTTATCTCGCACATTGATAGTTTATTTACAGTCAGCTTTTATAAACTGCTAATAATCGTATGTGTATTATAATTAGATTATAAGTGTGTTATATGTTGTTCATTGTAATGTATCTCTAAAGTAGAAAAAAACTAAGTTTTAACCTAAATTTTACCACTAAAAATAGGTTTTTTAAATGTTTTTTTCTATAGACTTTTCTACACATGTAGAGTAAGAATTTTGAAGAAAAAAAATATGCATTTTTGAGAAGGTTAAGGTCAAATAAAGAAACTGTTAAGGGGTTTAAGTCCAAGGTCGCATATACATGACATGCTGCAGACGAAGCTGCCGGACCATGGTCTTGTGTACGCGATTTATGTCATTAATTTGTATTTTTGGTCCGTTTTTATAGACTAAATGATATACTGTACTATAAGTAATACCATTGTTTTCAGCAAGAAACAACCTTTCTGGTAGTATATTTTGTTTTGTTTTTATCTCATGTGGCAACAATGTAATATATCAGTTACTTGAGCAGCCCAGTGAAACTGACTCACCATTGCTTTGTTCTGTTGCTTGATATGACATAATAGCAATGGATTTGCAGTTTCAACTTCTTCTTGACAGCAAAATAAATTAATATTTGACTTTATTAAGTTCAGTGATGAGTCTTGAGTTTAGTTACAATGAGGATAGTGAAGTGACATACAACTACATATATACATAGACCCTGTTTAAGAAATACTCAAACTCTTAACAGGTTAACTAGCATATAAATCACAAAATTGAACTCACAGCGTACTCCTGCATGTCTTGCTCCTTGCCAGCCAATCTTCTGACCAACGTTTTCTCTCTCAACTGCAAGTCAGTGTTCTGTTGCCTAAGCCGCTCTTCTGATTCTTTCAGGGATGATATTTCCGCTAAAACAGAATTTCAATTCAATTAATCAAAACATTCGCCATTTACTATATCAAGCTATCTTCAAAATCCGGTCCTTTGGTCGCAAACTTCAGCATAACATACTGACTAACCCTTCTGCACATCACCATTATCAGCAGCTGGTAAAATTAGAAAAAAATAATTGCCAGAAATAATTTACAACACATATATGCTAAAGACCAATATTAATGACACAACATTCAGTGATGTACACACTAATAAAAAATGTGTTCTAAAATCTACGACGATTTCATATCGGTCACATCATTATAATTTTCTGGATCGAGATGTAAACCAGTATGGCCATACCAGATATGTTCAGTCAGTTTCAATAAATCAGTTGTTTCAATTGCCCAAGTAAACATGACTTATCACTTTCGCTAGAGGATGCTAAAAACTTACTTCCTCAAACGGAATGATGAAGCAAGATGGCCAGTTAAACGAGATCTGCCGCAGCCGGTTGACCATGGTTAATCATCATGCAATCGCGATTGGATAGCACCTCTCCTCAAACGCCATTGTAGCACTTGACACCACACACATCCGAGATTAAAACCCTGTCTTTCTTCTTTATTTTAATTTTTTATAAAATAAAATCTATTTTTTATGTAAAGCATATAAGGTGTCACATAAACTTACTTTATGTAATCCTTGCTTCAAGAAAGAAGAAAGACAGGTTTATTCATTTGATTTCTGCACTAAGGTCACCACTTTCACAACACTTTTTAAATTAATTTGAATTGTTACAACTAAATTAACTACACTAAATTAATATAAATGCACAATTAACTTAAAAATAAATAACCTAAATATTACTTCTCTATTAACAGTCACTTATCAGTACTAAAAACATTGCATTTGAAAGGTAAAATGATCTATTTAATGTTATAAAACTTTATTGTAAAAATCAATTTATGACAGACCTATTTTTTTACTCTAACAAAAGTTTAACATACGGTACATAGTATTTTTAATCAATTAGTATATTATTAACAGTATTAATTTTGATTTTGGATTTAGAAACATTAAAGATAGATTTTCTAATATGTAGGCCTACATTGCAACTATATGCAATTACTGAAAACACTCTGAACAAGCTCCACTTTTGCTTAATCACGGTCAATATCTATTAGAAAAGAAATAAAATTATATTCACCTTATAAACAATTTTTGAATAATCAAATTATATGACAGTTTGAAAAATACTTTTGATTGCTCTGAATAAGTAAGTCTAGCCTATAATAAAAAAATTCCAAACTGAGAAATACCGGTATTTGAATATTTAATATAATAGGTGTTACTATATGAAAAACTCAAAAAAGTAAAATAAAATTTTATAACAAAGCAAAAAATAAATAGTAATTAGGACTAAGCTTCTAAAAAAAGTTGTTAGTCTAAATAATTTCCTACAATTTTAAAAATTGTCAACTTGATTAACATTAATTGAAACCAATTTGTCAATTTTCGAAAAATTATGACAAAAAATTTAAAAAAAGTTCTGCATTTTTAATTATAAAGAGCAAACAGCCCCGACAATGTGTTATTAAATAATTTCTCAATTCAACATTTCATCTGTACTGTGTTACATTTACAAGTTCGGCCGAACACGGATGTAGCAATTTGAATCAATCTTTTTGCACTGATTAAATGGTCATTGTGCAACCAAAAATGACTAAATTTCAAAAAAATCATGTGACGTAAATATCCATAAAACTAAAAACTACTCATTACATCTTTCTTCATCCAGAATACATTATACAGAATCAATTTCCATCTTAATGGTAGGTCAGATAAAACTGAAGTATTGCCTACCATATATAATCCTAAAGAGGACACTTATCACTTATTAATCACAGCACTGAACAAAAAACACAACACAAGCACATGATGAGATGTGACAGATGCAGTTCCTTCATTCACCAAGGGTTCTGAGATGCAGCGAAAGGCAGTTATGCAGGATATACAGTTCTGTGAAGATATCATTGATTAATTCAATTATCAATTATAGGCCTAAAACTGATTAAATGTATTGAGAAATGTAATATAAGTTTGCTTCAACATAACAATTATTTTGGTCGGAAATCGTGATTAGACTTTTAAATTTATTTATAGGAGACCAGTAAGTACTTTAATGTAGGAGCAATGAAAACACATTAGAAAATTATTTCTGGACATGTGAAAGGTTTATGTATGTGAAATTTAAACTATCTGTTAAGAATGGATGGTCCCTGGTGCCACGATCGACTGAATTTAATTGTTGATAGTGACACTTTGTTTAAAACAACTGGTCCACCAATGCTATTTCAACTAATTAGATGTTCTTTTTAGTAAATTTCCAATAGGAAATTAGGCTATTACCATGGCAAGACCTAGACCAAAAATTTAATTTATATGTGTGAAAGTGTGTGTGTCCGTAGACATGATAGGCTAACTCTGAAAAATGGTTCAATCTTTGTTAAGTCTGCTACATACATGTAAAAGATAATTTGAGGGTTAAACTTACAAAACCAGGTACATCACGCCATCCAAAGAGAGTTTGACCCAAAAATGGGAAATTTTACATGATTTTATAAAAATTAAATACTACTGGAATCATCTCAAAAAAACAAACAATTTAGTTTTTTGTATCTTAGTTATATGTCGATTAGTAACTGAGGAACAAAATATATTGTCCTTTGCAAAATATATTTTCCTTCAATCATAATTTTATGGGGAATAGTAAGAAATTAATATATCGCTTATTTTTAGATATTGTGATAAAACTTGGTGTAAAGCTTCATCTAGTTATATCTTCAACTGTATGTTGTAAAATCTAAATTCTTTTGTTACTCGCGGCACCAAACCTACCCACTCTTTTCCCATGCAGATCTCCCCTTACAATGTATTAGCAATCAACTAAGCTACTTGTATAGGACTTGTTTAGATTAAAAATAATTTAAGCTTGCTCCCAAACTCCAGGAATCAAAAACAGGCTTGGTGGAGGGTATAACTTTTAAAACTAGTTACCATCAAATTATTTTTCTATTATGACACGTTGGTGAGATATTAAATCGTTTAATAGATAGTTTAAAAATGAAAATTTTACCGTGATGTCAACATGTAACCTTAAGGGTTACAAGCATTACTGTGTTTAATTTACACACGTGTAATCACAATATTAAAAAAAACTTATAAAGATGATATGAATAAAAGAATGTTATTATAGTTAAAGAAACTGAAAAGAGAATACAAATGTAGATTTTGTTTTAACTTTTAAGTTTGGCTAGACATAATTTATAATCTCCAAAAGTACCAAGAAATAAAGTACTCAAGTGTTCATATTTTATAAAAAAGATGAATTGAAAGACATACTAGCACTCACATTCAGGTTCTGTTTTATATCTGATGTTTCGAGAAAACGACCGGCTCTGTTCTTAGAAAAACCCATCAGAAGGTGAAATTTATCATGAACTTTGTAAACTACACCACATGCTGCAACCTATGATCTTATCTCAGGACTATTCCACGGAGTTCAATATTTTGCCGTTATAGTATGTTTTAACAGCCTAAGTAAGTGCTATATTGGATTGTGCACGGGTAGCCGTGAGCGTTACAGCGTGAAACGTCCAAACCTTTTGGAAGTGCTAGGGTTCAAATCCTGACCATGATCATTCCCAATTTGGCTTGGAAATGTGTGGTATAGATAGAGTGGTTGGGCCCAACTTGAACGGTGATTAGCTTGGGTGGAAGTTGACTGGATTTGTATGCTAAATAGGGATTGCAGTGGACCCCTGTTTTGCTTGTATGGTTAGTGGTTTTAAGAGGGGGCACGAGTGTTTTTTTAATTTTTAAATTTGTTTTGCATTAATATAATGTAATTTTAAGAGACGGACATCGCCCGTCTTTGGATCCCAATAGGTTAAAGAATGAATTAGTAAAGTATATTGGTTTTGTATTACCGGTTGGTTATATATTGTGAGTATTGAGTTAAATGTTACAACATTGTATTCAATAAACCAAAACAGGTTGATCCAACTTAAGGTTATTCTTTCATTTACATTGTATTTCTTTTGCACAATTTTATGTTTATTTAAGAAAAAAGTTTTTTTTTAAACATATATAAATATAGGCCTACAACATTGCAAAATCACCTATCAGCCAAAACCTGCGCCTGCTAGTGTAGCCATAAAATTCCCTTCCTCTCTATGGTATCAAATTTACGATAGACATCACTTAAATATATTCTTTACCAGAGTCCCGGTAATCCGAAACTAATTGGGACCAAACTGTTTGGATTACCGAGTTGTTGGGATTACCCGGAAGTGCAGTGATAAGATCATTAAGTACTATTAAAGCCATTTTTTTTTTGAAAGGTGTATTTAAGAGCAATTAACTTACGTCTTACCACACTTCACGTATTTTGTTCACAGTTTGTCTACATGTTTTGCCTAATTACCATCAAGTGTTCCTGCAGAGACGTTCTATCCGTTATGTATTCGTCATTATAAATAAAATACACGACACCCACATTGACACATAAAAACAAACAATGACAAAACAGTGTTACCATGCTGAATATTAATATGTTATAATTGAACTTTAATTGTTGCATTTTCAATTTAAACTTCTTAACCTATTTTCCCCATCAAGTTGTTCGGATTAGCCAGACATTCAGATTACCGGAGTTTGGATTACCCGGAATTCGGATTACCGGGACTCTCGTGTAGTTCAAATCCAACAGCCAATTAAAGTACAATACGCATATTTGTGTCATCAAATTACATAAAAATAAAAGCCTTTTCGAAGTTAATAAATTGAAGAATATAAATGAGACAAATACAATTTTATAGCTATGTTTATCTATTTCTTTTCCGTTATATTGGGTGTTCCTAAGCATAAATTAAGATAATTTGTTCCAAATAACACTTTTGTTGTTTTCTTTAAATTGAAGACCAAGGTATGATCCATATACCCTTGAATTTTTCCAAGGTTAAACTTATTTTAGTTTACCTAAATTATTTATGAAAATAAAAAATTTAAAATTGGGCTTTCGATCTACATCAAAATCATTTTATCACACGTACTCACCGACCCCAGATCCCCAATGGTGAATGTGACAAATCATTGCTCTAAGGCCTTACTATATAAAAATGTTATTTTCATCAAGCTGAAATATCTGTAAACCAAACTTACTATTACAACTTTTACACAGCTTATACTGTAGTTTTATTATTATTATTAATCAGTAAAATTGTTATTATTTTTTACACAAAACATCTTAAAGAAGGTTAATGAAAAAAGAATACTTCAGAACTTAAAGAACTTGTTGTATACAATTTTACCACGTTCGCTACTAATTGTAAACTATGGTTGACGCCAGATGATCTGTCAGAGCCCTAACCTGCCAGACTTCCCCCTGAAACTATGTAACTGAAGTAAAAATCCAACTATTTTTGTCGATGCAATTTTTGCAAAAATGCTGCCAAAAATATGGAGGTAACCCCACCACATGGAAACCAATTCCCCAGCCTATTTAGAGGTTATCCCTGTAGACCTGTAACCGAATTGAAAATATAAACTGTATATTAATAACTGGCCATAAGGATTATGCAAGAGATCGTCAACTATAGTTGACGTTGGTCTGTGACGAATGATATTTTTTAACATATTTGTAGCGAATGTGTTAATTAATTATCATTTTAGGTTTTTAAATTAGAGACAGAATATTTAGTAATAGGCCTATGCAACTATTATCAGTTTTTGGTTAGAAAATCTTTTACTGAAAAGTATTTAAATTATCTTAAATTTATCTTTATCTTTTATCCCATTCATTATTGTATCAGCAATTTTCTCATTAGTTGACTCCAAAGGCTTAAACAACAGTCTTCCATTTGTAATGAGTAATTTATTTGCTGTTTGGGTAAGAGTATCCGGTGACCGAGCTTCGCTCGGATAGAATAAGGCATGTACAGTGGAACTTGGTTATAACGTCATTGAAGGGACCACACAATTAATGACGCTATATCAGAGTGACGCTATAAAAGAGGTTACATAATTTTAATTTAAAACCGAGGAAAAATAGGGAAACACATTTTTTACATGAAATTAAGACATTTAATGAAGGTAATTTGAAATACAGCGCAAGTTTATGTTTATGACTGACTGAACTACTCTACTATATAAAAAATCGAATTTGAAAATATTGCAATGAAGTTCGGCTTGGTGAATTTAACTGTTGGTTTGATTTTAAAAAACAAGCCCAAACACATGTCTGCTATCTTATGTCCCTCCTCACACGCTCTTATAACTCACACCTTTTCTTCAGCAAAACCTTTCTCTTAATACTTGCCATTATTTTTCAATACTGTATTCGTAAATTAAAATAACGAAAAACAAACTGTAAAAGACATACACTGAACTAACGATATCTGCACGAACTGTAGGTACGTACGAACGGCATCACAGTGCTTTGATGCGACGTGAGACACTGACACTGACCTTGATGACCGGCGACAGCGAATATAGGGTACGGGAGGGGGTTGGGGTGGTTAGCGGTAAGACAGCAATAAAATGCCGTTTCTAAAAATAGAATGTAGCTAAATAATAGCCGCAGCCCTCACGTTGCACCACCGACCGAACTTTCTCTATTTAGCTATATGTTGCCTTCATCTCGGCCCGATTTTCTTGACGTTATATACGAGGTTTTAGAATTTACTGACGATATATCCGCGGTTTTTTCCTATGTAAATACATAAAGTTTGGCGGGACCTAAAAATATATATCATTATATCCGAGTTGACGTTATGGCCGAGGCCGCAATAACCGAGTTGCACTGTATTATACAAGATTGATCTCACAACCTTCAGCACCTGAATCCTATGCGCTAGCATTGAGCTACAACATCAGCCAAGTTTGTGACTATGTTTAACATCTTTAAGCCAACCTCAATTGTTTTAGCTGATCATATGTTCTGTTCATTTAACCATCCATACAGTTATTATTAGCCTGTGATCAACTGATTTTGTTAGAAACGGAATGGAGATTGAAAAAAGCGAAAGAAAAATTTAATTTACACCAATTAATTGGTTTGTTACACTGGCTTCAAGCAATACAATGAATACGTTTTCTATCAAAATACACAGATTTTGAAAATACTTTTCTCTGCTTTTATTTCGCAAAATTATTTTACCCTCTAGTTTTAAAAAATTTTTTAGTAATTTGATAATTTTTCGTTTATACATAAAATAAATAGCTATGTAAAATCTCACATATTGTCCACAACCTAAATTCGGACTGTTTAAATTTTAATTTTACTGTTTTGTAATTTTAATTTGTTTTTTAATATCATATTTTTTTAGATTTTAAACTTAATATTACAAGAAAACCTGAATTTTCCTGGACATTAGACCTATCTGGACTTATTTTCTACACGGAAATTAATTATTTCCAAAATTTAAAGAAATTTGTTAGAGCCGTTTTCGAGATCTGTATGGAAATATATAGGCCTATATGCTCGTAGTATAGCATTAGATAAGGGTTAAGACACCTGACTAAAAAATATGAAATACTCATTAATGACTTCTAGTAAAGTATGTGAATTGTAAATGGTGACCCCTATACGCATTATATTATAGTCACCCACCTGTTGACCTATTTATTTTAAAGGTTTTTATAATTATTATTTTAAGAATGGTTTAATAAGACCTACTGCAATATTATTTCGTTTACTCACTGATGAAAAGAAACATTGAACCTTTTCTTCAACCTGTGCAGTTAAATAAAGCTGCAAGCTTCAACACAACGTTAAAATTAAAACTTTTTAAGACCAGATGAGATAATGAGGGGTTGCTGTTCATCCTAGGCATCAACCACAAAAATACCCTAAGAATTTTCTTAGCCAATGATTTATTTATGTGGTATAAATAAAAAAACCTCCGTTCTAAATGATCTGTCAGTTAAGCTCATACAGAATATTTCCGATTTAATTCATTTGAGAATTCATGAATCGATAATTAATTTTTTTTAGTATTTATAATATTTATCACGATACCTGCAACTTGGTAACTCTCGGTAACATAATCTTTCCATATCAAAGTTGAGTAATTTAACTTAAAAGTTGTAGTCAGGTTTAATCACCAAATTATCCTTTAAATCAGGAAAAAAGAGTAATTATATACAATAACGAGGAAATTGCCTTTCCGACATTTCTATTAATTTGTTGTTTACTAAAAATCTTCTAAATAGACGTATTTGATAGTACTCGGTTACCGTACTTTTAACAAATAAAAAACTGATCAAAAGGTATTTATTTTTTTAACTTGAAAATTACACAAGAAAGACGACCCCCTATGGGAGGAGAACCTATGGCTTACCCACCTTCCGAAACATGAGGGTAGTTTGAGATACAAATTTCATTTGAGTCATAACCATAAATCAAACTGGAGCCAATAGGGTGGTAGGCCAGTACTCACCCACTCAGCTAGATTAGATAAATAATTAATACCACACCTCTGAGTGGTAGAATGGAGTTTTGTAAAACAGTTGAATAAATGTAGGCTGCTGTGTATATTTTATCTGTAGCTATAGCTAAGATATACTTTGCTAGTTTTCCATAGTTTTTCACTTCATACAACTTTGGTTAGCATATATAAGAATAATAAAAGATAACTTACATATAAATTTTGGACAAAGATATCAAAATTTATTAAGGATACCAAAAGATAAATAAAAAGGATCAGGATACAGAAAAATAAATTACATTTTAATTTTAACAAAACAGAATTATTGGGAGAATCAAACAACCATTTCTTAGGCAATCCAAAATTCAGCAGAACCTCCCATACCCGACCTCCCAATATCAGACTCCTCCTGATAACCGACCGTTCCGTCCGTCCATTTATCTATGTTTTCCACGCTCCCATCGTTGCTGAATGTGAAAAAACATAAAAGACTCATTCTTCAATTACATATGAGTATAATTTTTCAGTTATTATACATGTCTTTATCTTTTAATTGATGCAATATAGGTAAGTTAAGGTTTATTAAAATGATGCATAGCTATTTTTCTTCCTAGGGAATGTCTTTAATTTTCTCCTTCCGATATCCGACTTTTAGGCCGTTCCGACCATGGTCTGTAATGATCGGATTAGGGAGGTTCTACTGTCGGATTTGGGAGGTTCTACTGTACACAAATTTTTAACAGGACAGTTGAATGATTATCAATCCACTTCATAAGTTACCTTGAATTTTCCAGATTGATTCTAGGCAAAAAAAATGTGTACTATATTACTTTATAATTTTGTTCATGCTTGGTATAATATCCCATGTGTCACCATTCCTAAAATTTAAATATCAAACTGCAAAGTCTGCAAGCCTAACTTGAACAATATCTAAGAATTTACTTTTCTAAATCTTAATATTAATTATTTAATACCTACTTTACTATATTGATGTTTTAGCAAAGCCTATTTATTAGCCAACTTACTGGGTATTAAAAAATTATTTAACAATAATGATACTCAAAAGATGAGACAAGAAGCTAAAATAACAATACTTTACCTCTGATACTTACCTTAAAAACATCTTATTCATCTACAAAGGTGTTGGTTTCACATGTTGTATTTTAGTAATTTTTACATACCAGTTAAATAGTGAAAACTGATTCAAAATAAGCTCACAAATATTGCACTTTGTGAAGCCTGAACCAAAACCTTTTATATCTGGTGATTTGCTTGTACATAAATGCAATTTTCAGACCTAAATTGCTATCACCCTGACATTTATAAATACTATCACACACTGACACTTAACACTTGGCTGAGAAGACTGATGAAACCAACACTAAACACATCTTCTTGATGCACAATATACTTCCGAAGCACTAAATCACTCATGAATTAAACCCTTGATAAAAATTCAAGTTTAGCTCAAACCAAAGTAAGAAACACATTACTCTGAATCTTTTCAGAATAAAGATGGACTTATTTTCTACAATCTTTTTAACAAAACTAAATGGATATAACATAATGTTAGTAATCTATTAAAAATAAAGGACAGCCTGGCCCCGGAAAGCCAGTTAGATTTGTTTTAATCCTAAAATCATTTCTTTATATATAGATATATACCAAAAAGTAAGTTTAAAAAAAGAACGCTGTAGCCTACTTAATAATAAATACAACTAAATTGAATTAATAACTGATTATTTGTGTATAAACTATATTTCGATATTTTTTCACATATGCTTTAGGATATCTTAAGGCATATAAACCAAATGTTCAAAATTCAATGTTTGAAATATTTTCAAGGTAGGCTAATATTTTGCCACATGCCTACCAATAAACCATGATTATTTAAAACTGCTTTCATATTTTTTTTAACAGTTTTGTAAAATGAATAATTATCCAATCCACATAAAAACCATTTTAACCATTTTTTTTAAATAAATTTTTTCTTTTGGCCTATCACAATAATTAATGTTATATGTTGTCTAGATAATAAGCTGAATTTCTTAATTATGCCGAATACAACAGATCGACATCCCTTGACCAGACCAAAAACCCGTCAGTTTGAAATCGGCATTTGGCATAGGCTCAACACAGCACAAGCCAGCCCTCAGTCCACACTTGCCATTCAGCAATGCCGATATGTAGCACTTGGCACAGTGGGGTTGTGGCTTTATACTATAAACAAATTTCAATTAACATGTACACCTAAGTTATGAAGATTTTTTTCCTTAAAAAGAGGAGAAAGACATTAACTTACAAATTACTGCTGGTGAAGTTGAAATTGAGTCGTATAATAATTGTCTATGAACCAATAAAATCTGTTAAGTTCATTGCAGTTGTGACATTATAAATATCAACAATAAAATGTCTCAAACACATAAGTATTAATAGCGAAGTCAAGTAAAATATAAAATAAAGTGTTTCAACACAAATTAATGTCTCGCTGAACCCACAAAACTCTGTCAAATGATAACTCTTAACCACTGAGTCAAATATAAGGTTAAACAGTACAGGTACAGTACCATGAAACGAAAAGCAATCATTCATAGAACGGAACCACAGTAATTTTCTACCTTCGTGGCTAGTTGCCTGAGCGAGCAGTGTGTCTATATAAGCATCTTGTTGTTTCCAATGAGTGAGAAGTTCATCTTTGGAGATAGACTCAAGCTGCTGGTCACTCAGACGCACTCTAGCAGGTGTTGCTGAGTTTGGAGAAGCAGTCGCCATTGCGGCTGGCTGGGCTGGAGAGGGTGATGACGTTATGTTTTCATCCAACATTATTGTTGAATAATAACACTTCCCTCCCAAAACCAGAAGAAAACCAGTTTTAAAACGTCCTGAAACAAATTTTGGTTGTCTAAGGTCCTAGATATGTTGATAGGTGAAACACTTTTGTAAAGTAAAAAGTTGAAAATTCAGTTCTGTAAAATTTACTAAATCCAACAGGGATCCAGTGAATATTTCCAGTACCTTAGCTAATCAGCAAAAATGTCTTAAACTTGAAACTAAATAATGCTTACTTTACGCTTTCAACCAAAATTTTGACCTACCCAGGTAGGTATTTTAAGCCAAGTATGAATGAGAAGTGGGTGTAGGATGATGGTGGCACGATTTAGTAGTCTTGTTGCTGACACGTTCCATTGACAGAACTGTTAATTAATAGCCCAAAAGTCAATGGCATACCATGATGGGCCATTGACATCCAAGGGACCTACTGTTTAACATGGAGTCCACTGCCTCTGAATTAAGAACTAGTCTAATTATGAGGATGTTCTTAGCAGATTCATGTAGTACGGTATTCAATAATGCAGACGTTAATCCACACTGGACAAAACTACACCCACCGACCATCGATTCATGTTTAGGCCCAACTGAAATTTAAATAAAAAATTAAAATCAGGTTTAATTTTTATAAGTGACTAGCTGACCCGGCGAACTTCGTAACGCCTGACAGTAAATAAATGTTAACTTTATGATTGGCCATGTTCTGAAGTCGAATAGCATTACGGCTGCATTGTGAAAGGTTATATATTCTAGGTCGCGGCATAGTGAATAAAACGAATAAAACAATAAGATATATTAATAACATTCCCATAAAACAGATAAATCTGAGTGGATTAATTCACAATTTTCAAATCCAATCCAAACCCATACCAAATCTAACTGTAATACAGCTTTTATAGGAAAGACATACAACAGCTGATTATTATAATAAACGTAATAGGTACATATATAAACATTGCAATTATTTTTTATTTGGCTAACATGTAAACACGTGACTTTTAATCAGACAGAAAATAAAAAACATATATATATACATAATCCCCCATGTTAATCCCCATATAAATACATAACATAATTAATGTTATGTTATTTTGTAACAGCACATAATTACTTCATAGTTTTAACAATAATGAATGATTCAGATAGTGAAGCATATTGCTAAGGGAAAGTAAACCAATCAGCTGTAGCTATGAAATCAAATGTTTTCATTGTAGACATTTTGTAAACAAACTACATTAGAAATTTAAAACGCCATAAAATGGAAACTTATGGGGTTTTCGAAAATATTTTTTCACTAAAATCTTCCCAGACACATATAGAGCAACTTCCTAAAATTTCATGGCGATCGGATGAGTAGTTTGGCAATGCATAAATGACATACATACATACATTCAATTTTATATATAGAGATTAAAACGAGTTTACAAATTAAGTTAGAAAATGAGTTTGCCTATTGCCTTTGCTCCTCCGATAATCAGTTATTTTTTGCCTAACTTATTCCCATGTTCACTTTCATTGAATTTACCAAAATGTAGACCCAATCTTTCAGCCTTGTAAATTTTCAGATTTCACCAGAATTTCTTTTATCTCTTATCTTTTTAGCAGCATAAAAGTTGATTTCATTAGTAATGGAGATTCCAAATAAAGTCAGAGAAAAATAGGTGAAAATAATCAATAGGACTGCCTAAGTTTCTACGTGGACAATTTATAATACCGTACATGTTGTCTCACCCTGAATTTATCTTCAATATTTTCTTTGGTTCTAGAGGAAACACTCTTACCCAATTACATTGTTGTGGGATACTTTGTATGAAGGGTACACTAGAACCAGATAAAGTTGATTTATCAGTTGATTCACTTTCACTTGATTCACTTACGATATCTGCAAACGAAATATTATCTGGTATATCTTTGACAGGAAAATCACTTTCTTTGACTGAACTACCTGAACGTTCTTCATCTTCTTATATATCATGTATAAGTTACTACTAATTCCATGATAGTAATCCATTGTAAAATACTATACAACACGACAACAACCATTACAAGCCAAGAGAAACAAAACAGTCACATAGGCCTACTCAGCTAACTTTGCAACAAACCGCGAGAGAAAACTTTATTTCAGTTCCGGATTATTTCAGTTGGGCATAGCACAATCAAATATTTCGTTTGGTTTTTAATGGATACAAGTTACATATGGAATGAATTGGGAATTTATCGGTGAACGCACCTAAGCAAACTAGGTGTAAAAATAATTATTGGTTGCCTATCAATAAGCGAAAATGTGAAGCGACTTCCGAGACGTGGCTTGCCACTTCGAGGGTTAAACCAAATTTAAACATTGGATGTGAGTACAGTAACACAAAATGACTCAACAAAAAAATTGAATTATAGCATTTGACAGTTAGATCACTAGGCTCAGCAAACATACTATTGCCTGAAAATAGGTTAGACTCATTATTACGCCTACTTATTTATTTACCTCATACAATGCAAGCTTGTCCTTTTTGATTAACCGTAACTCTGAACCCACACATCTGTTTTAATTGGAGTAATTAAAACCTATGACTGGCTGAGACATTAGGCCATTCATTTATTTCTGGATTTATACAAATATGAAAGCCAGTCTCCAAAGGGTTCCCAATCTAAAGTCTCAACAACTAAGTAGTGGTGCTATGACCTAGATAGATTTAAATGTAAAACACAATAATAATTAGACCGATGTTTAAATTCTTCAGACTGCGTAGAATAATTTATATACTCCCACATAAACTGAAAAACTCCAGAATCGATATGGAACACTTCTTACTGACATGGCAAAGGGGAGAAGTCCAAGAACACGGACGAATAAATATAAATGAAATTATAGCTACTCAATATATCAAAAGTATAACAATGTTACCTCAATAAACCCATAAAAACATCACTCATTTCAACTTAATACTTGAATTCACTTAAGATCCAATGGCTTAATCCACCGAACTTCCCGATTCACAAGTTGCTACAAATGGCTACCATGATCTTCACTACAAACTCGAAGCTCGAAGTCCTAACGTAATAGAAAAATATAGTATTATAGCATAATGGCCCCCACTCACCAATTTCAAAGAAAAAGGATACCATGTTTTTTCTAATTCTCTGGCGGATTATGAAGTTAGCCAACGCCAGGAAAAATAAGGAAACGAGTGGAAGTTATTAATAAATTTTATAATAAACGGTATCAGTGTACTAACGCATATTTTCTCCCACAAGTCAATTTGAAAACGACAATCTTTCATAAAATATACAATATTCTTCAACTTTTGTAATTTAATAATTAAAATGATAATTAATATAAATTATAATTAAAATAATTTTTTTACTACAGTAATATAATCATCCAAATGCTGAAAATAATAACAAGAGTAACAAAATTTAATAAATTGTTGGAATTTCATGGGGGTACCCCTTCCTCGATAATAACAAGCTTTTTGAGTGGGTTTTGCTGGGTGGAGTAATCTAACGTCGCATACCAACTTTCGTTTAAAACGGTTGGGAAATATTTAAGAAAAATTAAGTTTTTAATATTCTCCACAAGCGTAACATTGGGCCTTCTCAGACAATGTACTGAGTTTACCACGGACGTTAAATTTAACTTTTCTCTGGAATCGTTATAGTCATAGACAAATAATTCAAAATAATAATTAGTTTTAGTTTTTAGCTGGTTTTAAAGGTAATAGGTAAATTATAATTAACCTTTATTTTTTGCGAAAAAGATATTTTTTACTTATGAAAGCCCATAACTTTTTAAAACCCTGATGTTTTGAGAAATTCGTGTTGGTGCTATATTTGTATCTCATAAAGGACTATATACAGTGGAACGTGGATAATTCGAACTTCTGTAATTCGAAAACTTCTTTAATTCGAAGTTTTGACTTGGTCCCTAGAATGTTATATAAAAACAATGTTAAAATATCCTGGTTAATTCGAATATTTTTTTGGATAATTCGAATTTTTTGCAGCGTAAATCTATAAAGAGAACAAGTCATTGTGTGCGATTTTCCCGGAAACGACGTTCGGGCTTCCTGTCCGTAGACTATTTTTAGCTACATCCCCCGCCAACCCTCACAGCACGTACACCTGCTGTTGTTTGGTCACATGATACCCCTCCCCCTCACCAGTCCACTACTGATCATAAATCACAACATTGACATCTCTAATATGTCACTACACGGCGCCGGCGCAGTTCAGTAACGTGCGTATCATTGATGGTGGTTTCCGATATTCGTCGTCTTTGTTTCGTGTTGGCATTTGTGACTTCGTCTGCGTTCATGTTAACACGTCGTGTGTATGAACTGGTTCGATTCGTCAAAGCGAACCTACAAATCTTTGACGTCGCAAGAATAAATAGCGGCAATCAAGGAGGTAGAGAAGGGATTTAAGAAAAAATTTGAAATAGCTAAATTTTCGGGATCCCTCCAAACACAGTATTGACATTTAACAAAAATTAGAATTTTAATCAATAATATATCTTCATTAATAACCTAACTTTTTTTAATATACAATGTTAAAACATGATGTTTTACTGTTTATTTCAACCACTTTCAAAAACTTTTCTAATTCGAATTTTTTTCTGGTCCCTTGAGGTTCGAATTATCCAAGTTCTACTGTAAATCATATGATATTCATCAAAATCGTTAGAACCGTTTTTGAGAAACTTTAATTTTACGTGTTTTTGGGTGGGTTATTGGTAAACTACCTGTAAAAATTAAAAATTGATAACATGTCCGAGATACTGTGGATTATTACCTAAATACCAAATTTTATGAAAATCGGTCTAATAGTCTCGTCTCTAGGCTTCTGCACATGCCCCCCCATACAGGCATCAGTCTAAACCCATAGTATTTTTTATTCAGGGGACACTAAAATTGATATAGCTATCCACCAGAAACTCAAATTCGAAAATTCTGAATAAAACAATACTTTCTCCCTATATAGGGATCAAAAATATATATTCAAAAAAATTTCCCTGTATAGGGATCGAAAATATAAAAACCAGTATCATAAACTCCATATAGGCAACTTATTTTAAGTAATTTCAGAAAATATCTGAAATATGAGTTTTAACATATTATGTTAAAATTTAAACATTTTTACACAATATATTTAATAATAGCCTAAATTTATTGATTGATTTAAGGGGGTTTGATTCCAGTCCCCAAAACGTCAACCTCGTAGCTTATTGTGTTCCCCAAAGGCGCTAGATGGGTAAGCCGATAACTGCACCTTCCACGAGGCTCAGGAGCTTTTACCCTATGCTAGCTTCATATACTTCACACGGTTGCTCATTACCTAAAAGGGCCCTTCTCCTTTGCCCCCAATCTGTTACAGTCGAGGATGATATGCTTTGGCTGTCTCCAAAGAGCTTTTGCATAGCCTACACTCTGGTTCATCACGAATGATCCTCAAAGGGATTAGATGTTTCCTAAAATGGCCGTGTCCAGTGATTAGAGCAATGCCCACCCTGACCTTTACTCAGCTTGACCTCAGCGACCGTCGAGTGAAAGAGGAGGACGGTCTGGAGAGCAGCTTCTTAATAAATTCTTGCCCGGGGAACTTTTGCCATCGAAGTTTTATTGCTGTTCCATGGCCCAGTCATCAATTACATTTGTGGACGTTTGCCTTGCTGATAACTCAAAATGGTTCCGGACCACAGAATTGATGCATCTTGGCTCCCTGCTTTCGCAAGCTTGTCTGCGTTCTCGTTTCCTCCAATGTCGACATGATCTGAAAACCATCCGAGAAGCACGGTGTTACAGTTAACAAGCTTGCAGAGCGCTTCGAAGCATTCCCACATGATTTTAGAATTGATCTCATTAGCTAGAGTCAAGTACTTTGAGAGCAGCATTCCAAAAAGATATATATGTTGGTCATAGAAGCGTTTCGCCAGCGCAAGATTGGCACACACCAGTATGCCACATATCTCTGCCTGAAATATAATAAAATAATTGTCCCATACACAGGCATGAAGCCCTGGTTTTATGAGAGTTGCCGAACACTCCATAACCTGCCCTTCCCTCCAAGAGATAGCCGTCTGTATACCGAATTAGACACTTCCTGTTCTGCGATACGCTCCTTGATGGTTTCCCACTTCCTCTCTTGGGCGGAACTCCACTGATGAGGGTTTTATGAACACAGTTTCCTTGCGCATGACATCTAGTGTCATGCATAATGAGCGTTGGATTTTGTGTAATTAGGTTTACAATGGAGCACTGAGCAGTTCTGGACCGGCTTACTCTCCAGAGTTTAAGAACCTTAAGCCGGAGGGCTGATTTTCGTGCCTCAGCTTTGATGTGAATGTCAATAGGAAGAAGCCCAAGTGCAACATCTAGGGCTGCAGATGGGCTGCTTCGAAAAACTCCGGTGGCTAGTAGGGTGCCTAGCTTTTGAAGGCTCTCGATCCAGTTTATCAATGACCGTAACGTGGTTCGTTTTTGTCCACCTGACTTACGAGCCTATATAGGCGGTGACCTGAAGCCTCACCACTCTTGTACAGCCATAATGCAATGCGGGCTTTTAACCACCTTCTGGATGCCATGAGCGCCCATTTGGTCTTATGCAGTAGGTTGGTCATGTGATCATTCCATGATAGCTTTTAGAGTATAAGGTAATTACTTGGTTTTGTGTGAAACTAATTTGGTATTGCCTGCATGGTTTCAGTCTAGAAAGGGGATCAAGGTTCATTTGTTAGTGAAAGGCACAACCACAGGTTTAGAGGGGTTTATGTGTAATCCGTCTGTGAGAAACCAGTAATTGACATATCGAAGGTGATCATTCATAATGTCAGCCATGATATTGGTAAATTTTCTTTGTACCATAAGGGCTATGCCGAATGCATATCCCTAGACAAAAAAACCCTTGTCAGAACGCTCTTTGAGAAGCTATCGTCAACCACAAGTCTCCACAGAAGAGGTGAGAGAACCACCCCCTGCGGACAACCCCTAGGACACCAGTTGGTGTAGGGCTGTTTCGCATGACTTATACCAGGTTGATAAGGGTGTTGATTTCAATATGGGGGTCTCAGAGAGTACACCCTTACTCATGTGTCAACCCACACCAGTCTAATATTTTCAACAGAAACGAAGTAAGACTGATGGGGCGAAAGGATTTGGGAGCAGATTAGTCTACCTTTCCTATTTTTTGGGATGAAGACCACTCTGCTCAGACGCCGTGGACCAGGCACCGGCCCTGGAGAGCTCTCAGAGGAGAGATAAGTTGGCATCAAGTCCATGTTGTAGTATGGCAAGAATGATGCCATTCATCCTGGGGATTTGTAGGGACTGAATTTGTTAACAGCCCACTTCACTTTGGAGAGTCACTATACTTGTCCAGCTATTGTGATCAGCTCTCGTCGATGGGCTTTCATCGCTGTCGGTCTCAAGGAGAAAATTAAGACTTTCACTGGCTCCAGTGGTTTAGGCCTCCGCCTCCTCTGTAACCCTTAGAGAGCCTAGACATTCCACAGGCTTGGAGGCCAAGACGCAATGCAGTCGAGCTGGTACGCTGAGTTGGTTTACGTCCTGCGTAAACTTCCTCCAAGAATTAATTTTTGCCTTTTTGATTGCCAGACTATATTCAGTGTGGGTTCAATGATACGGCTCCCAGATATGAGTCTGTTATTTGCAATGATTGAACAGTTTGCTGACAGCTGACCTAAGTCAAGGCGAGCGCTAATGACCACCATCTGGCGTAGGCTTAATATTTAAGTCATATAAGTCATTCTTGAATATCATAACGATAAATTAAAAATATACAAGTAAATTTTAAGGCCAAATAGCAGAAGTCATCTGGTATTTGTCTTGTATTTACAGTAGTAACTTTGTAAATTTGTTAATATTACTACACACTGTACTACTATAAATACTCAGCGAATTTCCCAATCAATAATATGACAATAATACGATAAGTTTTTATCGTATCTTACAATATCAATAATATCAATCAATACAATAATACAATATCAATCATTACATTAAGATATCTTACAATATCTTACAATATCTTTCGATAAATATAAGAGTTCACCTATTCTCCATAACATTAGCTTGCGAAAGACGGCATTGGTATTTTTACTGGTTTCCCAATATAATGATTATATATAATGAGAATACCAAAATGCACTTTGGTAAAGTCAAGTACAATATACAAAATTATAGGAAAACATTATCTTACTAAAATTAGTTTTAGTTTAGTTATCCATTACTTCTTTGTAATGTAGTGATCTATTGGGGACCAACAACGGTATTTATCATCAGAGAGGAACTTCATATCTTGTGTGTATTTCTTTCGTTCGTTTTGCATTTTTATGATTGGTTCTTTTACAATGATTTTTAGTTACAGAAAAGAGATATTGAAAATTCATAGTGTTGTATAAAACACGCATAAAGAACACACATAACACATAAAGATTTAAAATGTTCTAACTTTTACCACAAACTTATCATTTGCGGTTCAAAGTAGTGCATTTCGTATATTTAAGTGTTAATTAAACTAAGGTAATTACAAATGTAAACTATTTAATGAAAAGTCACAGCTTTATTTTTATTGTATATTAATAAACACGCTTAAATATATATAGCCATTAAAGTATCGTTAATAAAATTTTTGAATCAAGTGCTAGTGTTGGTGTACTTGATTGTCCTAGTATAAAACTGTTGTCGAACCGGAAATCTTCCTCGTTTTCTTCCTACATCTCAAGGAGTTAACGGTATGTGAACTAGTTCTATTGGTCTTTTCTAATTAATTTAGTTCCATTTCTATGTCTTGTTGATTAATATTTTCAACGATTACAGTTAGTTACATTTGATGTGGTAAAAATCTTTATTACTGTTATTTCACGACTTAATGGGTTTGGAAGTCTTGCTCCTGCCATCACGTGGCAGATGCACATAGGTCCTAGGCGTTTTCCATTCCAATTTTATATTCATTACAGTTTTTAATCCCTTCTCTAAAAAATATATTAAACAAATTATTAGTTTGTCTATATATTGTCGAGATTTGGCCATGGCCTCTGTTTTTAACTTAGTAGGTCGATTATGGCAAGGCATCAAGGATCACCATCATATTCTTGCAGAACTAATTACCGTAATATAATTTTTTTCTAGACCAAGAAACTTAACCGATATGTTCTTGTTCATATAATTTTCGAGGGCAACATAATGAATAAATTTAAATTTATTGAATGGTTGAAAATGACCAACCTAGTAATATAGCTTTGGACCTAGGCCTAGCTCATGTTGAATAATGAAATCTCACAGTAAAGTTGCCAAAAAAGTTACTAGTAAGTTGTATCAAAGTCTTTCGTGAATTTAACCCTGAACCTCCTCGGTGGACTTTTTGTTATAGGCCTACTTGGTCCTGGGTGCGGTATTATTTTTTACTGTTGGAAATAATGTTATCAATCTAATAAGTTATTTGAAATGATGAAGGCGGATCATGATCTTTAATGACTTAATCAATGATTAAACCTAGGATTGTATCATTCTTAGTAACTGACTGAGTACGCAGTTATGCCGCACAGGACATTTACTTAACCCTCCAAGGGTTTTACCGTTGATTCATCGACGCCACCGCCGGTCGTCGAAGGTTCACCGTCGATCAATCGACGGTAGGTAAGCTTTTACTAAAAGTAATGGTGTGAATACATTTTCGCTTAAAACTACATTGAATATAGTATCGTTGTTTTCTACAGATCATACGCTTTCCGCCGAGGTATGTTTCGTTTTGCTTACTCTATGCGTCAGAATTCTATGTTAGTTTAAAAATCGGTCTTCAGTTGCGTGGTTATGTCGCTTTGTTTACAATGGTGGCGTTACACGTTCTCGTCGCGTTTGTTTGGTGTTCTGATGTTAATTTCACCATTTTAAAATTGATAGTAGTGACTTAAGTGTATAAAACTGTATATTTTTATTTTACTTATTAAATTTTGAAAAACTTGGCTATCTTCAATTTTTGACTGGTATTTATTTGCTGTGTTTTGTGGGGGAGCAAACTTTGAAAAATCTTTTGAAAAAAATTTTTTTATCAATTTCAATTGGATACACCCATCAAAACCAAGATAAAAATAAAACATGTTACTATTATCTTATAGATAATTTAATGTAGATTAAAATGGTGTATAATATGTTATAGTTACTATATTTTTACTATTTTATGTTGAATTTTTAGTAAAAGCCTGCAAAAGTGCCAAAATGAGGTGAACCTCAAGGGGTCAAATAGTGAACCGTTGGAGGGTTAAGTAACCTTGTACCTAACAAAGCTTTGTGAAAATACCTAATGTATTAATTCATGCCTATAACTATCCTAGTATTTGATCTTTTATAGTTTGAACATCTATTGGATGTGAAATTTTAAGTCAGACATTATGTCTTATAGAATCATGGCGGACGCAGCTCCAGCCCGTGGAGGTAGAGGAGGGTTTGGTGCCAGAGGAGGTGGTCGAGGCGGGCCAAGAGGACGAGGACGTGGCCGTGGTAGAGGCAGAGGTCGTGGCAAAGAGGCCGAGAAAGAGTGGGTCCCTGTCACCAAACTTGGTCGTCTGGTCCGTGATGGAAAGATTCGCAACTTGGAAGACATATACCTCTTCTCTCTTCCTATTAAGGTTTGTGTATTTTCAATATGCTAAATATTGTGTGTAATCTCAATAGTTTGTCCTTGCCTTTAATATTCAGAACTACCGTAACCTATGATTTTGATTGCAATTTGTGACTTGCGGTTTCCTCTGGGGGAGTTTTGTCATTAACATGTATGAGGTTGTTTTGAAAAACTTTGATTTTAGAACTATTTTATTTAATAATCTTGTCAGATTTTTACTCAGAACATTATAATCACATACAATTGTGATTTTTCCTAAGGCCTGTTATAATATCTGTCATAGTTAGTGATGTAAAATACCCGGGTATTTAAAACTCGAGGTAAATACCCAAAATCCATAAATACCCGGGCATTTTGGGTATTTATGAAATTAATTTATATTTATCCCTAAATATGTTATTGTTATCTTTATGGTAAATTAGGATAGTCTATAACACCTTTTACAGTAACTTGAAGCTGTGCTAGTGCCTTTTTATTTAATGATTTAGTACTTTTTGTAAAATAATACGTTAAGTTTGTAATTAAGCAAGGGGGTTCGTGTTTTAAATCTACCGTTAATAAATTATGATAGTTTAAATTTTTATTGTATAGGCCTAAATGGCCTGAATGACATGTAGAATGGCAGAGTACCTACTAAAAGTAATTAACTTTTCTGTGTTACCGCTTAGTTGAAAACAAAAATATATTTGGATAAACCTAAAAAGTATCCTGTTTTTTTGTCTTACTTAATATAATTTTGAAAGATTATTGTGCTATAGATTCAAATGTTTTGTATCACAAGTAGGGTTGTTCCGATATCGATAACGATATAGACCATCAATATCGATACAGCGATAATATCGAAACAAAATATCGATATCGACAATATTGAATGATATTTTTTTTATATATTGCACAACTCTTATATGATTAAACACAACTTTAAAAACTTCAGTATTACACGAGGCCACTCTCTATAACTAGAGGCCTCCGTATGTAGAAATGCACCATTTTTTTACATGATAATAACTAAAAAATCAGTTATAGATTGTGGTATTTAATTACGTCAAAATATTACAAAAAGTAGTAATGAAATCGGTAATTTATGTTACATACTGAGGCTACTAGTTTTAGATTGGTTACTTATGTTATATACTGAGACCACTAGGTTTAGTTGGATATTTATGTTTTATACTGAGGCCACTAGTTTTAGTTAGTTATTGATGTATTATACGGATGCCACTGTACAAGTTAAAAACAGAATTAATAGTGATTCTGGTTAATTTTTGTAAACTGCATTAAATGTAACTATGAAATAGGCTTAACTGAGATAAGAATAAGAATCACACACCACAGAGAAATCAAACAACAAAATCTGAATTGCTACCAACCCAAACATTGGGCAAGGGCAAGGCATCTTACAAACATAGACAGAATAACATTTCAGTTATTCAGTAAAAAATTAAATTTATTTCAAACTAATATCATGTAGTCCTATCGCGATTGAAACTGTTTTTTATAAAAATAACTAATTTATAAAAATAGAATATCGAAATCCGATATTGACCATAATCTTTCGATATTACGATAATATCGAATCCCTAATATCAATATAATATCGGAAATATTGAAAGGAAAATATCGGTATTCATTGATATAGATAATATCGGAACATCCCTAATCATAAGTTTATGAAATTAGTTTTTTTTTTATTTTGATACCAACAAAAGATCCAGAACAAAAATAATTAAATCTTGCCCCCTCCCACAGATTGAATTTTAATCATTTTCTTAAGTTGTTTACACATAGGCCATTACTAGGTTAAATTGCAACCATGCGACCAGTGTATTTATGCCGACTTTATGCTAAGAAGAAAAATTCTAAAAAGGGACTATATGAGTTAACACATTTTATTAAGATTTAAAAATCCATATTGTCCCTACAATTTGGTAATTGCAAAATAATCTCAATCTTCTTTAAATTAAATAAAAATTATAAAAACTCAGGACGTGGGTATTTATGGCGGAATCCCAGAAGTAAAATGCTAGTAGTGACCATATGAAATTTTGTTTAACACATTTTATCATCATTTTACTATCCTTAGAGGGTAATAATTGTAAAATAACATCTCAATCTTCTCTAACTTAATAAAAATTATAAATACCCAGTTTTTGGGTATTTACCTGACCTATATCATTAATCATAGTTACTATTATGTCATTATGTCATAACGGACATACTCTGGAGCAGGGTTTCTCAACCTGGGGGTCGCGACCTCTAGGGCGTTTGCGGAAGCCCTGAAAATTAGACCTGATTTATCAAAACAGGCCTAGATACTTATTTTTATCCTTCAATATAGGAGCGGTAAACTGCTGAGCAATAATTAATTGTAGATATAAATTATTTTAGAGCGAAAGGGGGTCGCCAACCTGTTCAAACCTAAAAAAAGGTATAAAGCGGGCCATGGGCCAACCTGTGCTCTGGAGTACATTTTTTAAATGAGAATGTAAAAGTTCTACTATAACTTGAGTAACAGACCTATAATAACTTACACAATAATGGTAGTTGAATGTCTTGAAATAGTTCCTAAGAACTATTATCTTTGGTCTACACTATTGTGCAGGTGTATGGGTCTACATTTTGTCTTACAAGTAGGAATGTAACTACAGTAGAGAGTCGATTATCTGAAACAATAGGGGATTAAGGGAGCAATCCCAAATTAAACAATCTAAGGATACTGACGGGATTTTTAACCGGGCATTGTAGGCTCAGGGGTCATCTGAGCAAGATGGGCATTGTCCAAGAGGGTGAATGCCGCTTCTGCCAGGGCTCATCATCAGTAAACTGAAACACATGATTTTTAAGGCTTATTTAATTAATAACCACTGATGATATTAATTATTGTGCAACTTTTGTGGTTTCCACCGTAAGAGTTATCCGATGGGGGCTTTGACATGTCTGAGGTTTTTTTTTTTAGGTTTTGTTAACCCTTTGAGTGCCGCAGCGTCGCTCACAGCGACTCTAGGCCCTATGCATTAAAGTGCTGGTGTCACTGACTGTGACTCAGTAAATCAAATTTGTGGAAGTTTTTGATAGTTTAGTTCCAAAGGCAGATAATTTATGATGCTTATTTTGCCTTCTGTCTGTTATTTTAGTTTTTGTAGTCTTTGTTTTTACTGTAATGGTTTCGTCGTCTGCCGTGGTAGTTAAATGAATTCCTAAGAACATAACAATTTTTATAGTTATGAACCTACCAAGGAAATGGAAAAAGCATTGAATTTTTAGTGGTATATATATATATTTTTTTAAATAATCTGCAGAAATCATTTATGTTGTAAAAAATAATATTACATATGACTCCAAAATTCAGTGGGATACACTGTTAATTTATATAAATTAATTAATTATTGACATTAATTTATTTTAGTATTATAAGTTTGTGCATATCAACAAAACCAACCGATGATGAGAATTGTTAAAAGAAACTTTTGCGGTTTCCACCGGAGGAATTATCTGATGAAGGTGTTAACATGTCTGAGGTTGGATTTTTATCTAGAATTAAAAATATTCATAGTTTACCTAAGAAGACCAAAGAAAATTGCTACTTTTAATATATATCAATACATTGTTTAAGTAGAGTTAGAATTTTATGCAATTAAATTAGGATTGTCTAAGGCAGCAGAGAATGTTCAGGCTGTGGAATGTATTTATGTAGATATAACTTGTTTAAAATGTATTAATTACCTGGATGTCCAGCGACCAGGAAAATTGGGAACTGTGTGGGAAGTTTATTTTGCCGGGAATAGTTATTAAATACGGTTGTGTATGGGAACTCGGCAAACTGATATTTTCAAATATCAATATTTCTAATTCTTGTGATTATTTAACCACGACACGTCTTTTGAAAATTCTGTCAATTTGTCGATATTCATAGTTAACGTGATGGGAAAACACTTCAATACTCAAAACACAAGAGCAAAAACCACAGTCCGATTGGCAGGTTATCTGAAACCAGAATGAACAATTCATTCTGGTAGAAATCTGAGTCTGATTGCCTGTCACACATGTGAGTCTGAGAGGCGCAGGTGCACTGTGGTCACTTCTGTTGACTAGTAATGGACAAAAAGCTTGCTGTGTAATACTCGATCGACGCCAACAATCTGACTAAGGAAACTAGGTGTATCTTGGACGCACAATATGTTCGAGTTCACTTAAAACTCTACTCATCACTAGAAAATCGCCACGATGATGTAAAAAACTAAGAAGATGTTTCAGCTGCTTTTTGCGTCACATTTTCCTTTGCCATAACGTGTTTTTGCGTCACATTTTCCTTTGCCATAACGTGGTTTTCGAGTCCCGTGTCAGTTTTTTCTTCCAGTTAAGATCTTCAATAGTTAAATGAGCGATTTGATCTTTGTAAGTGATAAGTAAACCATGAATAATGAACTCACGCTTTGCAGCATATTCAAAGTGTGGGAAAAAGTGAGATAAATTCGTGAAAAATACGGGAAATGTTCGGGATTTTCGGAAAGCCCAATCACTGGACACCCTGATTAACCTAAACCATTATTATTTCAAGTATCAAAAGTCCTAATGAGACGAGGTATGTCTCATGAATATGAGCTGGAGCATATCAATTAAACCAACTACTGATGAGAGTTGTTAAACCAACTTTTGCGGTTTCCACCGGAAGGGTAATACCCGATGAAGGCTTTAACACGTCTGAGGTTGGTTTGAAAAATGTTTAAAGAATCATAAAATTGTCTTTTTTCAACAATTATTTTGACTTCTATTTGAATAAATAAATAAGCCTTACCAAAAAATAACTATCATTGATTAAAGTACTAATTACAAGTTTTTTCAAAGTCATAGATTTTATTTGCATATAAAATTTACACTGAGTAATAATAAACTGGTCGATCGTCAAGTAGTCTGAAGCTAAGGTGTACAAAAATTAATGTAAATATTAATTTCACAAGTCTTATCATGAGTAGTAATAAACATTTAAAGAATACAAAATTGCAATTTAATGCTACCGACAAATATATTTTGTTATAGTTAATGGAGTGCATTTTAGTTAACTTCCTGAGATAAAATTCTATTGTCATTGCATTTCACTAGTGCTACAATAGTGTTTTTTAATAACAGTTCTTTTACTGTATCTTGTATCACATATAATTTTTTAATGAGCTAGGAATTTTATTGTAGGGCAATGACAACCCATGTAAGTTGCGCTGTATTCAAATAGACTTAAATAAATACTTATTTGATTTGCACCCTAACAGTGCTATAGTTGGCTTTGTGCGTTAGTTTTGGCTACACGCATGAACCATGCCTCAATTCCTCCTACACTCACCTAACCTGATAAATTATGGCTTTGACCACTATTACTAATAAAACCAACCACTGATGATAATTCTTCTGTGTAACTTTTGCGGTTTCTACCAGAGGAGTAATCTGATGAAGGTTTGAACATGTCTGAGGTTGGATTATTGCTACTTTTATCTATTGAAATACAGTCACCTAGCCTGATAAATTATAGTTTTTCCTAATAAAACAACCAACCACTGATGATAATTCTTCTGTGTAACTTTTGCGGTTTCTACCAGAGGAGTAATCTGATGAAGGTTTGAACATGTCTGAGGTTGGATTATTGCTACTTTTATCTATTGAAATACAGTCACCTAGCCTGATAAATTATAGTTTTTCCTAATAAAACCAACCACTGATGATAATTCTTCTGTGTAACTTTTGCGGTTTCTACCAGAGGAGTAATCTGATGATGGTTTGAACATGTCTGAGGTTGGATTATTGCTACTTTTATCTATTGAAATACACTCACCTAGCCTGATAAATTATAGTTTTTCCTAATAAAACCAACCACTGATGATAATTCTTCTGTGTAACTTTTGCGGTTTCTACCAGAGGAGTAATCTGATGAAGGTTTTAAAATGTCTGAGGTTGGTTTATGGCTACCTGTATCTGTTGAAATACACTCACCTAACCTGATAAATTATAGCTTTTCCTAATAAAACCAACTACTGATGATAATTCTTCTGTGTAACTTTTGCGGTTTCTACCAGAGGAGTAATCTGATGAAGGTTTCAACATGTCTGAGGTTGGTTTAAGGTTTTGATGAAACTCGGATCAGGAAACCTATCGTCGCCATGCTGACTCAAAATTATTGTTTACTTTCAGTTTATTGTCGTAGCCGCGTAAATAAAAATAAAATTTTCATTTCAAAGCAATTGGATTTCAGGCTCCAAAATTAAAGTAACAAGTACCCTAGAATTCAATAAATATCAAAAATTGATAGACCATATAAAAAATGAGCATTAACACTCAAAATTTTAGTTTCAGATTACATCGTCAATACAAAATATCTTTCCTTTCCAGGTACCTACCTACCTACTCATTTTACAGATAGCCTACATTTTTAACGAATTATGTACAGTGTTTTCAAAGTCTTATGATAAAAATCATATTCCCGTTTTTGTAATGTGCAATAAGTAAGCATACATAAATTAAAACTTTGATAACTTAACTATGTGTTTTTAATTTTACCATTTAACACAAGTATTAAAGGGTGATTAATACATTGTTTAAAATTATGGTCATATCTTTTTCGCTGTAATGCGTAACAGAATAGCCATTTTCGATAATCCGACACCACGTCAGTCCCATACCTGTCTGGACTAGCAAGGGCGAGCTGTATTATTGATTTGGAAATTCGCTGAGTACGTAGGTCTGCTGCGATGGGGTAATTGTTTGTTCACCAGTAAATGGAAATACAACATACTAGCGCTCTAGCTTCATTTAGGTATACTTTCATATTAAATATATCCAACAAGTCAACATAGTGAACATCAGCATAAAAACTAAATGCTTTTATATTTAAAGACGAATGAATTTGTTTTGAACGCTTTCAATTTTCTGTAAAATGTGATAAATGATGATTCCTAACAATTTACCTATATTCTAAACTTCTGACAAATATCTAGAATTTTAATTTCCCCTTTGTAAACTTGAGAATTTTTGAATTGAGTTTGTGTAGATTCCGAAAAGCTTTTATTCTTATTCAAACTAACTTATTGAAGTGGAATGTAAATAGCTTTACATGTTACTATGATCAGCCTGAATCTAAGTAAAAAATAATCTTAGATTCTCTTTTTCATTATTGTAATATTCTATGTCTGTAATGTGTAGTAATGACTGCTCTTTTAATTTCAGGAATATGACATCATTGATTTTTTCATCGGTTCTTCTTTGAAAGACGAAGTACTAAAGATCATGCCAGTCCAGAAACAAACAAGGGCTGGACAGCGTACTAGGTTTAAAGCCTTTGTTGGTGAGTGCTCACAAGATTTTCTGAAATTTTAGCCTAAGTTATAAGCGAGACTTATCGTCAAAAATGTGAAAAAAATTAAATAAGTTTTTGTCTTCTATTGAGAAAAATATATTGTTGACGCAACTCATGATGAATTCCAATTGTAGATTTATAAGTGGTGCTAGTGAAAAAATCAACTACAGTATAGACTCAGTTAACCAATTTCCGCTTATACTGGGTACCGTGTAAACCGAGGCTATCCTCAGACGAGTTTTATAAATTTAATTCAAAGTTTGAATATTTGCACGAGACAACCCCTAGTTTTTGTACTAATTAATTGTTAATATGGAAAACAAAAACATAATATTGCGTTCTGCTGCAAAATTATTTTAGCTATTTTCAGTTTTTTTGCAAGTTGAAAAGCTTCTATGATGATACAAAGGATCCCAGATTGATAAGTGGTGAATTTAATGGCTTAATCTTTGCTGATGAAGCTCCAGGTACATCTACAAAAAACTTGACTTAAGGTTGTGTTATAACTAAAATAACAATGGGGCGTTTCAGCCATTGGGGACTCAAATGGACATATTGGCCTTGGTGTAAAATGCTCCAAGGAAGTAGCCACTGCCATCCGAGGTGCTATCATTTTGGCCAAACTGTCGGTGGTTCCTGTGCGACGAGGCTACTGGGGTAATAAGATCGGCAAGCCTCACACAGTGCCCTGCAAGGTAATTCACCTATGAAATGGTTTTTAATTTATTTCGTCTATATATTCTATAGTAAGTAGGATTTAAAGAACCCCTTTTACGCTTGCATCTTGGCCATATAGTCTGTGATGCTAATATGCGGGGGGAAGATAAACTCATTCAACACAACCCTGTTGTTTGTCAGCCACAGGGATCCAACAGAATGAAACAGTAAAGTAAACTTTAAGTTAAGTATAAAATCATTAAGTACATTTTCACATACACATGTGCATTGACATGGTAGCTCTAGATTAACACTTAGGCCCAATAAGTCAAAGGTTGCTGGATTAAAACCAGTGGCAGACAACTTGTGTCAGATCATAAGTGGTCACCTCAAGCTAGCCTATGTGACTATCGCCGGTACCTCAATGTCTTTAGTTAACTGCACTGGCTCAAGGTCTATGGCAATTTAGATTTTTTTAATAAAGAAATAAGAAAACAATAATTTAGCAAATAAAATCGTTACTTCATAATATTACCATAATGACTTATTAAGACTATATTAATTTCATGATGACATGTTTGTGCTTGATAATTAATAGCCGAATGGCTGTTCTCTGTTTAGTTCTAAAAGCTTTCCCTTTGATTACTGGGCATATAAGTTCTTATGATTCTTAATTAAATTTATACTGATTTTTGTCATTAACTTTATAAAAACAGTATTTATATCTAACACAAGTGCATTATTTTGTAAAAATGAGGATCCTGTATATAATTAGGATATCATTAAGCCTCTGGATTGCTGAGAATAAATAAATGGATTAAATACCTCTCTATAGCAATCTTAGTATTTGAAGTAATGGCGCAACTACAGTTTCGGCCTACATTGTGCCTGATGTAGGCCGAAAATATGGTTGCGCCATTACTTCAACTACTAAGATTGCTATAGAGAGGTATTTAAACCATTTAATCTTTTATTTATGTATATATGTGTGTGTGTGTGTGTGTACCATAAAAAATTCATTAAAAGTTAAGACTCCTATATCTAAACTTATTGGTTTGTGCAGGTTACTGGCAAGTGCGGGTCAGTCCAAGTGAGGCTGATCCCTGCCCCCCGAGGTACTGGCATCGTAGGTGCCCCGGTACCAAAGAAACTACTGCAAATGGCCGGAATTGAAGACTGCTACACTTCCGCCAGGGGCTCGACTGGCACACTCGGCAACTTCGGTACGTTAAGCTACATTAGGCTTACTCAAAGTTGTGGCACGGTAGCTCAAGGGTAATGCTCTGGCCCACTAGGGCAAAGGTGCTGGATAAAAACCAGCAGCCGCAGACTCTTATCAGATCATGAACGGTCATGTCACTTCTGGCTAGCCTATGTAATGCTGCTACGGTACCTCGCTGTCTTTGCAATTCACGGCACAGGTCCTAGTCCTATGGTGATAGGCAGTCAAGATTAAGAAAAAGTGCCAATGATGACGTAATTCACTTTTAATGACTTCTGATTATCTTTAACATGCATCACCAACTGAGGCACAACTGTTATTTCATCTTTACAATTAAGTTTTAATTTTATGAATGCCTATAAACCATTACCATCACCATTGTGTTAAATTTCTTTTCTTGGATAATTTTGTACAATTGATTTGAAATTAAAGGTCTTATGATGACATCACAATCAATGTCAATGACTTCTGATGAGGGCCAGTTTAAACCATTCTCTGTTCTCATGATTTTGATTTATGCTACCTTATTTTATATATTTGTCAGTTGTTTTATTAGTTCATAAAAAACAGTTTTCAACCAAATCTATGATGACAACTTGTACCGTTTCCTGAAGTAACAATAATCCATTCAAATTGTTATTTATGTTGAAAATCTGAGGCATTTGGCTGAGATTTGGTATAATTTAAAACCTATATTTTCTTTTTCATCGTAAACTATATAAAAATACTATTGATATTAATAATTGTTGGTTATTTCATGTCTATTCTTACACTTGGTTTGACTTAAGCTCTGTTAATCTAAAGGCAACAGAAAGCAATCTCCAAATTTGGTGTTGTCTTCAATGAAATAGTTCAGTGTACTATATTTAACCCTTCAAGCCCAGAATTTTAAGATCCCTTCCAACATGCCCGGACTGCATTATTTTGGGATTTGGACCACCTACTACCAGCAAACCTGTGTAACTAATAACTGTTTATCTAACCACAACCACAATGCAATGTTATCTTAAATCTATTACAAACTAATATTTTATTTAAAATTCCAAAAATAACCTAGGCAGTGCTCACAATGTCAGTTTACGATAATGTCTTCTTGACTAATTTTCCATTTAATATTTACTAATATGACACTACATTTAGCTAATAAAAATTCATAAGACACTTTTAGGGATATTAACTAATTATATTTCAGTCAAAACACTGTCAAACTAATACAAAAACATTTTGTTGACCAAATCTATGATGACAACTTGTACCGTCTCCTGAAATAACAATAATCCATTCAAATTGTTATTTATGTTGAAAATCTGAGGCATTTGGCTGAGATTTGGGATATTTTATAACTTTTGATATTGTTTAACCCTTTCGTGAGTATAGACGTTCCAGAACGTCCAAATGTCCTATAGTCAAATTAGTATAAACTTTTCTCAAAATATGTCACAAAGTAGTAGGAAAAAAATTACGTCAGATTTACATAAAATTGGTTTGAATTTATTAAATATACATTGAAATGGTTATATAAGTACCATAGATAAAAAATATTATAGTCCTTCAAAAAAATGTAAATTAGTTACAAGTACAATGCTTGATGAGGCTTGCCTTTAGAAAGTTTTCTTGGTGTGAAAAAAAACTTCAAAACATGGATGAATGCAAAGACCCACATTGCATTCAATGCACTCAAAGGTAGTGTCTTTCCTTTTTCGTGGACCCGTCTTTGTGTTAGAGCACACGTAGCACTTCCGCTGAAGACGTCTCGTCTGTCCCTCAGGCGTCGGAGTCGGGCGGGCAAAGTGACGGGCAGTCAGACGCAGGGGATGCTTACCACCCGCTGCTATGGGCATGCTTTTACGTGATGTGTAAAAGAAAAATTAGAGTTTTGTGGATTGAGAACTTTAGATTTCCTATATTGTTGAAGAACACCATCATATGTCCAGAATATCCACAACCCGTTTTTATTCCAGCCTTGTTGTAGTGTATGGTTTTGTTACTGCAACCATTTTTTTTACTAGGACTATTCAACCAGACCTTATCACTGCCACCATTTCTCGTTTTCTAACTACTGCTGCCTTTTGTCAGATAGAAGCTAACAGTGCCACAAGCTCCGGTTTCCTTGCTATCCAGCCATAAAAATAGTGTAGGATTTACAGTTGTCGTAGAGAATATGGTTTTTCCAAGGTACGGTTGCAGTAAGGTTTCCCTTTTGCGAAACCAGTATCTGTTTCTGAGGGAGAGTACTGTGCTTTTTCCAGTGTAAATGAGGAAGTCAAGAACAATGCCTGATTGGCATCACACAAGACAAAGAGTTTTATTCCAAATCGGTTGCGCTTGGAGGGAATATTGCCGGAATCCTAATCTTCCCTTCCAAAGCATAAGGCTTTCATCAATTACTAAATCTTGGCCAGGAGAAAAACTTGACGCAAATTTGCGTCTGACTGTCTCAAGTACAATTTACAGCTTTTTTTGCAATGGAGCATCAGCATACGAAGCAAAGAGAGAAATTTATCTTGGATTTGGATCTGTGCCAAGATTGCTTAGAAAATCTTGCATCTGTGCTTTCCAGAATTTGCAATATTTTAGTTTCAGCAGCATCAATAGCAATAAGGCCATAAACAAATAGCTCATGAAAGAAATCAATTTCTTTACAATCAGTGCCCTCTAAATCAATCATTAGGCCACACTGAGATTGGTCAAAAGTATAGGTTTTTGGATTGAATACGTTTCCGTGTTTCCATTTGCAAATAGGACACACAGTAGGGTCATTATTTGGTAGCGCAAAACTAGGTATGACTGGTTCTTCAACGACATCACTTTCACTGTCGTTTAGACTATCAATGTCATTTTTACTATTATTGAAAGTATAACTTGTTGTGTTAGACGTATTGCTAAATGTATCGCCACTGGTATTTTTATATTTTCTTGCATCGACCCAAGTATGATAGCCTCATATGCATCTTCCTCATTGTCACTTCCGACCATAACCTCTTCGTCAGAGTGTAAAACATCCTCGCCATTGTCCGTTAGCTGGTCACCCTCACTCATGTCATAAATACACTCCCTTATTTCATCACTTCTTAGCAGTCTGTCAACATCTCTCTCCATTCTCTAGCCGGGATACTCACACGGACAAATAAAATATATTAACTTCACAACCCGTTCAAAGATATAAACATGAAACTGTGTAAGAGAAGAATCACGTTACAGCAGCACGTGTTTTACAACTAGCGCTTGGCACGACCAGCGGCGAACGTAGGAACTAATAGGCCACGCCCAGTGACAACTAACCCCTGCCATTCCTGACTCCAGCCACAACAATATTCAGTCTCCTGTCTTACACAGCTTGCAAAACATTCACTTATACATTAATAAAACCACTAATACTATTTTTAATGTTTAAAAAGGCATATTACTTAAGCAAAAGATATAAAATAAAAAATATACGCAAAGACGTTCCTCAACGTCCTTACTATTTTTGGCATTTTTGAGATGGACGTTCAGGAACGGCCATACTCGTTTTACGCATATTTAATATTACACGCGAAAGGGTTAATACAGTTTTATTTTCGTTTATTGCTTGATATTTGGTTACTAGTGTCCATTTTGTCCACTTAAATTGATTTTTCTCTGGAGACGATGGAAAGCCAACTTCAAATCTGGTATTTTGTCTTCCATCAACCTGTTAAAGTCAATTATGTGAAAGTCCCAAGTATTTCTTAAATTGGGTACCACCTCTGGTTTATCTATATGTTAGTTGCTTCACTATCTTCATTGTAACTAAACTCAAGTCTCATCACTGAACTTGTCAAATGTCAAATATTCATTTATTTTGCTGTTACGAAGATGTTGAAACTGCAAATCCATTTTTGCTTTTTCATATCAAGGGGGAAACCACCAGGAAGCTTGTTACTTGTGGAAAACAACGGTATAACCTATAGTACAGCAGTAATCTCTCAAATCCAAAATCCCGGCAATCCGATTAAGTTCTCGAGAAAAAAAGTCAATAGCTGAAAATTTAATCACAAATTAATTTTTCAAGGTTTAACATAAAAAAATACAAATAGTCTGTGGAAACTGAGACCACAAAAACAAAATTATGACATAAAAAGCAACCATGGCCTGGTGTCAGCTCTGCAGCATGTCACGTATACGCGACCGTGGTCTTTGACAAACCTCTCAAAGTCCATTTACTATTTAACCAAATGGTTTAATTCTCGTAAACTACAGTTAACTCCAACTCCTTCTAATCCAGATGGCTCGGGACTGGATCCCTATTCGGATTTAAAAAATTCCGGACAAAGGACTTTGTCCCAACTCATAGGATCTTAGTTTTTTGTGATGTCAATAAATTAAATGTTTCACCATTAATAGGAATGGACCGCGAATTGAACCTTTACAAATTCATTTCACAGTATGAAAAAACAGAAGTCTAACTTTGTATTATTAAGATTATCTCAAACGTATTATTACTACCTAAGAAGAATAACAATCTTGGCTTTACAATACTGTACATATTAAAAGAAATCTGTTATTATCTTCTGATTTTTCAGTTAAACTGTTTTCACATAAATGCCTAATCACACCATATCCTCATAAACATTACATCCACAGCTGACACACCGTTCTGTCTCTCAGTGAAAATTGTTGGCAGTTCGTGTTCCCATCCGCATGAGTCAAAATATCCACACTGGCGTTGTTGCCATTTCCCGCTTCACTGAAGATCCGTATCATACGCAATTTTTAACAGAACCGATGTTTGTGATCTTATTTATTTATAGTAACTATAAATAAATTAGATCACAAACATCAGTTCATCCGGAAATAAACAAACACATTTAATCCTGTTGATTTTTGCCATGAGAAATGTGACAGTGCACTGATAACTCATTTTACAGAAGTAGTCCGGACTAGAGAGAGTTGACTGTATAGATAAAGTAAAGTAAGTAATGAACGTTAACTGTTTTTTTTTCAATCTGGGTTTTTAGTTCTTTATCAATTTGATCTTAAAACTTAGCTTTTTTTAGACGAATCTATGATGACAAATTGTACCAATCCCTGAAATGACAATAATCCATTCAAGTTGTCATTTTGTGGTGAAAATTTGAGGCATTTGACTGAGATTTGAAATAACAATTATTCATTTAAAGCTAAATTTATAAATTTTAATGACATGAAATAACCTTGTAACGGCATTTCTTACTTGACTAAGAGTCTCAATTTGTAAAGGCATATGTTATTAACAATAATAATTTTTACTTTAAATTTAGTTTAGTTTGCATCTAAACTGCAAAGTTAAAGGTTTTTCCTTACTGTAAGAAATCAAATTACTTGGCGAATGATGATATTATCACAATATACATGATTCCTGATTATCATAAACATGCACTACCAACTGATGCCTTGTATGAAAACATTTCAACTGAAGAATAGTATGTATGTAAACATTGTAGATTTGAGAATTTAAATTTTAGGGCTGCTATTAATGCTATTAATCTTTACACCACTTGTAACATAATCACTGAACCTATGAGGTTTTAAAATTTCTCATAAATAAGGTAAATGCCAAAACAGTGTTAACAAAATATTATTAGTGCTATTAGAATGTATGATATGTATTGTGAATCCCTGAATATTTACCGCATATGAGAGCACTAGCAGTGTTCCCATGATGAATCAGGGTACAGAAACCCATACAATACAAGGCTGGTTGTATGTACCAATCATGCCCCCCAAAGTATGGTACACTTTAGTTTTAATCAACCTAGTTGTAGAAAAATATATTGGTAGTTGACTCATCCGGCTATAGGCTACAACAGGGATATACTGTTTTGGTAGAAAACAATTCCTTTTCTAATTCAATAAACAATGCCTTATGTTTGTATACAGTAGAACCTCGATTAACCGTCACCCTTATAACCGTCAGTCTCTATTAACCGCCACCCCTCTAGCGCAAAAAAATTATGTTTCCGCGTCAGCGCCGAGCCGGACTGTTAAGGGCCTATGGTGAGTAATGACAACTGTATTGCACACCTGCAATATGTGCGTGAGTCATTGGCGGCAAGGGTAGTGACCCAGCTGGTTAATCCCTCACACTGTCTTCTGCATTCCACTGCTACTGTTTCATTTCAGTTTATTATGGTGCGTGGCTACAGTGAACTGAAGTAATTGCCGATTTCGAGTGCAATGCCTACTTAGTGTTTTACGTGCTTTTTACCGTTTATTGTTGACAGTGTTTTTATACGTAGTGTGTAATGCTCTTTTGTTATGACTGAGAAACGGAAATGTGTAGTTTTGGAACTTGACAATAAACAATAAATTTACTAAACGCTGGTGGTTCATCTCAGAAAAATTATAAACATGAATGTCTGAAAAGCTCGATGGGGAAAGAAACAAAAGAAAATGACGGATTATTTTAAAGACTATATACCGGTAACGTCTGTTTTGAGAGTAAAAGTACGTAAATGTACAGTTGATATTTCATTGTGTTCTTAATAAAATGTTTTAATAAAGTATTTTTTACTTGAACCAACATAGTTTTGTTTTTTTTTCATTTAAAATAAATTCACATTAAGTACTGCGCAGTAATCATTAAAATAATTAGGACTTACAATGCCGCCGTTATAACATGCAAAGCAGTGAATTGCGATGTTGCCACGCCAAACATTGTCTAGGTGCTAAGTTGTATTGGCGCTATTATTATTTCTGTTATTCGTCTATTCGGTTATCCGTCATGGTCTCGGTCCCGAGGGTGACGGTTAATCGAGGTTCTACTGTAATTTCAATACAAAATCAACTTTCAATTTAATTGGCGGATGATGATGTAATCACACCTTTCATGATTCCTGATTATCATAAACATGCACTACCAACTGACGCCTTGAATTGAACCATCAACTAGAGTCTAGCAAACATTGTAGATTTGTGAATCAAATTATTTGGTCTTTTAGTGAATATCCCACAGGAAAGAAGCTATATTTTATAATCTTTTCACTTGGTTGGTTATACATGCATCTCAACTAAGGTCTTCAGAAGTGAGGTTATAATTTCATAAACAGTTTAGGAGCTTGTTTTGTATTCATGGAATTTCTTCAATTAATTATTCATTGTCTATATAAAGAATGCCCTTAATTATACCCTACTTGATTGTTTTTTTGTGCAGCTAAAGCGACATACGCTGCCATTGCCAAGACCTACGCCTATCTGACTCCAGATTTGTGGAAGGACATGCCTCTCTCCAAAGCTCCATATGCAGAGTTTGCTGACTTTTTGGCCAAGAACCATCGACCTTTGCCCTCGGCTGCTCATGTAGACCTGTAAACTGGTCAATAAACCTCCAGTACAACAGATGTGTTCTCTCCATTTTTTACCTTGTCCTCGTTTAGTTTACATTTTGAGTGAGATCTAAATAAAAATGTCTTTATTTTAAAACGTTTCTCAGTTACTAAACTGGTTTTCAGTACAACTCAAGTCACAACAAATAACAGAAATAAAATAAATAAAAAACAAATAATTAAAAATAACAACTATTCAACAGATTAATAAAAACAATGGTATAAAAATACTCGTTAGTAATTTTTTCTTTGAAAATGTTGAATTTTTAAAATGTACTCTTGAAAATAGGTAAATTTAATGTTGGGCTGGTACAATGCCAGCCCAAAACAGGAAAAACCTCCTGGCCAAACTCGAGCCTCACTCTGGAAATGCAACTTGGTATCACCTCATTGTGAGTATTAACCTCTCACTTGAGTACTGGGCACTCTTGAGTGCTACGATTCATGCAGTTGGTCATCAGTTTGCAAAGGTCACCCATTGGTAACATGTCAACAGTATTATTATACTCTGCTACATGATCTTTTTTTTAAGTTTTATTCTGAAGCCTGATTAAAATTTTCTAGGGTTGTACCAGTATATAAAAAAGGTCCAGCAACTAGTCCGAGCAGCTATAGGCCCATATCTTGTGTACCAGTAATGTCTAAGATATTTGAAAAGATTTTAAAAAACCAAATTTGTACTCATTTTGAATCTTTGAATATTTTTAGTAATGATCAATATGGCTATCGCTCTGGCTATCTACTGTAAAAGCAGTCGATAATTTAATAAATCAAATCCACTCAGCTCTTGAAGAGGGTAGCTTTTCTCAGGTTACACTGTGTGACCTGAGCAAGGCGTTTGATTGTGTGAAACATGACATTTTATTAAATAAATTAGAGTTCTATGGTTTCCATGGTAAGGAGCTTTCCATCTTCAGATCTTACCTTTCTGGCCGTTAACAGTTGGTAGATGTGAAAGGTAACTGCTCTGAAGTTGAATATGTTTACTTAGGGGTCCCACAAGGATCAATTTTAGGACCTATTCTTTTTTTTGTAATGATTAATGACCTTCCTAATAATGTTTCATGTTCAACAATAGTTTATGCAGATGACACTTCCTTGTTAGATATACACAAAGATAGTAGACAGTTAAAACAGATGGTAGATTCCTCTTTTTTAGAGACAATTGGTTTAATAGTAATTGTTTGTACCTGAATGAAAATAAAACATGTCATATAAAAATCTCCTTTAGAGAAGTAAGCCTTGAAAATACTGGAACAGTAAAAATGCTAGGTATCAATATCGATAATAAGCGATAAATAAGTGTATGTAAACAACTGTCTAGAGTAATATATCTTTTGATTAATCTTAAGAAACATGTGTCTTTCAAATATCTAAAACTGGCTTATTTTGCATTTTTTGAAAGTTTGTTGAGATATGGGTTGATAGTTTGGGGTAAAGGCACTGGTATAGAACAAGTTTTAATTATACAAAAAAAGGCTCTGCGAATTATTTTGGGAGTTCATACTTTAGAACATTGTAGACCTTTATTTATTGAAACTGGGTTTCTGACTGTAATTAACTTATACATATATATGAGGTTTTAGTAGGTGTAAAAAATATATGCATTCCTACTGTAAAATAAATGAAATTCATAATTATGGAACAAGAAATAATAGAAAACTAGATTTGTATAGAAATAGACCTAGTAAAACCAATAACTATCACACATCCATTGGCATTAAAATGTTAAATAAGCTTCCAAATAAAGTCATCAACTTAACAGATAATGTGTTTAATAGTAAAATTTATGCTTGGCTTCAATTAAGACCTTTTTACAATTTGAATGAATTTTTAAATTTAAAATAAGTGACTTAGAATTTTAACTATGCCTATATGTTTATAATAGACATTTTATAGATTTTTATTGTAGTTATTTATTTAAGTGTTTGAGTATTTTATATGTTGACCTTAGCGTATTATTGTTGTTTTTATGGTAGAATTTAAATTTTAAATGTTATTCTTTTTATATAAGTTGAAAACCGTCTTGTTGATGTCATTAGGCCTAGTGATGTTTATCCCAATTGAGAGATTTTCTTTTTCAAGCTGATTGTGATTTGCCATTTTTGAATTGTTATCGACTTAGATTAAGGACGAGGTCTATTGTAATTACAGTGTAATTATTTAACGACTAATAATATTGTCTATTGTGGATTATAAGAGTGTCATGCATCGCAACACTGGTTCCATAAGCAGGGTAACAATAGCAATACACTGAGAGGACCAAAGACAGCATGAGAAGCTTAACAGTAATCATAAAAATGTGGGGTGCAGATGTCCGTCAGGAATATCTGATGTGTACATATTCTAAAAGATCTAGTGGATGAATAAATACCCCCGTCGCAGCTGACCTGCGTACTCAGCGAATTTCCAAATCAATAATATATGACAAGTTTGGTCAAAATCTGTTGATAAACATGAGAATCATTTGCCTATTCTCCATAAGATTAACATGGGAAAGAGTGAGCAGGTTTGCTGCTATGAGGAACACAGAGAAGGCATTTATACCATAAACAATTTTTATTTTTAACATTTATACCAAATTTTATCAACATCTGTACATAAATAAAGGAGTTTGGCTATTCTTCAAATGATTAACATGGGAAAAGAGTATGCAGGTTAGCTGCTGCGAGGAACGCTGAAAGTAGGCATTTCTACCATAAACAATTTTCATTTTTACCATTTATACAAAGTTTCTTAAACATTTTTACATAAATAAAGGAGTTTGCCTATTCTCTATATGATAAACATGTGAAAAGAGTGTACTGGTAGCTGCCATGAAAACACATAAACTATGATTTTACTTTCTCCCCTTATACATAGTATATGGAGAAAGTATTGTTTTCGTCAAAATTTTCGAATTTGAGTTGAGGGTGGATATATCCGTTTTGGGGTCCCCTGAATCCAAAAAAGTGGGTTTGGAGGTGATGTCTGTCCGTCCGTGTGTCTGGATGTGTACAGTGCCACAGCCTACCCCATTGGTCCTATTTAGATGAAATTTGGCATGTATATATATAGTCACCGTATCTCCAGGCGTTTTTTTCATTTTTTTGGATTTTTGATTTTTAAGGGTAGTTCACCCCTAAAAACCCTTAAAAAACGTGAAAAATCCAATTTTATCAAAAACGGCTCTAACGATTTTGATTAAAATTTGATAGTTTATAGTTCACAGAGTACTAAATAATTTGACACCACCCGCATGTCTGTAAAAATGACGGTTCAAAAGTTATGGGCTTTTAAATATCAAAAAAATCAAATTTTTAAATTTTCAGCAAAAACAATAAAAGTAAAGTATAACTTGACTGGTACCTTTGAAACCAGCTTAAAAAACTAAACAAATTAGTATTTTGAATTATTTGTCTACGACTAACGGTTCCAGAGGAAAGTTAAATTTACTGTCCACGATAAACGCAGTACGTTGTCTGAAAGCGCCCAATGTTATTCTTATGGAGAATATAAAAAAATCAATTTCTTCCTTACTTTCCAACCGTTTTCCATGAAACTTGGTATGAAGAGTAAGGTCAAATCACCGAACAAATACAGCTCAAAAAAGCTTGGTATTACTACCGGGGGTGGGGGTTTCCCCCCCATACAATTTGAACAATAAATTATTAAATGATATTTAGAATAACTTTGTAGAACATGATAGTTTTATTACAGATTGTCTTTTTTAAATTTACTTAAGGGAGAAAGTATGTGTCAGTCCACTGGTACCGTTTATTTAACAGGTTATCTAGCAATAGGGATAAGTTAGGGAGGTTAAAACTGTAAATAAAGTCAGGAAATTTCTACATTGGTCAGGGAAATAGCTATTTTGTAAAGAATTCAGAACTTACAAATTGGGCAATTGTGGCAGAATTGAAAATCTGAGTTAGTGCTTATTAAGTATTGAGACTACACTAATAAAAGAGTCATCGCCATTATTAAATATTGAAACTACACTAATAAAAGCTTAAATAAGTGTACTCATTTAATGAATACAAAAACAACTGTTTACATAACAAAAATATCAGTAACAATGCTCAGCTGATCTGTAATTGACAGATATAACAGTGAGTCTAATTATATAGATGACAGCAGCCATTCTTTCTTCTTTCTACTCATCAGCGAGCCGGTTTGGTAGTGAATGAATAGTGATTGTCGAAGTATGCCGGGTATTTTTCTAATTCACTCTCAAATTAATGTGATTATGCTTATTTGTACATTTTAGTTTAACAATTTGTTCTTGTGCGTGACTGATTTTATTTAATAGGTACACTTTTGCGTTTATTAACCACTTTATGTTGTATTTAAAAATTTGCTGATAGTTACACACGTTTTATTGAGGGAAAATGCTGCATCTAATATGAAAAAGTCAGGGAATTCCTCATGATGATTTGCTAGACACCCTGTTTAAGCATAAATGAATAGATCTCAACCACATGAAGGTACCAAGTTTAATCCAAAAATATTGATATGTGAAATATTGATTTTTCCTTATCCTCCATAAGATTAACATTAGAGCCCCAAAATTCAATGTACTGTGTTTAGATTTTTTAATATCTCGGTAACTTTTGGAGATAGAGAAAAACTTTAAAGGAACTAAATTGTGTATATTTTAAGCTGATTCCAATGGTAAAAGATAAAATTTAAACATTTTTCTAATTACATATGAAAAACGCAAAAAAACCCCAATTTTTGAGTACAAACCCCCCCAAACTACCCATTCCAATATGTCCGACCAATAAGCCGTACCGACCTATATGTCTTGATTACAAACTTGTGCGAGTAAATGTAGGAATACACGTCTACCAAATTTCGGTCTCGATCGGACCATTTTTACAAGAGTTGTCGTGTTCACAGACACACACACATATACATATATAAATTTTAATGACTATTGTTTTTGGCCTCTGGGCCCCTCAAAACGAAAAAATATTGTCCTGGGTTTAAGTCTTGCCATAAGACCTATGGTAATAGCTTCTTCCCTATGAGAAACTGCTAAAACACTCGGGTAGGTGAACCCATATAATATATAATATAATAAATAAAGAGAAAGATTCATGGGAATAATAACTCTAAACAATAGTAATTATACTAACCAAATGTGAGTGCCTTTTTATAGAGATAACAATTTAATAGGCTTTATATTCAAATTTGGTTGACTAAAGAAGTTATTAGTTAGGAAAAAATTTAACAAATAAATAGGCCTCTCTAGGGTTAGTTATAATGTAAGGTATGTTAATATTTTCTGATGCATCACTTTAAGTAGGTTAACAAAAACATTATAACTGACATAAACATATTTTATTTCACAGTCTTTTTTCAAAAATAGTTTTTACACCTAGACAGACACTGCTGTCATAGTTTACAATTTTGTTTGAAAACGAGCACCTCAATATTTAATTTCAACACAAATTTGTTATTAAATAAAACACATTACACTGACCCCTGAAACATCTACCTAAACTGATGTGATTAACACATTTTTAAGGTGGAATCATACAAATTATTGTACTACTGTATTATTGTAATGGAGGAACAATCAATTAACTACACAACACAAATTAATTATTGTAACATTAATTGAGCAACTATGTTGTGGTGTACTCTGATTCTGAAAGTGTTTGGACGTATTTCAATGTAATTATTACTTAATAAAGGTAAGTCAGAAAGATATAAAAAAATAATATATTGGATATATGAAAATGAAAAGACTATTTCTAAATTATGAGCACCAAATACACCATTGTATTTTTTATCATTACGGTATTTCCTTATTTGACGTGATTGTAAACATGTCTCATCTGTTTATATTTGAAATATGGATATTTCCGCGAAGTTAATTTTGATATTGATGGAACACTTGGTGTAGATGAGAGGTTAAAACTTAGTTACATTCATTCAATTCTCACAAAATAAGACAACATACTGCAGTTTGTAATATTAATGAAGAGTATATAATATAAGTAAAATCTTGACCGAATGAAAATGGTTTATGCAGTATGTTGTTGTTCATTTTCATATGCCAGTTGCTTAAATCTTAGGAGAATTTTTTACCACAATGAATTTTATTCATTGTAAACATTTCGAATAGTAGGAAGAAATAGGAAATAATCTGTAGATTTTCTAGAAATTGGTCAGCTTTCCTACAACATTTATAAAATTAAATATTTAATTATAAAAGAAACATGAAATGCAGTAAATGTAAAAGGTTTAATCACCAAGACAAAATTTAAAAAAATACACAAATTTACTAAATAAGAAACATACGGTGAAAAAATACTTGAAATTATTAACTAAACTGAGTGGAGAAGCAGAATCGCTTCTCACATTAGGAGCACTGTGGATTCATCACAGCCCCGTTATTCGGAGATTAGATAAATGATTTCTCATCTCTCCTAGACAAATACTGTAATAGTTTACAAAAAGAACCATACCCTGTCAGGGAAGGGGACTGTAGAGATAAGTATTTAACCAGATCAGGTTGAATGCTTATCTCCCTAGTTTTTTCAAGAATTGTAAATTGCTATACAAAATACTAAACTTTTGTTTCAAAATAAATTATTATTTTCTTCTAAACCCAAAATTTACTAAGTACTTTTAATTTTAATTTGTAATTTTTTTGTGGATATGTCCCCCAACCACTATTTTGGCAATATATCTTCAACTAAATGAATTTTTTTCCTGTTTTCTGAGCAAACTTTACTGGAAGGTAAAGAACTGGAACGTTTCAACTTGGCACACTATCAGTTTGCGCTTTATTTATTATCATGAGTAAAACCCCTTGGGAATGATAAACAAATTGTAAATTATTTATTTAATTTTTCTGCCAACTGTCAAAATATATATAAATCTCAAGCTAAGTTCATCTTACTCTATATGAGAATGCATATAATGCAACTCATTGTTTGATTGGTAATAAAAAATATTTGAAGAATGGAAATGTTAATAAAGAAAATAATACTATAACAGGGGCGTGCGTGCTCATATCCCTCAAAATACCAATATATTCGTATGTAAATATGTTGGTACATAAACTTAGAAATTAATACTATCCCCCTGAAAAAAATTTCTGAGTACGACACTGTACTGTACACTATTATTATTGTAGACCATTTTCCCGCTATTTCATTTGTCTAAATTCTTTCAATACCTGTGACTTTTATAATATTTTGACAGCGAACAGTCCAAACTCTGGTCTAGTTACTTCTTAATGTCAAACCGTTAGGTAATTAATTTCTTCTCTTTAACTAGTAACCTAGTGCAGTTACGAATGGCAACTACAAATGGGGCTGAACAAACACCTTCAATCACTTATCTCTGATATGACAACAAATTAAACATTGATTCAGCTAACTACAAAACTAACTAACAAACTGATTAAATTTGGCACATCAAATTGTTCCAGTTCCACTTAAACAAGAAGTTTAGAAGGGGTTGAATCTACTTTATTTATGTTTGCACATGAATCTGAGCCTCTTCTGAAGTGCAAACATAAAACATGTTCCACCTTAAAAATAATGAACCTATGGAATGTACAAACAATATGGAATGTAAAGGGCTCATATTTGTAGATACTAATTTACTTACATGGTAGAAATAACTAATTTATGTATATATATATATATATTATTTATAGTCGTAACCTTATTTTAAAAATTACCATTGGGTACACACATCTCAATCACTAAATATTCACATGGTGAATGTTCAGTTTAAAGGTCTATCGACCACATCGTTTCCACAGTTAATATAGTAAAAAAATTATAAGTTATATCAATGTAAAGTTCATACAAATATTGTGAATTCGTATGTAGTGAAAACGTAGATAAATAATCTAAATTATTTGAGAACGCTCTCCTTTTCATAAGTAAGTCACATTAAAAAAGTTATTAGCTTTTGAGTTACTGTTCCTCAAGCTCAGTTTTGAAATGTAAATTTTAATTTTTAAAAGTGATACTTCTTTCCTCTACAGGAAATTGGACTCTTATCATGAATTAAGAATCATGTTTGCCGATCATCTGAAATCGACTGGTATTCTTAAACGATAAGAAATTTATGTCATGTAGGCGCTTTATTCTCATTGGGTTTTTTTTAATAACTAATGTACACCCAAATTTTTAAATAACAGTATAATTTTTAGGATTTTATATTTAATGCCCACGATTCACATAAAGGGTAATTTTTCTTGTTAAAGTTATTTATAAAAACGTAAAACTTGTATAAGTTTTGGGGTACTTTAAACTGTGGAAATCTCAAATCCTGGTGTTATCCATTCTTTACTCTGCTGTTCAGTTCCACTAGACTAACATATATTGACAAACTTTATAAAAATAATAGTGACACCCTAACTAGTCGGCCGAGTTTCACTCCTACGTTCTTACGACAACACCATTGCCATAAAATAAAAGTTTAACTGTATTTGTGGTTGCTTGTTGATAATTTTATAGTTTATAATGCAAATAAAACGAAAAAATACAATGACAGAGTTGTTCAGGTTTTTCATGATAGTATCAAATTTATAATTCAAATCTATACTTATGAGTCAGATAAGTCAGAGCAAGGGAAGAAGGAATAATGTAATATTCTAAATACTGTAAGTTAATTTATTAATAATACATTTAAAGGTTTCACTACATCAAAAATATATTGTTTTCCCTTATTTTCCCAAATTAATTCTTTCAATTGAAGATTGTTTTTAGTTTTAGCTGAGAGGAAATATTTTTAAGTTAGGTGAAAATAAGCCAACACAGGATTCATTTATAAGTGTACAAAGTGCCAAAGTGCCCTGTCCCAAAATTGTATTTTGTTGAAGAGTAACAATTCTCTCACTGATTGGCACATCACACCTCCCAGCAGTAGACAAAACTAAGGAGAGGCTCATTTTACTCAGTCAGGTTTCCAGATATCAAACAACTTATTTTCTTTCATTAGCATAATTAAATGTGTAAATAATGTCTAGCGAAACTGATGAAATAATATATCCAAAATTTTTCTTCAGACAAATAAATAACAAATTTCCAGAAATAAATATTTAAATTTTCAAGAATAACATTGAATAATTAAGTAAATTGAACTTATTTTTGTTTATCATTTCGATATTAATTGGTGGCTAGCCAGTTTCACCTTGGAATTGTTTATTGAAAATTTCCCTTACTCTGGCATTGATTTTACATAATTGTAATAAACTGAAATAATACTTATCTCTTAACTAATACGAGATCGTCATACAGTTTTTATTCTTCTCTATTCACGTGAATAGACAGATCACATGAAATAAGTGTGGGCATATTAAGTTTCTTTGTTTTATTCTACGCTTGGTATCTTAAATAACAAATAACCTATCAACACTTGTTTAACAACATTACAAAAATATTACATCTATATTGATGGTTATATCATCACGATATACGTAACAATGAATGAAGTAAACCATAAATACAGTTATAGGTTTGACGCACGCGACAATAGGCCCACGACCGACATTCGATAGTTCTATAATTATTATTACAATTAATGGTTCGTTAAAAATACTTATACACAGCCTTCAATATAGGACAGAGGGGGTGAGGATAGCAGTGACTGGTCCTGCATGGCATTAACAATTGAGCACATGATCGGCCCTCACCTCACGCACTCTACCCCATCACCAGATACAAAAATAACTGGAGGATAAACACATTCAATCTGTACATTCGCTTCCAAAATAATAAGAAAATTGTTATTTTACACAAAGATGGGAAAAATATCAATGACGTTATGAAAATCAACCTCTGTATTTCATATTGTTGAGCACATCAATTTTTATTTTAGTATACATGATAACGTTGCTGTACAAAATCTTAAACAACAATAACGTTTCGATTTTACAAAATCTTGACAAGAAGAAAGTGTTGTTACTGGTATTGTTTATTTTCTAGATCACTATTATACTTATGATTTGGAATCTTTCAATAAAATATCTAACCCTTATAATAATTATTCACATCTCTATAACTGTAAAAGAGAGTAATTTATACATATATCATACAAATTAATATTTTGTAAGTACCAACAATTTCTTGACTTAGAACAAAATTTGCAATAAGAATTTTACATACTACTTGTATCTTTTTTTAAATTATAATTTTAAATAATCATGGTGTAGTCTTGTCACCCTGTGTGTTTGACAAAATGTACCACATTGTATAAATCAGGAAACATAATTTATAATTATAACATGTGGATATAGAGAAGTTTTATAATAATTTGTTCTTTAAGGTAAAACCGATTTTCACGACATAATAAAAAAATACTTATTATCATGTTTCGATTTGTTATATAAATATTATTGAGCTCAGATGTCATGAAATGGGCATTTTAATCCCATTAAAACACGATTGTCCGATTGTAAGGCAAAACGTTTGAAAAAAATAGTTCTTTGTATAAAGTGTTGATGAAGTTATAAAAGTTACCTTGAGCTCAAATAATTTCATCCAATCCACTCTCTTTTACAGCTGCAGGGACCAAACACAATTTTAAATATTCTGATAAGGTTACTTAAAATAGCTGTATAACATTTTTCTGTGCAATTTTTCCTGTTCTATATAGGGTAAACAGCATAAGTATATTTTCATCATAGGTATTGTAAAAATTTCAAATATTTAACATGTTCAAATAGAGATTTGAAATGAGTCACCAAACTCGGAGTTAACAGGTTCACTAGCAGTAATAAGTCTTAATAATAAAGAGCTTGGTATAAAAAGCTCGGTTTTAGAATGTCAGCAACGGTGCAAGAGAGCGCCGGAGGGGCTTACTGGGCTCTGAGCTCGGACCGTTCCCGACCACCGACACCTGCTAGTTACAATGTGCATTCCTAAAAATACATGGTAGTAAACTGAACACGATCCTACTTAATCTTTCATGATGTTACAAAAAGTAAATGGCTATTGTCACTATGGTAAAAAGAGGTTTATTCCTTTCCAAAATAAAATGAAATAACTTTCTTACAAAGCTCCTTGGTTAAAACATGTATGATCTGGCCTAAAACAATCTCTAATATAGTTATTAAAAAAATAGGGGATGTTTCATAATGTTCAATTTCATAGTGTCCTAAACCGTAAAACAGAGAAATAAAGTGGATTTCACAATGTCTAATATTATAATGTCCAAAAGTGTGGTCTGTTTAGTAAGTAATAGTCAGTTTTGTTTTGAAACAGATTGTACTTTTGGATATAGTGAAATTGGATACTATGAATTTCTAAATAATTACAATAATATAAATAATAAATACAATGATGTTTCATACTCTCCAAAACCACCAAAGAAAGAATTAAATTGTTAAATTAAACACAGTTTATTTCTTTATTTTACAGTTTTGTATAATACAAAACATCATTGTTCTTAACAGTAATTTAAAATGGTATTTTGAATTTCATAGTATCCAATTAGACTATATTCAAAAGTACTGATTATTACTTACTAACCAGACTTGGGCACAATTATATTTGGCATTGTGAAACACATTTTATTTTTTTGTTTTGAGGATGCGGTTTTGACAATATGAAATTGGACATTAAGAAAGGGACCCAACAAATAATTATATTTGATAAAATTATAATTGAGCAATGGGTCTCAAAAGAAGGTGAAAACTACTGTAAATAATGTTGACGAATATAAAATTAACTTTCAACACGATATTTACTATGTATTTACACCTACATAAAATCTTAGCTATAATTTTTATGCATTTGATGTTTTAGTAAAAACTACATTAATTTAATTAGCGATTAACAAATGATTAAGAACACTAAATTTTATACATCCCAAAACAATTAATTTTTAAAATTACATTGAGGATTTGTAGAAATGGGAAGATTTTCTAAGAATTTAACATGAAAGTAGTAAAACATCGCTGACGGAATGGTCAGCCAAACCCTCAGATTTTTAAGCATAAATGGGAAGATCCTAACCACATGAAGCTAAATATCAAGTTTTATCCAAAAATATTCATTAATATGGGAAATATTAATTTTTCCCTATCCTCCATAAGATTAGCATTGGAGCTCCACAATACAACGTACTGTGTTTAGTTTTTTTAATATCTCGGTAACCGTTGGAGATAGAGAAAAACTTTAAGGAACTTAATTGTGTAGTTTTTTAAGCTGATTCCAATGGTAAAATATAAAATTAGAAATTTTTAAAAACTACATGTGAAAAACGCAAAAAAAGCCATTTTGGGGTACAAAACCCCCCCAAACTACCCGTTCTCATTGACCGATATGTCTGGTTAACGAACTCGTCCGAGTACTTGTAGGAATACACGTCTCTACCAAATTTGGTCTTGATTGGACCATTTTTACGAGAGTTATCGTGCTAACAGACACATATATATATACATATATACATATATATATATATATATATATATAAAAATTTTAACGACTATTGTTTTTTGACTCTGGGCACCTAAAGAAGAAAAAATAACATGGTCCCGGGCTTAAGTCTCGCCATGAGACCTACGGTAATAGCTTCTTCCCTATGGGAAATTCGCTAAAACATATCAACACCCTAAAACCTACAAATACGAGGGGTACCCAACTATCTGAGGTAATTAGGTCCAATGTCACCTCGGGAAAACTCGGATACTTCGGAAGTTGTAAACTTAAATGTAAAAAAAATTAAGAAAATACACGATTTAAGTGGAATACTTATTTATTATAAACTTAAGGTAAATTTTAAATCGATAATTTTATATCCTAATATAAAACATATAAAAAGAGAACAAAACCGTCAAAACCTTTAGCTCAAACTTGACCTTGAGCGACGGTAGAAGGCTCTACACTACTAGTAGTAGAAGTTGAGGTTAATCTCCTAGTAAAAAACGCAAAATACTTACAGGGGCTCATCATCAGTAAAACTGTCATCTATAAAATAATTTATCCAAAAATATGTGCCTACTTTTTATGTGGTTATGTGTCTATTTAGCCTGTCAGTTAATAAAAGCTTCGTAAAATACGGTTTAAGTAGTTTACAACAAATACAACAATCGAGAAGAATATTTTAATTGTAACAACCTGTCACTTAGCAAAAAAAAACAATCTATAAGCAAAACCTCTCAATAAGGAACATTTCAATTGTTTCAACATATTGCAATCACTCAACATTACAAAAACAATGTTTGTATTTACTTCCCTAAGGGAAATAGGTTAGATCATGGATATCTCTAAAGGGAATGTTTTCAGTTCATCTAAACAGGTGTTCTTATAACTTAACTATGATGAGACTAACCAAATGATGTCACTGTTTCAAATTTTGGTTGTGCAAAGTGCCAACACCCCTCCCCTACAGCTAAGACATATCCATGTCAACAACTTTGATCTACACAGAATTAGATGTGCGGACAAACGATTCTTAGAATTAGCCAAATAATACTTCCGGAAATAAACTGATTGAATTAACAACCAGTAAAGGCAGATTACTCGACCTGTTAACAGCAATCAATTTCAAATACAGTAGAACTCCAATTATCCGAACTCCGACTATCCGAATCGCTGATTATCCGAATCACTTTCAGAAAAAAATTTGTCCAAAAAAAGTCTAAGTGCGCTATTATTCTTCACCCGCGAAGCCAGTGTTTGCGTGTAAAATGTAAGTACATTTTATTTATATTTAAAACATGTGAAAATATCATGTTTCTTACATTTAATTCAATAAAAAAATAGTGCAACATCAAAAAGTAGCTTTTTTTCTCTCTAATGGCAATTTAAAAAAAAACTCTGATTATCCGAATATTTGATTATCCGAATGGGTCCCGGTCCCCATTAATTCGGATAATTGGAGTTCTACTGTATTGCATGTACTAAGAATGAAATCCACCTATTGTCTTAATTATTTTGACTTTATTTTAATTGTCGAGGACTGGCTCGGTTAACTGGTCCTCAAATTAATCAGACCTTGGATAATTGGATGTCCACTGTACTTTCATTATGTACTGACCTGAGACTTGTCGTACTTGAGTTTGCGCCAGAAGCGTGAGCCATGCTGTGCCTCGGCGCCGGCGGTGCTGTAGTTGGGGTTAGAGAATGTGAGGACGCTCCGACTGCCGTCCACACCACCTAGATATTTCTCCGATCTTCGTCTCCGCCTTCAAAACAATACCACTTAGTCCTTTAGTCAATGTTGTGGTTCAGTTCAGAATTTTTAAAAGAACTTTTTACGAATTAAGTAAAATACTTAAGCTTTAGTAATTTTTTTCCAAACAAAACCCCCATCACAAAGGGGGTTTGTGTGATCAAGCAGTTTAAACTAAAACTAATTTTTATATTTAATATTAATTTAACAACTTGGTTTGTTCACATAAATTCTGTCATTTACAATATTTGATCAAAAGTTTTTTATCAGCCAGTTTAACAGATAATGGAGTAAACTTTTAAAATGTTTAATATACCGGGTGTCTCACCTAAAGTGAACCAATAGGTATCTTTTATACTATGCATATGACAGCAAACTTCTTATGAGGGACTCCACTTTGTTTTTATAGAGGATTTTAAAATTAATTTTGAATTAAAAAAACATGGCTGCTATTTTCCAATATGGCCGACAACTTGAAAATTTATCAAGGAACACCCTATATTTTTTGTTGTTTTTGGATAGAACAGGTAATTTTAAGACTATTTTACTCTTGATAAATCTGTTTCAATCCATTATAATTTTAAGTGAACCAATGGCTAACGTTTTAGCTAGACACATAAGAGTTATGATTTATGCTCACTTTGATATTTCAGTGGTGCAGCATTTTGAGAAAATTTACTAAATTTTTCAACCAAAAAATAAACATTGGTTTTAAATAAAATAAATTGTATTAAATGCCAAAACTCACGCTCTAAGAAACTATAAAAAGTACTTTACAACACATGTTTTCAAGCCATAGCTCACAAACGGTTACATCCACGCCAAAATTAACAAGAGTAAAAAAGGTCTTAAAAATACGTACTGTATTTGAAAACATTAAATATAGGGTGTTCTATAAGAAATTTTAAAGTTTTTCGGCTATATTGGAAAATGGAACCCATATTTTTTGGATTCGAAATTAATTTTAAACTCCTCTTAAAAAATAAATGGGCATCCCCCATAGGAAGTTTGCTGCCATATGCATACTATACTAGTACTCTATTACTATAATATATTAAGTTAGCTATTGGTTCACTTTTTTATATTGATGAGACCCGGTATATTAAAAGTTAAACATATTTAACCCCTAACACCTCATATTGTAACTGTTACACTCAACTAGTTGTTTTTTAGTGTTTGATTCCTTAGCTAAACATGTTGTTTCTAGAATGTTTTCGTAAACTGTTAAAATATTTAAGCTTTTAGAATCTAATTTTACTGAATCATCAATTTTCATCAATTTTAAAATGCAGCATAACTCTTAGGGCTCTTTTTTTGAATTTGTAATATTCTATCTAAATTTTGATTTGATATAGCACCATACAGTGAGATACATTACTAAAAACCTTGTAGGTTAGCCTCTTTAGATTAGGTTGGCGGTTTTAGTTTTTAGTGTAATCCGGCCTTTAAAACTAGTACAGTAGCTCTACTGAGTAGTAATCTCTGAAAAGTGTAAGAGTGGTCGAGTAGCAGAAGCTAGTGCATACTTTATGCATTCGTAAGTCATGGGAAATACATTTTGGTACGGTATCTATTCTAGGAAGTGGCCGGATATTCCGAGGACCAGGAAAACTGAAGCCGGTTATGTGGGGTTTTACTGTAGTATGATTAAAAACTCCTAAACAGTGTGTTTACAATGAAGCTGGGAAACCATTAACACCTTAGGAACCATGTAATAGAGAGCAATAAAGGACTAACTTGTGGTAAATGAAAGCTATAAAGAGACACGCAATAATGATGAGTGCAATGATGCCGAGACTTGCAATCACGAGCACTAGTAACGAGAACGTTGATAGCCCCTCGACAGCCGAAGGTTTAGTCGGTGACGGTGATTGTACAGGCAAGTCCTCGTCAGCATCGAGTTCCGTCAGAGGCAGGATCACTCGCTTGCTGGGCTCTGCAAATCATCATTATCATCAACACTCTCAACGACCACAAGCGAATACACAATAGATAATATGTGGATTACATATGTTGGTTTGTTACTCATCCACAGTACCAGATAATTAATTATCATGAAAACCTTGTTGGTTTAAAAAGTGCATGTTTGAAATTTATTAGTTCAATCGTGAATAACCCCAAGAATATTTTGCGATGTATCCATATTGCATGCAGATATAAACTGATTCAGATGATCATTCGGTTATTGATTAATAACCCTAAAAAAAGAGCATCATCCGTCTTGAAAATGCATGTTAAATCTAAAAGTAACCAATATTAACCAGCTTATGACAGAAACATGACATTTTGTCTGTGTTCAACTATGACCTTGATACGAGGTGTTCACCATTTACATGACATTTAACATTGTTATCAGAAACACCAGCAATTTAAAGTTTCCTAAAAAAATCATTTAGGAGCATAGTTGTTAATGTCTTCTTAAAACCTGGAGACTTATGTTGCATAATGTTATGATCGTTCTGTGTTTGCTTGCAAGCTTCAATACTCATCAAGAGGTTTCGTAATGAAGTAATTTATGCAGCTACACAGTACACTAGATTCCTGAAATAGAGCTGAGCAAATAATTAAGGAAGAAACTAAATTAACTGTCTGATTTTTTTACAAGTCATCTATATCTTATGAATTAAATCCATAACACTTCCCTTTAATCATATATTTGCTTGAAACACGCACCAGAGTAAAAATTATGAGGCACAAAGGCAAAGTCCTCAGAGCTACTTTAGAAAAAACTACAATAAGGGTAGAAAAATGACTGAGGGTGAAGTTTTAAGCTAAGTTTGGGATTACTAAACCTCAGGATTGGATTTATCCCCTAATATCATTCCAAACATAGTTCTTGCCTATTTCATTTACAAAACTTCTTTTGAATAAGAGCACAATCCCATCCTGGTTAAAATAAAACCCATATAAAAAGTAACGTACAAACATCCCAAAAGATTGTAAATTGCAAAGAATCAGGTTTAAAATGATAATAAGGTGCAGATGTTTTCAGCGATAGCACTGTACATACCAGTGTTGCAAGGTCGGGAGTCCTGATGGTCCGGGCAACCGCAGGAGTAAGAAAGACCACCGAGGTAGAAGCACAAGTGGCTGCAGTAGCCGTTGCTTATCGTACAAGGGTTCATGCCAGTCTGCTTCTCAGCCGCAACTAATTTTATCTCCATTACGCCTGGATAATGATAGGAACATTATCAAGATGGGAAGATTTTATCCAGATTAATGTGGCGGGGTCCCGATCCGGATAGCCAAAAATCAGGAGGATCTGAAACTATACTAAAAATATACTGTTATAGACATCCACGTCACATGGGTAACGATCATGAATAGCGCCTGCAATATTAGTGCTGCAGACTGCATATAAAACAACCTCTGTAAAACAACATAGCCGTGAAATATTGCAAGCTTTTAGTGTGTTAAAAATTAGTTTTTTAATTGTATATTAATAACTTTAATTTTTTAGTTATTATTTTTAGTTTTAGGTAAGAATTGAAACACTGTTCTAAGGTTAAAACAATTTTCTTCCTTTTACAACCACTCATTAACGTGTATTCATGAATGTGTCGATTCAGTATGCACTTTGACCGTAAAAATAATTCCAAAACAAAAATTCACTGTACATCTAACCTCTAACAAATACTCCTTGACAGTTCAGTACTGAAATATCAAATAGTGACCGCTCACGCATGCGCTAAGTGCTTGTAAATCTAACTTCAGAATCAAACTGGAATGCTTTGACAGTTTAGCTGTATTAAAATGTCAAACAGTGGCCGCTCCTGCTTGTTCTGTGCTTGTAGAGCGTGCATTCATCATGTTATGCATTCATTGTTAGAAAACTTGCCGTGTCCAGCTAGGTACTGCAGGTGAAATTTTGAAGAAGTTTAAAATAAAATTCACGTCTTAACTGTTATTTTTTTTCAAAACCCGATCCGATCCGGAATACACTGAATCTGATCTAGATAAACCGAATTTTACTGAATTTCAAAATTAAAAATCTCAGGAAAAATTTTAATTTTATACCCTTATTATGTTTAGAAACTTATTCTTGTGATAACCCAAGAAAGTATTAGGGTAATAATAGTGGAAGACTACTCACCATGTAATGCAGTGAGGAGGAAAACAGTGCGTCGCCGACCAGTGAGCTTGTCTGCTCTCTCCACCGTCTTCTTGAGCAAACTTGTCCAGTAAATGTGATCTCCGTACTAGAAAATTAATTGTATAAAATATTCAAACACCGGTATACTACTAATTCATCGTCAAATACAATGAACCTAAATTTGATTTCAATCAGTGTATTTTTATAACTTTTTTATGTAGTCAACATTATCTAATTAGTAAATTAGTTACGTAACATGAGTAAATTATGAGTAGTAGCGTAACTTTAAACATGAAACCAGCCAAAAGTTTATAATTACGTAAATATAATTTTATTTTATATTGACTGTAGGTTCACCTGAGTGATGCCAAAAGGATGATTTTCCAGAGGAAACAGCTTCCTGCGCTCCTGGCCATTGAAGTTGGCGATCTCAATGCAGTCTCGCACAGCATCGGCCCAGAACAGTTTGCGCTCCTCCGGGTCTATGGTAAGTCCCTGGGGGAATCCCAGCTCACTCCCGACCACCACTATCCTCTTGGACCCGTCCATCATTGATCGTTCTATCTTGGGCTCTATACCCAAGTCCGTCCAGAACAAGAACCTGCCAATTAATGTGTGAAAGGTCAAAATTTCTGACTGATAATAAGCATAATTTTACAATATTTTTGTAGCCTAAACTGGTGTGTCTTATTTTGTAATTTTATTAATATACGTAATTTTACAAAAAAATAGGATTGATGTGCATTTTTTAAGATCAGTCCTTTGGGTGCATTCCTTTAACACGTTCACAATGGCATAAGTCTTATTTTAGGCACGCCAAATTTTTTAAATGACGTCATGGTCCTCCTGAGGCCCACGCTCAGCATTAGCAAAGTGTGTCATGGGCCAAAAGAGGACTACCTTTGTATTGAGTTGCTATAACGATTGTAGTGTTCTCAGCTAAATGTTAACAAATGATAAATAGTGTATGGCAAATGAGAATGATTTTGATTGTCTGTTTTCTCATGTACCTCTATTGGCCCACGGCCATACAAATTTGAAGGGCAATTAAATACAATAAAAGGTGTACGTTATCAAAAGATATGATATTTTTCATTCAGTTAGACAGTTAGGAACTGTGTTAGACAAACATAGGTTAGTCTAACCATGTAAACACCTTTAAAATAATGATGCGAGAATGCACAGAGCTGTAACCGGCGACAGACCTGGAGGATATCCGCGTGGGCCAATAGAGAGCCACTATGCGCTGGTGAAATAAATTATTCCTTTGGTAAGGTGTTGGCCACTTGAGGCCTACAAAGTTATATATGTAAAAAATATAAAAGTAAGTTTATATTTTGAAAATAAGTGTAGACACATTGCTTAGCTCATCATGCTAGACCATTTTATGAAAAAACCCAATTCCAGTTTTTCAAATAGAACCTAATATTTTAACCTGTATATTTAATAAATGGACAAAATCACAATCATCACGAACGTGTTAAAAATAATACATCTTGAATAAAAATATATTCAAGTCACATTATTTTTCAATTTTTAAAGTATTATTTACAATAAAAATAAACAATTAAAAACTTAAAGTCGGATACTTTAAAATATCATTATGTTCTTAAAAAGATGGAGTAGAACTGGTTTATACTAGTTGGTTGAATCAAACTAAGTTTATAGGCACCCTATGTGACATTTTTTATTAATTTCCCAGTGACAAGAGAATTAAAAATTAATTAATTTATTGTCATTTACAGACTTGTTCTTGCATAGAAGGTGTCATCTCCAATGCATTTCACCACAATTATTGAATCTCCCCTTAATTGAATTAAAAATTTTTCACCATATTAATATTTACATTATAAACAAGTTGCACTTGCACTACAGTATTTACTGTTCGTCATGGTGCACGGCGGTGACGTCGCGAGGGCGTTTGTGGGCATGGTCTTTCAGTGTCCTCCCCCCATGAGGAATAATTGTAAATATCAAATCAAATCAAAATATTCTTTGTTCGATTACCTTCCTTGTATATGTATTATGTGTATATCCAAGGCTTTTGAATAGAATCAATAACCAAGCTAAAAACTAAAAACTATCTTATCTATCCAAAATATGTGTATACAAGATTTTCAGTTTTGAGTAAAGTAGGCCTAGTTTTGCATGAAAACCAAATTTTGTATGGAGTCCTCAAGGAAACTCAGACAAATAATAAAGGGCTTTATCAAGTAAATATTCTTTTAGTAATTTTTTAAAAGCAATTTTGTTCTTTTTTTATTTCATTTGGTAATCGTGTAAAAAACTTTTTGCCCATATAACTTGTCTTATTAGTATAAAATTCTAAATTATGTTTGTCTAAGATTACTTTATTTCTAGTGTTATATGGATGATTTGTTTGGAACAAGTTTTTACTGTCGTGTTCTTTAACATGTTTAATCGATTCAAAATTGTAAAGGCTGTAAACGATTAGAATTTTGAATTGAGTGAATAAGTGTTTTACTGAATCTGTATTATTTAGCCCTACCATGACTCTCGATAGATTTCTTTTGCTTGATTAGAATTTCGTCCAGATTAGATTTTGATGTGGCTCCATAAATACATATTCCATAGATTATATGGGATTGGATCAAGGAGAAATATATTGTTTTTAAGGTGTCTAAGTCACTTATTTTGGACATTTGCCACAGAGCATGAATTCCCGATGACAATTTACCTAATATGTTTTCTACATGTTTATTCCAGGAAAGATTTTCATCTATAGTGAGTCTAAAAATTTCAGTTTAATTTGCATTAATCATTTTTTACTGACGTGAATTTGAGGATTGATTTGCATTTTATTTTGATGTCTAGAAAAGATTATTTTGATCCAAAAATGTTTCTAAATTTGTTAAATCAATACTAGAGGATTTAGTTATACTATTACAAGAATTACCCTTTAAGATTAAATTGGTGTCATTTGCATTGACACACAGAGCCCAAACTTACTTTTTGGGGCTGCCCCTCTAAATAGCACAAAAATAATAATGGCCCAAGTATCGATCTCTGGGGGACTCCAAACTTAATTTTTTTTCGGTGTACTATAATATTTCTTAAGGTAATTACAATGTGACCCTTCTTCTAAGTGTTCGATTTCTACATATTGTAACCTATTATTTAGGTAGGAGGAAAACCAAGCGCTTTCCTTTCCTTGCACTACCAGTGATTTTAATTTGTCTACGAGCTTTGAATGTAATACACTATCAAAGGCGGGAGATAATAGTGTAAGTATAGTGTGCATATAATGTAAATTATAACATAGTGCAAACATTTTAATTTAGTATTCTCCCTGAAGATGTAACAATTGTGGTGTAATGTATCGGATTGTATCACGTGAAAGTGGAAGTAACACATCAGGGTGGGCTGGCAATGTTGTAAATAGTATTGTATATAGTTTTTATGTTAGTGTAGAATTTTTATAATTTTAAATCTAGTAAATGTGTTTCAACTTATAAGAGTGAGTTTTTAGAAGTATTAAAACAAAAAAGTGCACAGATCGGAAAAAGAACGTCCCCAGGTGCAGGCATAAGATCGTTTCTGCAAAAAAATGGCCGTAAATGCTGGTTTTTTGGTTCGGATGATGTTTCTTCACTGTTTTCCATCAAAAGATATCAAATGCATATACCACTTTCTATTGCATGCATTTTAGCAGCGAACATGTTAAAAGCAATCCTACCCCTTTTTTGGGAACACAGCCACAGATCTCGGCTCGGACAAATTGTGTCCGATGACGGTCATACGGCAGGAGCCGTCGAGCCGAGCAACTTGCAATGTTCTGAGTTTGTAGTCGGTCCAGTACAAGTTGTCAGCCATCCAGTCAACAGCTAGGCCGTACGGAGCTGTCACATTTGTTGTGACAACATCTGTCGTGTGCGAAAGGTTCAGCATATCCACCGACCTTAAACACGTTTACAATTAATTTAAAAAATCAAACTTTTTATGGAGATAAATTTTTTTACATTATTTACAAACCGATTTTTTTGAAGATATTGAAATAAAAAAAGCAACAAAATTAACTGACAGTTTTTGAGAGTCCACAGACTGACAGAAGGGTGGGGAGAGGTGTGTTCGTAAGGCCATTCTATCCCAGTTTGTGGATCTTCAAAACCATTAAACTTTTTAAATTTTTTTTAATGAATCAAACATTCCAGTTCAAGTTCATCATCTCTATCTTAACTTGTTTTCTGTTCATCTTCACCAGTAAAAGATTAATAATAGAACAAAATCAAATATCACAACATATTTTATTCATTTCCAAATCTAAACATAAACATTACAAAATTTAAACAGCTGATTATAAAATATTTTAATTTAATCACTGTTTTAAAATTATCATGAACCTTAGAAGGACAATGCATTCATTGCTCTCCCTCAAAAATATCATTTGACATTTTCCCTGAATTTTACCTGATCAGTTCAAGCTCCACATCGGAGTAAAATATAAGACTCTTGTTCCAATGGAAGTCTACAGCGAACGCATTGCTGATGCCATTGATGGGTAGGGTTACTTCAAGTCGATCATCTCCATCGAAGCTGACGCGTGCCAGGCTGTTCTTGGTGACCAAAAGCATGTAAGCTTGAGGCTGCGCAAGGCAAGTGGTGCCGTCGGCCGACATGAGGATGCCAGTCGGGCACGCGCAGGTATAGCCCGTGGGAGAGCGCAGGCACAGATGGGAACAGCCCCCATTGTCTTCCCCACATGCGTTCTCTTGCACATTGTCAGTCTGGACAATACACAATACATTTTCTCAATATACTGCATTAAAAACTGCACTTTTAACCCTTTAGCGGGCGCTTCACCGTTCAAACTGGAGAGGACGCATGCAAAGTTTTATTCCGAAACGCTAAATCGCACAAATTCAACCCATCTTAAATGTTTTTATAACATAGTATTGTATTTAAATGTCAAATAACTTGAAAAAGAACAAAGTTTCATCGTTAATTAAATTAGCTAATTACAAAATTTGAGTGATAATTTAAATAAACATAGTTAGTAACTTATTCACTTTGGCCGAAACACTCAAAATGGAAACGTAAATTTCAACATTGCCGATTATTCAATAAATTGTGTAGACAACTTCAAATATTTAGGAGTTACAGTAAGTAGTTCAAATTCTGAAGACTTAGAGATACAATGCAAACTATCAAATGCCAATAAGAGCTTAGGAGCCTGTACAAAACTTCTATCATCCAAACTGCTATCAAGATGTACAAAGTTAAGACTATACAAGACCATCATACAGCCGGTGTTATTGTATGGCAGTGAGACATGGGTCCTTTCCAAAAGAAATGAAGGACGATTAATAGTTTTTGAGAACAAGGTTCTGCGGAAAATCTTTGGACCAGTATGTGAAGATGGAGATTGGCGCATAAGAAAAAACAGAGAATTACGTGCCCTATACCAAGAACCAGACATAATAGCCCTCATAAAAGCCAAAAGAATTAGCTGGTTAGGTCATGTACTTCGCAGAGGGGAGGGTACAAGGCTGAAGGAGGTATGCAAGGCCGTACCGGAAGGAAGGCGACCGTTAGGAAGGCCTAAATTAAGGTGGCTTGACCAAGTTGGGAAAGACGTTGTCCGGTGCGGAGGAACAATTGAAATGGCAGAGGACAGAGAAGAATGGAGGAGGCTAATCTACGAGGCAAAAAATCGACTGAGATTTGTGATGCCCCAGCAGTAAGTAAGTAAGTAAGTAAGTTAGTAACTTTATAGTATAAGAATGGTGTTATGGGAGAGGGTGCATGAGAAGTATTCTTCCGCAGAAATAAAATTTACCATCAATGCAAACTAAATATATTAAATGACAGTTTTATAGATTAAATTTTAAAAATATATAATATATATTTTTAAAACCAAAATATATTATATTTTGGTTAACACACACTTTCATATGTGTATTCTGTTTAGAAATATTGCTTTCGGCGTAATCTCTCGTCTTCTAATAAATCCATGGTGGAATCAATGTAATATAAAATGGAAACACAAAATACGCATATACTTGATAACAGCACAACTAAAGTGGTAAATTATCTGTAACACAGAAGGGAGAACAAGGAATTGAACTCCGCACTAACCACTTGCACGATAGGGCGTACGTGTAGAAAGCCTCCACAAACCGACATCGATTCACTGCATTGCAACTGACAAGGAAACAAAAGAAGAATAGGGGTTGTAAATAGTTTTGGGGGATTCCTGGAATGAGGTGCGTGAGGTACACAGTCTGACACGTCTGCCGACACCCGATATGCGTGTTTATTTGAACAAAAACTACATGTGCGGAGGAAAACTCTTCAGGCGCCCTCTCGAGGGTTAAGGACTAAAAACTTTTACTCGTGAGCAAAGTGGGCAATTCCCTCACTCGAGTTAAATCGAAGAAGAATAGATTTCTGGCGTAGAAGAATAATCACTAAAATCACTTTTAACATTCATTTCAAAACAATGAATTTAAAAGCTAATACTATGTCAAATCAATAAAATAGAAACCTCCAGTCTCGGTGCAAGCTCAGACGATAAAGAAGAACAACGGTTAGGCAGCTGATTTACAGCAAGTGATGCCAACTTATTTCGCACGCATATTGAAGTAACGATTAGTAAATAATAAATAATTTGCAATAATAAAGTTCGTACTGAGACCACAAAGATATCTTAACTAACTTATCTGACTAAAATATCTGTTTTTAAGATATCTTTGTGATTGTTTACTAAAATGCTTATGATTAGTTAACCTAGCAACTAATAATGATAATACAGTAAACCCTCTCATATCCGGATCTCTCATATCTGGACGTGATTTTGAAAGAATGCAAAAATTTAAAATTACTCAAGGAGGTCAATGTTTGTTAAACCAGTAGTCGCGAACGATGGTTGTAGGCCAGTTAGTAGCCGATTGCCGAACGTGGGGTTGAAGCCATGTGGACAGCGGTAATGTTCAAAAGCGGAATGGGAAAACGATGAGTCACCCTAGTCCCGAGTGTCTGAGTCTCTAGCGCTACTATCTGTATTCTTTTCTATCTGGTGCAAGGTCACCTTGCACAATAAACCTCCCCACCCCACCTGTCCGTACCCACCCCAATAGCCAAGCCAACGCATCACGCGTACTGAAGTGACAACACCTGCTTCCGTGGTCAGTGTCGCCTTTTTTTTGCTTCAGTGACCTTGTCTTTCTCGTAATGGTTTAGTTTCAGGTAGGAATAAGTTATTATGGCCGGGAAAAGAAAAAGGGTTGTCATTACGATGGAGGAAAAATTGTATTACTCTAGTACTGTACCACTTTGTACTGCATTACGTGATTTTTTGAGTTTTGATATTATTAAAATGGTTTTTTTATTTAATATCTGGATGTTTTGTTCTCCTCTCATATTTGGATTTTTTGCTATCCGGATCGGCCGTTGCCACATTAGTCCGGATATGAGAGGGTTTACTGTATATTGATGTTAGATTTAAATGTATATGTATATGAACTGTAAATAGTATAATAATTGAAACCAATTTCCTTTTTTTTTATTTAACGCGCTCAGCATAAGTTCCCAATCCACTTCACTTGTTCGCGTTCAAACAAACGCATTATACCAATTTCTGGCTGTAGTTACAACAAAAAAAAACCATCCAGACAGTAAAAGAGGAAAACAAAAATATCTAAAATTAAAAGAGTTAGTTAAAAATTTTCCTGAGAACAAAACACTACAAGAAAAATTACAAGCTAACGATATTTTGTAAGCAGGGTTTTTTCGCAGTAATAGCTACTGACGATATATTGTCAGTGTGGTCTTTTTTGACAATAACTGTACCGATGATATATTACCAATGGGTCCTCAAAGGGTAAAAGGAATTCAAAATGTGTAAACAGCTTTTACACTTACTTGTATGGATTTGACATCCATTAGACCACTGAGTTCTCCACGGATGATGGTCTTTTCTGATCCGTTGGTCTTGTCAGCTCGGTGCAATGCCTCCGTTTCCCAATCCGTCCAATAGACATGACTGAAAGTGTAACATTAGCAAATTAAGTACTCGTTTTGAATAGACCAGTATCTTGATGAACAACATTCAAAAGATATATACACAAAGACAAAAATTGAGATCATTTGTCATAATATGTTTCAGAATATAATAAAAAAATAATTTTAATTTTTAATATTGTAAGTTTTGAGAAGTTATGAAACTTTACCATTGAGAATGAGAAAGTATGCAATAATATTTCTTAAACAACACAAATGTGTGTTACTAATAAGGATACATTTCAGTAAAATAAAATAATTGAATATCTGTAATTATACATGTCATAAAGATCAACAATACATAAAATAACAATATATGTTAGCTTTAATGTTGAGCTAAAATACTCTCGTTGCAGCAGACTAACTAACCAAATCTCCATTGGTTTTAGAATTACTCGAGATTAGACATTGTGGAAGGCCCTTTCATCGGTGGATGTAATTAAGAAAACCTTTAAAACTCTGAGGTAAGCAGGGATGATTTTTATGTTTGCTGGTCACTATTTCCTATTTCCACCACCCTGGTAGCTAGGGCAAATGACACGGCTTCGAGCAGAGGCGGAATACTTTGTAAACCAGACCAAAGAATGGTTTATGACGAACAAATTAAGAATAAATGAGGACAAAATGCAATCTCTACTGTGCTCCCTAGAACTTAATGTAGGTGATGAAGAAGAGGCAGTGAAAGTCCTAGGATTTTGGGTAGACCAAAAGCTAAGCTGGAAACACCACATTGGTTAGGTGTGTGTTAAGCTGTCCAGAGTGCTCTACCTTCTGCAAAGACATGTGTCTGTCACTTCTAGGCCTTATCTTATCTGCATCTTCTTCACACTTTTCCATAGCTTTATCACCCAAAGCCTCATCCTCTGCAGTGCATGATATACTCTCCTCCAGAAAAGAGCATTGAGGATCATTACAAGTTCTGGGTACCGTGACCACTGTGGGCCTATTTTTGTGGAGCTCGGTATCCTGACGGTATAAGAGCAATATATTTTTAAATAGCCTGGTTCTTCTTAAAGAAAACCTAAATAAATATATCAGAAGGAAAGACTGCTAACCAGTTTCAGCCATCTGACTGTTTAACACACTGCCTGCAGGAGAGCGTGATCTCGAGCTTAGCAAGTTCAGAGACGCACTAAAGAGGTACCTGCTGAGTAGGCTGTTGTACTCATACACTGAGCTTGAGAAAAGACTACTCTTTGGTTAAGTCCTGCCGCCATTAAAAACATGCCATATTTGCCTAATTTTCCTTTGGGAAATTCACTAAAAGTAAAACTCTACTATATTTCAGTAATTGATCTATATTATTTATGGTAAGGAATAGATGAGAATAAAGGTCTCAGGATGGTTACAACTTTTATAAACACAGAAACAATTCACAAAAATATTTAACACAATTTGACATAGAAATCCTTACTTTCCAACAATGACCAGTCCATATGGATGCGGCAGGTCACTCAGCACAATCCGACGATCCGTGCCGTCCAAAAGGATGCTTTCAATGGTCCTCTTTTTGGCATCGGTCCAATAAAGACGTCCAGCTGGCCTGTCTATAGCTAGACCGTTAGGCCAGATGATGTCTTGGGAAATGAATGTTTTCCTAAAAATAAATCAAATAAAATTTATTGGAGTTTTTTACTTTTTTAGTAATCTAACTTTAATATAATACCAAATTTTTGTATCAAGCGTCAGACATGGCAATTTGCCAACCTTAATCAGGTTTCAATCTCAATTTTTGCGTACAAGATAAACAATTTTCTGCCCCAGACCTCCAAGGCATTATTTTATTTGCTGAAAGTGAGGTGCAGAACAGCTAATTAAATTGTTGTATAAAACTATTTTATTTTTAAACAAACCTCAAAAATACTATATTGAAACAGAGTAGAACAAAAAACATTGTTTTGACCAACACATTTGGTAAATTATTTAGATAAGTTATATTAATTTTGTGAAAAACTTGAAAGGTTTTACTAACATAAATATTTTTTAAATACTGTATAGTATGATGGTAATTTTTTCTCTTTTTCCCCAATCAATGTAATAAATAAAATAGTAGAAGATAATATTAATAAAAAATGGTATGTATGGAAATAATGTATGAATTAACCCAATTAAGAGTGACAAAATGTTCGAAAGAATACAAATTCATCAATATCAATGATCGTTTGTTGTTATGAGGTCTAACATTTGTCTATAATATGGTAATACTATTTTTGGATGATCCCTTTAAGTACGTGCAAGTCTATAACATAATTTACCTCAGTGTACCGTCCATGCCAGCCTGCTCGATCCGGCCCACCTCTCCCCAGTCTGACCAGAACATGAGGCCGAGGTGGTAGTGGATGACAAGTGCTCGAGGCTTAACGTTCTCAGACTTCGACCAGAACAACACCTTCCGATTGGAGCCATCAAGCTCTGACACCTCGATCGTCTTCCTCTCGCCATCCGTCCAATACAACTGTGCATCAAGTCAAGTAAGACTCTTTGAAAGTTTTTCATGTATTACATGGTTTCAACTGATAGTATTGAGAATTTTGATACTGGGAAAGTAAATTGTTGAAATGAGAGAAAGCTACACAAGAGCTTGTACAGAACTTAACATCTTAACTGTAGTCAACACTTACCTTCTTGAGGTCATCTACTTTGCCACTTCAGCAAATTTCAAGAGTAACCAAAGCGTTCTTACCTAAAGCATGAGAAATGCCCAGGACCAACCTGACATTGCAACACAATGAGGTTTCAGAGAAATTCCACTTATGCCAGAGTCTGGCCAAAGGAAGTGAAGAGGTCTTGCCCTGATTCTTTCAAGAAGATGATGCTTAAGTGGCTGATTCAACGATCGTTTTATTTTGTTGCAGAATTTTTAGAATGGCCGGATTTTCAAATGTAGAAACATGGACTTTGCACTTTCCTATGTATATATTTTAACCTTTGAGGACTGACAATATTTAATCAGAAGAGTTACTGCTGAAAAAGACTGCACTGTCAATGGATTGTCAGTAGCTAGTACTCCGAAAAAGCCCGCTGACAAAAAACTGTCAGCTAGTAGTTTTTTATATAGTATATGCTCTCAGGCACATTATAAACTAATTCATTTAATTTTATATGTCTTTGGTTTCCTCTTTTACTGTCTGAATGGTTTTTTGTTGTTGTAGTTATAGCCAGAAATAAGTATAATGCATTTGTCTGATCGTCTGTTTGCTTAGTGTTGTAAATGAAAACAACATATATTGAAATAACATTTTCTATGAAAACATCTTTATTCTTGGTCAAAATCCCATTAAAATTTGTACACACATTCTAAATAATGTAAGCAATAACTTAAATGTGTTTCCCATGGTATAATTATTCTTTATTTGTTATCTGTGGAAGGTTAAATGTAAAATTAAACCTAACATATTTTAAAATCTAACATCAACCTAGCAACCGTGTGCTCAGAACGAAAGTTGGAATATGACGGGCTCTAACTTTGAACACAGTCATGTTCAATAATCAGTCGTGCTCCAACTTTTGTTCTGAGCGCATGCTATCTTGTGTTGCCCAGCTAGCTCAGGGGTTATAGTTATTTGTTGGTTTATCAAAATAGTTTTTGTGCATGATAGATAAGTATAGTATTACTTCCAACATGATATAATTAACATTTGTAACTTAAAAATTCAATTTTTAAAGTAAATTATTAGGTTCTTCCACCTCCAGAAATGTTGTGTAGTTAAAAACACAGACACGTTGAAAAAGTCCAATAAAATTCATTGAAGAGTTAACTTAATCGCCCAACCAGAGGTTTTATAGAATAAATTCATTTGAGGAATGTTCTTTTTCTTAATATTCCAAATCATAAGGTGTAGTGATCACCTTGCGGCCGGTGGAGTCGACGACAATGCCGTCGGTGGCGATAAGGCCGTCCCCCACCACCAGTTGGATTTTATGGCCGTCTCTGGTCGCCTTCTGGATCACGTCCAACTCCGTGTCCGTCCAGTAGATCTCACCTGTAATAAGCAACACTCAGTAAAACAAGTTAAATTAAGAGGCGAAAGAATAGTTATATTTAAGTATAAAAACTGTTCAAAATTTATTAAACAGGTTGTATCTGAAATACACAAAAAAACTTCGGGATATATTTTCTGAGGTCAAAACAAACAAAAAATGTCCTGTGAACATATAGTCTATCTTGCTCCGTTTTCCATCTGCCAGTGTGTGTGTTTTTTACATAACTTGCTACAACTTTAGTACCACTTGAAATACCAACTTCAAACTTGGTACATGTATATATGCACTAATAGGACCTATTTTTGTACATAGTTTCAAATTTCTTCTTAGTATCATTTCGAAATGGCGGCCATTTCAATTTTTATAAGCTCAAAAACTCAAAATCCATTAGATTTACAAAACAAAACTTAAAAACAAAAAAGTTGCAAAATGTGATTTTCTTTAAGAATGTGTAAATTTTAAACAGAGTTATAACACAACTAACAAAAGACAATTCAATTTTAGTAAAGTTACTACTTACCCCAACTGCCCATTAAAGACTTAATTGACATGTTTAGCTTTAGAAAAACATTTTTTTCTCCTTTATTTTATGTTGTGACAGGCTGGCCCAATGAAACTTCGTTCAGAGACTTATTATTTTAATTCTTCCAATTAGTTTAGCTAGTATAAGTTAAGTTTATCAATCACATTACAATGTATAATTACAAATAAATACAACCAAGTTGGAATACAAACAGGTTCAAGGCTTAATACCCCCATCTCCAACACGGTTCAAGACCGAAGAATAGGCGACCAAACCCGAATGAGCTTTATTTCGGACTAACCCACCGGAATCATTAAAATCTCGGATGACCGCCACCTCGATGGTGAGGGTTCATCCAATCAGGAAGCGTTCCTGCTGTGTGACGTCAATTGTTCATCAATAGGTGCTGCTTTCTGGTGGTTGTTCTTGGCTGTCACCCACTTATTGTTTCCCTGTATGTTTGTGACATATTTTACCAATGGTAGATCTAAAAACTAATACTAAATAAGTGAGACCAGTTTATTTATTACAGTTATTTTATTTATTTTTTATTTTATTATTATGTTTAATTTTATGTTTTAATTTTGTCATGACAATAAGTCATATTACGAACACAAAGGACATCGTTAGTAATAACCTTAGAGAAATTAAAAAGTAAAATTTTCTAATTAACAATTAAAGAAATTATTATAATTTATCAACATTAATAAGATTATAATTTATTGTTCCTCCAAGTTTATAAATAACTGAAAAACCGAAAAACCACATATAGTAGAACCCCCAATATCCGACCTTCTCAGTACCGCACTCTTTTCTGAGGAGCAATAAAAACATGTTTTTCAGGTCAAAACAATTGTATACTGCACTAAATTATATACAAAATACACACACAATATACACTGTACATTTACGTTGACATTGAGAACACAACTAACTGATAGTTTTAACAGAGAAACAACGTGCAGCACTAATGAGTTAGTTTTTGCTCGGCTCGCTTGAGCTAGCAGATGACAGTCGAGCACATGGTCGGATATGAGGGGTTCTACTGTCTTACTGAAGATCAAAACATAACATCAACTACTGATCCTGCAGCAATTACCGGTTTTGAGGTCAGCATCGACACCTTTAGCTCCCTTGAGTTGTGGTAGGGGCAGGACAACATCCACGGTGTATGGAACATCCAGCGAGATCTGACGAATGTCTTCTCCGTGAGCGAAGATGAGTGAATTTGTCGGTCCATCCGCACACTGCTTGCCATCCGTCTTGAGGGTAAAACAAAAAAATTAAAATAAATCTTACATTGAAGTCAAAACTAATGATAAAGTTAAATTAAAAGCTAATTAACAACATACTAACTATTGAACCACCATAGATTACGAGGTTTTACATACTATTACAATGAATTAAAAAGCAAATTTTTTTGAAATGAAGCGTAAAATATACATTACAGTAGCAAAGAATATGACCCATACTTGCTATCAACCCACAATCAATCCCGCCATTAGGCTAAACCCAGTAAACATTTTCAGTAATTTCCGTATTAAACGTTTGTATCTGTCAGCAGAAACCTTAGCAGCGCCAGTACTGCTCCAAGGACATTGTCATATGTCTAGGCCACTTATGTTATTGTGGCAAAAAGGCTTTTGCTTTGGACGGTAGGGAGGTTGTTTGTTTCAGTTTAGCCACGGAACCGAGTGTGTCGCCGATCCTGCTAGATTGAATTTTGCTGCGCGACCAATATAGCGTTTCTTTTTTTGTGACCAAATTTTTTTAGTTATATATTTTTCTATGACTAAGAATGTGTACTGTGTATATTGATTGTGGTGTGACTGAAGTGTATGACTTGTATTATTGTAAGTAAATTTTTGGAACAATAAAATTCCTTTGTTCGACTTGAGGTAGTTAAATATAAAAAGAGAAATTGAAATTTTGGCTTGGCTTGAAGAATGTGATGATGAAAGTGCTTTTAGTTGTCATGATATCAAACTATTATTCAAAATTATGACACAAAAAGACAAAAAACTGTAAAATCCCTAATGTTAGATTGAACCTAACATGGGACTGATGGCTTAACTTTATTTAGTGTGATTGATGACAGGTTAAAGAAAAGTTGAAACAAAATAAACATTATAAAGGAAAAACTTTTTTTAGACAACTCATAAAAGTGTATTTTTTAAAACAATTGTAACGTTTAATTTGAAGAAAATAATGGAAGGCCCTGCTGATGGAAAAAAGTCATTAAAAGTTTTGCGGCACACTCATACATCCTATGGTGCCACTGCACATACAGACTATACAGAATTTTAAGGTAATAAAATCTATTGAATAATCATTTAACTTTAGAAAAAAATGTTCAACAAGGATTGTGTGCCTTAGATTAACTTTTGTAAGCATTTAATCAAAAAAGTTACATACCTTTTAGTCACAGTTCTAAACATTAATGATCCTGTATAGAGAAACCTTTCAAACAGTACGACACAAATTTGCAAAAAAACTAATCTGCGAAACTTCATCACCTGAAGCTGTATGCCAATGGGGCAGGCGCAGGCGAAGCCGAGAGGTGCAGGCGCAATAAGGCAGAGGTGTGAGCAACCACCATTATGGGCATGACACATGGATGGTTGCTGCTGCCGGTCACGATGGAAGATTCTTACATCCATCAGCCCGCTCACACCGGACCTGGCAACAGATAAGACACAACTTTGAGCAGCCATTGTTGTATGCATAACACAAGCTACAGAAGAGACACGTCAACAGAAGCATAATATGTCTTCATATAGTTCTAGAAATGTAAGCCAAAGCTTGCGCCTTTGATAAGGCTAAGGAGCTTTTTCCCAATTATAGCATCAAAAATCTCACCCATCTGTCTGGGCTAAACTAAACTAAAGCTAAACTAAAATGGGCCCTTCTTGCCTCGACAAGCAATATAGCAATACAAGATGATGTCTTTTACTGACTCTAAGGACGTGTTGCATGTCTAAGGATGCATCTAATATCCAACTTTTCATGAATTTTTCCTGTATTCCGGTATATTTTTGTATTGTTTTGTTTTGTAAGTACATTTTGTTCCGGTTGAAACAATTCTGTGATATTCTTCTGCTTGGCAGACGACAGCCTCGCTTTTGCTGCAGCATTCGTCCATTTTCGAACCCACAAAATGCTACTCTGACTGAAATACACACTCACGATGTCACCTGTCGATGCGTCATCGACAGGTTTCAACTTGACTGGAGTTACGAAGTAAACAAATGCTGTAAATTTCCGCTAGCGTGGTCGGACTAAGCGAGGAGAATGCCGCCGAGGACGAATTAGCGGGAGTCTGTTGTGCCGACGGGCACGGTCAGACCAACCGAGGAGTCGGACCAACCGAGGAGTCGGACCATCGGAGGTCAGACTATCGAGGTTCTACTGTATTCAATAAACACTGCAAAAACGGTACAAAACTTTTGTACAAAACGTTTTTATTTCTTTGATGTCTCAATTTCAAACAACTGTGATGTATTATACTCTACTTAAAACGTACTTAAAACTTCTTGCTCTTTTTAACTATCTAACATAATATTTTGGTTTATGTCTGTTCATATAAGGTTAGCCTATGTTGTTCAGCATGGATGACTTTTTTTCTTGTAATGTACTAATCCGTCACCTGCGGGACCGGGGGTATGGTCGGAACAACAAAAAGGTCGGATTATCAGAGGAACTTGTATATTAACATAAAAACTAACTTAAACTGTATTTTGAAAAAAGAATATTGCATCAAGATTTTATAAAAAGCTACTGTACTGATGAGCGCTACAGAAAGCCTAAAAACATTAAATAAATAAATTATTTAATAACAATAACGTACAAAAAGTGTCCATTATGTACTTACAGAGTATGCTGTAGTGACGAGAAAGCATAACACTACAATACTGTTCAATACTGAACGTGGCCTAGGTACATTTGCTGCATCATGTAGCCTAGACGTTCCGCTATACACACTATGTATTACTGTATGAATATAAAAAAGAATATAAAACACAGTTCAGGAATTTTTGCATTAGGGTCAATCATCTTGTACAACACTGTATGTACTGTATTAAACACTTAATCTTCAAATGAATAATCCAAACACAATAATTGTTTTAAAGAAATCACAAAACATTTACATGTTTAAAATCAGTGTCTAATACTGTGCAGTACTGTATTCCGGTATATTTTTGTTTTGTTTTGTTTTGTAAGTATATTTTGTTCCGGTTGAAAAAATTCTGTGATATTCTTCTGCTTGGCAGACGACAACCTCGCTTTTGCTGCAGCATTCGTCCATTTTCGAACCCACAAAATGCTACTCTGACTGAAATACACACTCACGATGTCACCTGTCGATGCGTCATCGACAGGTTTCAACTTGACCGGAGTTACGAAGTAAACAAATGCTGTAAATTTCCGCTAGCGTGGTCGGACTAAGCGAGGAGAATGCCGCCGAGGACGAATTAGCGGGAGTCTGTTGTGCCGACGGGCACGGTCGGACCAACCGAGGAGTCGGACCAACCGAGGAGTCGGACCATCGGAGGTCGGACTATCGAGGTTCTACTGTATTCAATAAACACTGCAAAAACGGTACAAAACTTTTGTACAAAACGTTTTTATTTCTGTGATGTCTCAATTTCAAACAACTGTGATGTATTATACTCTACTTAAAACGTACTTAAAACTTCTTGCTCTTTTTAACTATCTAACATAATATTTTGGTTTATGTCTGTTCATATAAGGTTAGCCTATGTTGTTCAGCATGGATGACTTTTTTTCTTGTAATGTAGCTATGGTTTACAAAATTAGGTTTTATATTTTGATTTTTTATATAGCAAACTGCCTTCAGGATGAAGAGACTAGGAACAGTCAAAGGGCTGAGCTAAATGAAATGTTCTTTGCAGCTAGGCTGAGGTGATGTCTAAAATAATTTGAATGGCTTTTTTGCCAGTCGAATACTTTATCCAAATTCCCCTTAACTGATCACCAGGGAATGATGGAATAGGATGTGTGCTGTTTGAACAGGCCATAGTAGACCAGCTTAGAAAGAGAATCATACAGCAACTATGTAGGACTAGCTTGGGTTCCAGGACACGTAGGTCACAAATGGAACAAAATAGTAGACAATCGTGCCAGAAAGAGCTCACAGGCCCACCTGGTGGGACCAGTACAATTTTGTCGTCTAATCTCAAGATTTGTTGCTGGGAGGAGGATAAAAAGAGGGAGGCACGATCAGCCATACCTGGTTCATACCATGTCTTTGTCTGCCTCATGGCAGGCAAAGACGCTAATTGGACAGTTCAGGAAGGAGTGGGCAGAACTGCTCAAGCTCTCCAACAGGCTTCTGACAGGACATGGCCCAGTAAGGAATCATATCAAAATTACCAGATTCATACAAATGGACTCCTGCAGATTCTGCGATGAGGACTAGCATGCTAGAGTATGCTACACACTTCTAGCTTGACTGCTTGGTTCTGAGCCAGAGGGGGTTAAAATTTCTTGAAACAGCCTTTCTAGCTCCCGAGAACTTTAGAGAGCTGGATGTCACATAGCTGTTGGGCTTTATAAAAACCCCTTAAACTGCGGGACTTATATAATTCAAAAAGTGCTACAAAAGATGTACAGGTCAAGGTAGCAAAAGGTAGTCATACTCTAGCCCTGTTGAAATTTAAAAAAAACACTGCCTCTGAATTGGCCTAGACCAGAGTATCACACTTAGTAGCTATGTTTTGGGAGATATTCTGAATTCATATTGGGGTGAAGGCTGTTCAGGGTATAAATGATGATGATGGCATCAGCTTCATCAGCTGTGTGTGTAGCTCTTGACGACTCTCTGACTTATTTTGCAATTTTACCTGTACAGAATCGGGTATATAAGAACGAAGTTATCATAGTAAAGCCAATATGATTAGCTTATACATTAGTTGATCAAGTTTAAAACGAGAGATGAGCTGATGGACGGACAGACTAGTGCCCATGAATTATTAGGCCCTACCTAACCTGGCTATTTCCTACGTACCTAGGTCACCTACGCTATCTCACCTGAGTGTTGTCCGGTTCTCTCCCTTCTGTTTATCAGCTTCTTGTATAATAGCAGCGACCATGTCTGTCCAATAAATCTTGTCTTTGTAGAGAGCTAGGCCGAATGGATGTTTAAGATCTGTATCTGTTGGAGAAATTATAGCTTTTAAAACTGAGGAAATAAAAAAATGACAAATTAGAATATTTTCATTTAAAAAATTCAAATATGAATACCTAGAATACCAGATCCATATACACTTAGATGTGATTTTTAGGAAAGGAAAATAGAAAAAAACTAAATACAAAAATTATAATTTTTATCACATGAACTTAGCACAACCCCATGATGTTGATGTGAATGTAAGGTATGATATATTTTGAAACCGTTATTCTGGTTCAAAAGAAAATGTTACCAAGGTTTTACAACCTTTAACTTTTTGAGTATTTTCTGACCATAAATAGTTAAACTAAATTGAACTGTTTAGTGTCATTAATTAAAAAAAAAAACATATTTTTAATCGGACCTTGAGAACACCAATGAAGCATTACTAACCAATAAGAACTCGTCGGTTTGTTCCATCTAGGTTACAGTATTCAATCTTCTTAGTTCCACCGTCAGCCCAGTATATTCGGCTACCCTCGTGGTCGATAGCGATGCCGTTCGGGAATATGAGGTTCTCACTGACAAACAAGGTACGGCCAGACCCATCCATTCCTGCCCGCTCAATCTTTGGTTCATTTCCCCAGTCACTCCAGTACATATAACCATCTGCAAAATAGGCCAAATTTTAACCCATGAGAATGAGGAGTACGAAGTGGACTTCGCCCATGCTCTGTAAAAAACGACGTTATACGTAATCATGGAGTGATAAAGTCGTTCTGAACGACTCATTTATTTAGTGTCAATTTGCTCAACAACCGCTTGGTTAGCATTGACAAAATTTATATAGATCAATAGCTCAGTTAATTGCCTACATATATAGTATTCAAATATCACAATATTTTTTTTATTTAATACTGGCTACAACTATTCCAAATGCCACCACAACGCTGCATCAGTGCTAGGAGCACTGCGTAACAGCTGTCATCAACGCATCTCAGTAGAACTTCTCCCCCTTTAGTATTATTCAAAAATGTATTTCAACTATTTGTTTGGAATTAAATAACCAGAATTTTGAACATTTACTGTTACAGTACATCATATTCATAGTGGTTTTGAAGATATCCATGGTGAAAGTAAAAAATATTTTTTCAAATGTATAAAGCATGTATGTGACAGTTTTGAAGAGAAGAAACAAGTCGGATATATAGTATATATCTTTTTATTACTGATTCACATACATTTGCTTATACTGAAGAAAACACATATTATATGACATGTTTAGGTTTTGAAATGTATCTTTTATGATTTTTTTTTTAAATACGCCTGCAAATATGTCAAAATCGCCTTATCATTTAACTGCATTATAATGATTAGCTGGAAGGTTTAAGGAGAATGTTTTTTAGCAAATAAAATTTATATTTTACTTTAACAGATTTGTGAAATTGTAAAACTCTCTGGAAAATACGAAGTGAGATATGTTGCTTGTTAAATTTTGTATTGAAATCAATTTAGGATGAATGTTAACCTACCAGCAGGGCTGACACTTATATCTCGTGGTTTATCGAGACCGTCGAAGACCAAGAGGGCTCGCATGGAGCCATTGAGTGTAGCCACCTCTATGAGCCGAGTGCCGGCATCTGTCCAGTACAACTTGTCAGTGACCCAGTCCACAGCCAGACCACTCGGTGAGTCTGTAAGCATACAAATGTTCTGAATTGTTATACATCCCAGTTGCTAAAACCTCTATATCATTTTATGGGACCCAAGGGCGGATCCAGCTTTGGCGCCAGGAGGGGGTCACATAAGAAATGGGAATCAGGGTTCTGGGCAAGAAAAAATCACTGAAATCCATTTATTTTAATCTCTAATAACACAATTAAGGAGAGCAACTCTGTGGAAGAATGTTTTTCCTATGTTTCCTTATGTTTTTACCGCTATGCAGGATGAGTTTGGTTATTTATATACCTTATACCATCATTAACCAACTTAACTTAACTCTGCAGAGCGCTATTTGTCGGCGACCAATACTCGTAGTGTTACATCATAATATACGCAATATTGCTGACATACAGTGTTCTACGGAGGTATGTTGAGTATGAAGTTAATGATAGTATAAAAATATCAATGACCAACTTAACTTAACTCCATAGAGCTCTGTATACCGGCGAAGATCATCACGTGAAGTACACGTTAAAATTATAATATAATTATGATAATAATAATGACATAGTTATAATATAATAATAATTTCATCACATGATCAAAGTAGACATTAATTATAAAATCGATTAGTACAGTGTTTTTAACTAATTAATTAACATGATTTCCATATAAAAATATTTGGCATAGAGAAGTGACATAATGACTCTTAGTACTCTCTCTAAACAATCATATTTCATTTATTCCAGAGTCAGTTGTTTACGACATTTTAAAAATCCCCGGATTCCCCTTTTTATCCTGGATTCCCTAAAATTCCCATTTCCCTCCACCAGAACTTGATCCCCGCATATCTCCAAGACTAACTCAATGGTTGAAGGGTGTCATATTTTCGCCTAAAAACGTTGGAAAATGGAGAAAAACGTTCTTCCGCGGAGTTTTTATCCTTAGTTATGTTATTAGACAGTGAAATAGATGCATTTCAGAGATTTTTCCCCACCCAGAACCCCAGGTCCCGCCAATCCCTAGACAGGAATTGACAGGAAATTTCTCTATAAATTAACAGTTCTGTCTAAGGAACATGTCAGCCTTAGTTAATAACAAGACTACAAGATCACTCCACAATCATCCTACACTCATTTCTCAATCATACTTGGTTTAACCCTTCCCAGATTATGCTCTAATTGGGCGTAATTGGCCTGATTGGGAATAGTCCTCAGATAAGAAATGAGGTTGGCATAATTGTTTTTTTGTTCCTGTGTTTATAACACTTAGTTATTTGTAAACAGTTTAAATAAATTTTATCTATGCCACAAATAATTTAAAAATAATCTACCAAAAAATTAAGAATTTACAGTAATAATGTAATGTTAATAATTAGTTTGAGTTCAAAATACGGTATTTTAAACCTGGCTCAGGTTATTTTTTACGATCCACGGATATATTCACCAACCGTCCACTAGGCCAAAAAATTTAGAAGATGCAATGGAGCCCTGCTAATCCTAAATCCGGTAATACAAAAATCCGCTTAATCCGAAATCAAAATCAGGAAAAAATAAAAATTTATAAAATCTAGAAAAAACATGATAACGTTTATTTTTAAAATTTACACTTAGTTCTTGCGTTGGTAAGTGTAATAAACAAAATAAAACAGAGTCACTGAACAAAACTATATTGGTTTTAAAGTCCCTAAAATTTCCCTAAAATTCGGAGAGAAGATCACATCTGTTCCGAAGAGTAATTTCGCCAGCGTCTCAGGAGGAACATAGTGTCGGCTGGGATCGCGACGGACTGTCGTTTTACATAGCGCAGCGCTAGATCAAAGGCGGCCACGGCGTCCAAATGGGAAACTCTGCTCGCTGTCGTCGTCTGTTTCACTTTCACTGTCCTGGGGAGTGTTGTTCAGCGGATATCTCAAAACCATATCTACAACTCGCTGATCGGTAAAAATTTAGCCTTGCAGAGCATTGCTGTACTTAATAATTTATCGTTAACAACAGTCCGCTTAAACCAAAATATGCGCTAATCCGAAATGGGCCCGGTCCCAATTATTTTGGATGGGCCGCTAGGCCTAAAAATTTAACAGATATATCTGGCTGCAGTCCGGGAAGGGTTATTACACATACCTGAGTAGGTTTCCATTTTATATTTTAGTTTTAATTGACAAAGTGAGTTTTTTCTTTTGTATGTTTTTTTATATATCACAACAAGTATTACAAGTAAGTGATATTAATCTTATCTTCAACATTGGCCATCAGGCCTGGTCCTCCAAAACGCAATATCCATCAATAAGCGTGGTCAAGATTTATAATTCCTCCTGGCTTACAACAGTGTAATGCAGAAACAATTGATTTAATGCAGCACACTCCAACAGGTAGCAGCACCAATTAAAATTATAATGTAATGATTACCATATCTGCTTGATTGTGGGAAAACATGGTCTAGGCTCCTTTATTAGTGGGAGAGTCATTGCTACATGAATTTGATTGATTTTTTCAATCAATCTACATGAATACACAATACTTTTACACAAAACGTTTAACTGAAATGGCAACCTGAAATGGTAGGTATTTTAAGCTGAGTACGAATGAGAAATTAGAGTAGGATGATTGGGGTGCGATCTTGTAGTCTTGTTACTGACTAAGGCTGATATACATTCCTTAGACAGAACTGTTAATTAATAGCCCAATATTAAATGGGACCTACAGTTTAACATGGAATCTGAACCACTACCTCTGAATAACGAACTGGTGTAATTATGAGGATGGTCTTAGCGGATTAATGTAGTATTCAATAGTGCGAATGTTAATTCGCACAAGAGTACATTACATCCATCGACCATCGTTTACAACTATCCACAATTTGTGACCTCCAAGTTGCTGGATTACAGGACACACCACGGTCCCAGAATTCCTACATACTGCAGTGAATTTGTTAACTGAGATAATGTGCTAAATATAATTTATTAGTTGACATTTATCATTATCAGGCTCAATATTTTCCTACTTTATCCTGATATTTATTCATATAATATATGTGTGTTTATTTATTTATTTGTTTAATCTAGTTAATATCTAATGTTATTCCGTTCTTCTTAAGTCAATATTAAAATTTAGTAATAGTTGCAGATACAATTACATGCCAGTTTCACAACTGGTTTTTAGACATGAAACTGAGATAACCCTTGCTCCAATAAAATTATACTATTTTCTTTCTTTAAAATGGTGTTTTAGTTGAGTAGCCTACCCAAGTTGTTTGTTATGATAGGCTGCTGTGGACTGCCATTAAGGAACGCTCGAGAGATGAGATTGGCTTCCAAATCACTCCAATAGATAGAGTCGGTGTTAGAGTCCCAGGCCAGAGCCACTGCTGACTTGATTCCGTCTACAGGCAGCACAGTGTCGTAGCTCTGGTCTTTGGTATCTAGATGGCGTAGGCGGAGGTCCTTCTTGCGGGCAAAGATCATGAGTTGGTCTGGAGTTGGATCGCACTTCCGTCTGCAAGAAGAAAAATTTTAGAGCCACGAATTACAGACACTTATGTTCTTTGGATACCTAAATTCTGTGTATTAACTCAGCTATTTAATTATCAATTTACTTAAATGTAAAAAATACTAAAACTAGATTGTAAAACATTGTAGCTAAGTCAATATAAGAAATCCTTCTGCAACCCAAGCAAAGATAATATACAGTCGACTCCCCCTAATCTGGACACCTCGGGACCGGACCCCTGTCTGGATTAAAAAAATTCCGGACCATCTGCAGGTAGTATATGTAAATTACAACCTATAATAGCGTACTGTATCTATATAAATCACATTTTAAGACGATTTTAAAGATTACTTTCCCAAGCATTACAGGATTTTGTTTCCAACTCACTGGATCGTAGTTTTTTTGACCTTGATAGATTAAATATCTCACCATAAATAGGAATGAACATGAAATTGTGAAGCACCGCAAATTGAACCGTCACAAATTTATTTTACAGTACGTAAAAAATTCTAACTTTATATTAATAAGATTATCTCAATCTTATTTACTTACTATAACTTAAAAAGACCTTGTTGTCAGTGCTGCCCTCCCATCCGTACGAGTCTAAATTCCCACACCAGCATTGGCATTTCCCGCTTCACTGAAGATCCGTATCGAACGAAATTATAAACTGAACTGATGTTTGTGATGTTATTTGTTTATAAATTTAGACCGGAAATAGACAAACACATTCAATCCTGTCGATTTCTGCCATGAAAAAACGTTACCGTGCGCTGATAGCTCATTTCCAAGAAGTAGTCCGGACCATCCTGCGTCCGAACCATCCGAGTCGGGACTAGAGGGAGTCGACTGTACTTGGTTTTATTTAAGAGTAATTAATTAAATTTTTATGACCTAAATGAAGAAACTCAGGGCTGTCACTTTTGTTTTCAATAAAGGAAGGTAAATCTAATATGATTCTTATACTAAATGGCTATGATTTATAATTGAGACTACTAAAATTGTATATCACGATTGAAGTTCAATAGTTCTCACTTATTGCTGGTCAGCTCAAGGCCGAGAGGGCATGCGCAACGGAAGCTGTTGGCGTTGGGCAGACATAAGTGAGAACAGCCACCATTGTCATCTCCACAGTGGTTCGTGTAGTTTGGCTGCCTTTGAGGGTGATAGCTGCAACACCACACAGTTCCTACTTTTTAGAAACATTTTTACCATCAAACTAGCCAAAGTACCCGTTCTTTGCACGGGTAAAAAAGGTTGAGAGGTGTACTGATACCTTAAAATTGTTAATTAATTTTTTATTGTTTACAAATTGACATAACATGAGTGTCTACAACATGACAAAGAAACACCTATTAAGTAATATTGGGAAGGATAAGGATTAACATAATAGAGGCAGGCATCAGGAAAAAACTTAAAATATACCATTCCACTCTTTCGATCCAATAATTTGATCATTAATTTCAATCCACGTTCATGGGGCATAGCCCGAGAGGATTTTAAGGAAATTATAATGCCTATGAGTTGCATGAGTTTAAGATCTACCTATGTTTAAAATTTCAAACGGGTTGGTTCAGAATTTTTCACGTTTACTTCCCAAAACAAACAAACATACAGACACCAACTCTTCTTTATAATATTATAGATAAAATCAAAATAGGTTTCATAAATTATAATTTTTTCAATAATGTACAGTGAAAGAACAAGTGTAAGTACAGTAGAGTATCGATTATCCTGACATCGGTTCTTCCGATGACCGGTTATCCGGATGTCTGGTGAGTGTAATAATAATAATGGAAAACATGTACGAGGATTTAATGTTTTAAATTTTCCATGCATTACGTTCCGTGCAGTGCATTCCCGCGTTCCCTGCTTATTGTTTCAAGCCTTAGCCAATTGGAGCGCTTGTTGCAGTTCAGGCTTTAGCCGCTGAGCGTGCATCATCTTTCACGTCCGTGGAAGTGGCTGCAGCGTCAAGCTAAATGTGACACAATTCAGCTCTTGTCTTTAAAAAAACTAAGAGCAAAAACCGGTTCAGTGGTCCCAAGTAGAAATCTGATTTCTTTTGTCAGAATCCTTAATCTTTTAGTCCATGTGCAGCTATAATTTACATAAAGTTTTGTGAAAAATTTCATGGTTCTTAATTGCTTCCTCTGGTTGGTAATAATGTGCTATTTCCTGCTATTGGCTGATTTATGCTGCTGCCTTTCAGTGAATCGAGCTAGTCTACCTAACCTAATCTCTATTTCAAGCAGTTATTTGGTCTGCCGCATCAAGGTACAGTACCGTACGATATTTTAATGAATAAAAGATTTGAGTTACTGTACAAATTGAATTACACAACACAGTGTGTACTTTAACTAGAGTGTGAATTAAAGATAAGTGTATACAAAACATGTTGCATACAAATCATACTACTAAACTATGTAAGCCTAAATTCAAAGTTTTAATTACGTCTCCACTTTTGAGCTAGGTAAAATTAAGTTTAAATCGGTTATCCGGATTATCAGTTATCCGGACACTACCATGCATCAATTAGTCCAGATAATTGATGCTTTACTGTAAACGTAAATTGTACTTTTAGAACAGAGCAACGTGAATGATTTGAATCTGATTGGGTACGTATTCTTCCTCACAGGTGTCAGCTGTCTTTATTTATTTATATATGAACTAATGGACCTGCAGATGACTCCCAGTAAAGAAATATAGATTATTATATAACTAATAATACTCTCACCCTTCATGATTCATGATATGTTTAGGATATTGTATGAGAGCAAGTAAGTATCTTGAATAAAACTAAAAAGAATGTGAATGTTTAATAAGAGGATAGGTAAAATAGTATTAAAATATTAGCTTGTCAAAGATAAAATTGACCAAATTTACTATGGACTTATTTCATTTACACACAGAGCCATTCTGGTGGATATTATCAAAGTAAATATGAGTAAAGGTGAAAATAATGTGTAATCTAAGAGTAGTGGATTGTATGTAAATGTAGTTTTAGTTTTGTTACTATCAAAGACCAGGTAATTTATTTGTCAGCATCAATTAATAAATAACCCAATAAGCTGAGGCAAATTTTAATATTATTAATTTTAAATATGGCATTTGGTGGAAATCCTATATTGATTTATAAAAATCTATGTGCTAAATAAACCCTGAAGACATAGGATCTTTAAGTTTGGTCCTCCAAAATTGAGTCACTGAACAATTGTTTTGGGTGTGTTTTATTAATTGACGAGTTTAAGTAAGAATTGAAGGTAAGTTTAAGGTAATATGTCAACAAATAGAAGTAAGTCCAATCATTCATAATGATGATTTCGTATTGAGCTATTCCTTGCAACTTGTAACAGAACATAACCCCAGACAAACCTGTGGATGTCCATGGGGAAGTGGAGGTTGGTGTGGATGGTGCGGAACCCCTGACCAGATGCCTTGGACGCCATGGAGATGCTCTTGGTGTGCCAGTCCGTCCAGTAGATGGAATCCTCGAACAGTGTGAGGGCGAACGGATGCGGCAGACCCTTGGTGACCACCTGCATCAGTCACACCAACGTTTCTGTCATCTCTGTCTCTCATATAGTTATATCTGTTTATTATTTTTTATTTATAGGCCTCCTGAATTGGTGGATATAATAAATAATAGGTTACTAACCTTGCTATCCCGTCAATCCAATTCTTATTTGTCGCTAACTTTGTGACCCAGGGTTTCGAACACGTGGTTCATTTTCAAACAAATATCAAGTTATTCACTCCATTGGAGGTCGTTATAATCTTCTTCAATACACACACATACATAGACTGCACACATTTGTACAACAAAACTGTACATTAAAGTTACACTTAAAATATTTAAAACTTTTTAAAAATTAAACTAACTTATTAAGCATGACGTGTACCAGCCGGTCCCTACTATCAGACTGGTTATCATCATATCAGTTAGTGCCTTCTTCGCTCCCCTCCTCCCTCGTCAGGTTGACCACTGTCAAGTGGAGTAATACTTTTATTCTTATAAACTTCTATTACACTGTTAAATAAAACGTTGGAACCATAATTTAATTTGTCATTTAGTGTCTTGTCAGGGTCTGTTTTATGTGCTTTGTAAGTTTCCAATTCTTCCAATGAGTTAAGATTAATTCATTGACAGAGTTCAAAAGAGTTCATTGTTTTTAATGGAAATAAGAGACAACTATAAATATTCAATAATTTCTTGAACAACTTAGGATCAAACATCAAATTCACTTTAAAAATGGAAAAAAACGGCAGTCCAAATTTTCTAGATACAACAGTCACAAAAGTAGTTGATAAATTAAAGTACAATATTTACAGAAAGCCTACAGCCACAGACAGTACCATTCACAACACTTCTTACCATCCTGAAGCTCAAAAAATGTCAGCCTATAATTACATGATCCGTAGATTACTGTCAATGCCACTAACTAAAGAGGATTACATAAATGAATTAAATATAATAAAATATATTGCCATAGCTAATGGTTATCAGAGTAAAACCATAGATAAAATAATTGCCAAACAAAAGAAGAAAAAGTCTGATACTGGGGATAAAGAAAACATTAAATATGTATCAGTAGAGTTTAGTAAACAATTAAGTACTCCATTACAACGTGCATTAAAACCCCATGGAATAAAATTGGCATACAGAACATCGAATAAATTGGGTAAATTAATAAATCTTTGCCACAAGAATGATTCTAATACTAACATGTTTACAGCCACTGGAGTTTACAAATTAATGTTTTCTGATTGTCCCAAATTCTATATTGGCGAAACTGGACGATCTTTTGAGACCAGGTTTAATGAGCATCTCCCTAAACCCAAATTACAACGACAAAAATCTACATTTGCTGAACATTTGATTAATACCAATCACACTGTAAATAATATTAATGAAAACTTAAAAATTCTACATAGATGCAAGGAAGGCCCGTATCTTAACTTTAAATTATGGTTCCAAATTTAATTTAACAGTGTAATAGAAGTTTATAAGAATAAAAGTATTACTCCACTTGACAGTGGTCAACCTGACGAGGGAGGAGGGGAGCGAAGAAGGCACTAACTGATATGATGATAACCAGTCTGATAGGGACCGGCCGGTACACACCATGCTTAATAAGTTAGTTAAATTTTTAAAAAGTTTTAAATATTTGAAGTGTAACTTTAATGTACAGTTTTGTTTAAATGTGTGCAGTCTATGTATGTGTGTGTATTGAAGAAGATTATAACGACCTCCAATGGAGTGAATAACTTGATATTTGTTTGAAAATGAACCACGTGTTCGAAACCCTGGGTCACAAAGTTAGTGACAAATAAGAATTGGATTGACGGGATAGCAAGGTTAGTAACCTATTATTTATTATATCTGTTTGTCTATTGACATAAATAATTAAAAAAAATAAAAAGTAAAACATAATCGAAAACAAAAAAGAATTTTATAAAAAAATAATAATGAACTGTAACAGTAGGTTAAAATAACATTTCATCTTCAAATGTTATTTCATAATAAATGATGATGATTATATATAATACACTCACATTGAATGTATATTCTTATCACATTTGAATCGTTATGAAATAAATGTTACGTCATTTTTCATAGGGTTTATTTGCCCTGATTTTATAAACAAACAAAAAATGTAGCAAAACTGTTGTGGGACTGAACGCTTGGTCAGAAAGTAACAGATGAATAAGGTGTCAGGCTTACCTTAACATTCAGTGAATATGAAATGTAGTTGTCCTGTGACTATTTTATTGCAAGTTTTCATTATTAAGTATTAGAGTATTATCTTTATACATTAAGCTAGCAACAGTAGCTGGGGCACCTTGCGGCGGTCGGAGCCATCAATCTTGGCGCTCTCGATGACATGGTGCTTGGCGTCCGCCCAGTATATCCGATCAGCTGTGTAGTCGACTGTCAGTCCGTTGGGCCAGAACACTGACTCCGTGATTATACTCAGCCGATTACTACCATCCATCTCTATCCTTTCTATCTTGGGGTTTGGCCCTGAGGAGTATAGCAACTCATTATTGGTGATGGAGGATTTATGTTATTTAATAAAGTAATTTTAATAACATAATAATCTTTATATTTCATTATTCACATTATCGGATAGTAATGCAGAAAACCTTGTTCTCATGCCAATCCCTTATGTGCCAGAATTGTCGGAAAAACCAGAAGGGTAGCTTGGAAATTCAAAATTAGAACCACGTTTACAACTCAGAATACACTCAAGCAGTCTCGTTAAAACCAAAACAAAACAGGGCACTCAGGAATCTGAAAACTGTATTTAGAGAATAAACTGCAATAATTATTTTAGGCTCTACTAAGGCAAGACAAAAAGACTATTTAACTTTAAAATAAAAAAACACATAGAAAACACGAGGAAGGGTTTAGATGAAAAATAAAGAAATTGCCCACCACTGCTGGTCTGAAAATCACCAAATAAATTTTGAAGATAATACACCGGCAACCCATTGTTTCAAAAGAAAATTAATTGAAGTTTGTACATAAAACTAGCAGACCAACTAATTATTCAATCTTCAGTAGAGATCCGGCCTTTATGGCTGCCAATTCTTAACAAATAACTTAGAGATAGGGAAAACAAAGTATCTGTAAATAGAGTTAATTAATTTAAATACAAAACAAAATTCTCAGGATATGCTAACTCGTAATAAGGCTTATAAGAGGCATTAGGATATCTATAAGTATAAAAATATGTTAGACACACTTTGTATGGGTATCAAGTTTTTTGCTACAGCCATTTTGTTTGCAGTTCAGGGGGACACGCCCATTCTAATTCAATAGTCTTTGTCATAAGTGGACGTGTTTTGTTTCTTGTGTGCATGACTATTGGTTCATGGTATTGTTTGTAGGTTTTTTGACTGCTTTAAACTTTTTGGTTTTTAGTTTTATACTGGCTTAGTTTGGATTAATTATTAAACGTGTTATAGTTTAGGTTCTAGCTCACCTGAGGACGGGATCAGATTCTAGATCCCAAAACATTGTAAAGATTTGTTTTACTTAAAATCGTGATGGGAAAATTTAATTAACATTAAAATATACAGTATATATTACAGTATTAATGATCTGCATTGTAAAATTTATATTAATAGTATTATTATTTTACTGATCTTGTTCTTTGTCAAAATTTATATTTTTGAATAAAGCATTTTTTGATTTGATTTTATATATCGCTGATCCAAAATTTATTTATAAATATATAAAGTAGAATCAGAGAGAACATTTTTAAGATTATTAGTTCCTGTCTATTTATCATTTCTTCTAATCTAATGCATTTCCCGATGATTTGACTGAGGGTGCTTATATCTACTCAAATAATTTTTTAATTTTTTGTTTCCTCCAACTTTCTCAGTTGTTTGGTTTGGAAAAATGTCCTTTTTTTTTGTTAAATAAGAGATATGAAACTCCTCTGACAAACAGTATATTATGCCAACCAAAAATCCAGATCCTTAAATATTATAAAAATTGTGTTTTACTCTCTATAAATCTGTTAATGTGACACAGTCTAATGTTCCACAATATTTCATAAAATAAATTTTCAAGTGCAGTTAAGGCATTATAGAGATGAATTTAATAAAAAAATCGAGGAAATAAAATGGTTTCCACACTATTGTCTAGGATTATTACCCCAGTCAGTCCAAAAGACAAGTGCATGGCCGGGGTGCACAGCTATGGCACGCGGCTTGTCCAGGTCGTTACTGGCAAGCACGATGCGTCTGGTACCATCGAGAGAGGATACTTCCACACGACGAGTCCCGGCGTCCGTCCAAAAAATCAGATCATGGACCCAATCCACTGCCACACCCCCCGGACTCTCCAGGCCCCACCGGATAACATCTGGAATAATTTGAGATGAATAGCTCCAAAAAAGATGAGATAATTTATAAAATTAAAATAGGTGTAAATGATTTATTTTTATCAAGCAATTTGATTAACCCTTAAACCGCTACTAAAAATCACGGTCCCTGCTCATTTAGTGTAAAAAAATTAAAATATTATTTTCCCAATTTTTTTTACTTAGGTAGCTTGAATAAAGTATATAACAGAAATTTGTTTCATTTTTAAATTATTGAAGTTTTTAAGACTATTTTTATGCATTAGTAAAAGTATTTTTTCGTCTGGATCAGTCATTTCAATTAATAATAATTAGTAAATAAATCCTATTCAATAAAAACATTCTCACGATATACACTATTTACTGCTTAAACACAATGAAAAAAAACACTAACTGCAAAAATCTCAACAAAAAAGGTTAGCGAAAGTGAAAACAGCTGGCCGTAGTGACTTGTGAGTTTTCTTGTCAAAAGCAGTGCGGGAGCGCACAAAACATCTGACATTTAAAGTTATAGCTGTCAACGGTTTTTTTAACCAAACAGATCATTTTTCAGTATTAGTTTAATTTCAAGTTGTTTACAAATAATTTACTGAAATCCAAATAAACTGCCTATTTATGTTTAGGCATTTTCTAATTGAATGTTTACTAAATTATAAAGGGCTTAGTCTATCACACATAAACAAACCCATTTCATAAAGGATGATTTGGAGGAAAGTAATTTATTTCATTACACAGTATTTTGTCATCACAACTCTTTTATACATAGACATTGTGACTTATAAACATAAGACAAAATCTAGAGACAATTTAGTTTTTTCCCACAAAATTAGAACCACACACAGCTCACAACAGAAGATACTAAAAGAAATTAATAAACTAAAGTGCTACTCTGTCCCACCTGTGGCATCAGTGCCGTTAAGCCTTGCGACTCTGATATAGTCCATGGAGACATCGGACCAAAACACCAAACCCCTTTTGTAGTGGTAGTCCAGGGAAATGGCGTTGTGAAGATTTTTTAAAATCGCTGTATACTTCAGGTTATTCAGACTTAGCTGGAACAAAAATCTATGTCATCACCTATAATTTTAAATCTGTACAAATTAAATAAAGCCTTAATTAAATGAATTTCTTTTTAACCCTTAGAGCGCTACTTAAAATCACGGTCCCTGCTCATTTAGTGTAAAAAATCGTATTATTATTCCAATGTTATTTTTAGATTTAGTTAGCTTGAATAAAGTATAAAACAGGAATTTGCTTCATTTTTAAATTACTGATGATTTTAAGACTATTTTTATGCATTAAAAAAAGTATTTTTTCGTCTGGATCAGTCATTTCAGTTAATAATAATTAGTTAATAAATCCTATTAAAAAAAACATTCTCAAAACATACACTATTTACTGCTAAAACACAAATAAAATAAACACATATTGATAAAAATGTCAATAAATAAGGTTAGCGAAAGTAAAAATAGCTGGCCGTAGTGACTTGCGAGTTTTCTTGATAAACGCAGTACAGGAGGGCACAAATACTTAATAAATATTTCAACAAAGCCGCTAAATTGGTTTTGTGAGTGCATAGAGGCTAAAGCAATATAACAATGAACTCTACCGGATGTTTAGCGAACTACAGCGCAGTAAATGTAGCATAATGATTGATCACAAATAAACTCGTTCACTGCACCGAGCGACCCTACTGTGCTGCGAGAAATGTCTTTAGCTGCCCGGTAAGTAATTTTGTAACAGTATGTTGAAATGATTATAGTTAAGTTAAACAGTTAAAAACATTGCATAAATAGTAAAATTAAGTAGTAAGATAGTAAAAACCGTTAAGAAATTAGTTAAAACACATTAATAAACAAATAGCAATTTAATACATTTATAAATGTTAAGCTATCTTAATGAGAAATGAATGTGTCGCTTTATTAGTTGCTCCCTAGCTCAAGGTAGTTGGTAGTTTGTTGCTGGATAATCACACCCGATAAGCGACAAGAACTGTTTAAATCATTAATGACTCAGACTAATGAGACAGAGAGTATCTTTTGAATAAAGCTGCTTTGTGACATTGACTGTTACCTGTCTGATGTCAATTCTGTTGGCGAAAAGAAGCGTTGGAGGACTTCCAAGGGCTTTGCAGGTACGAAAGTCAGGTCTCAGGACATATCCCTTGGAGCAGCTGCATACAAACGAGCCGAAAGTGTTGACACAGGACTGGCTGCATACGGGGTCATTGACATTCAAACACTCATTGATGTCCCTGCAGCTGTAACATGAGGCCATGATTCCCAAAACCATTACAAGAGAATTCTCACACACAGAGCACATCGACCTACTCAAGAACAGTCAATCACTGTGAAATATCGCATCTTATACTTACATTTTCTTGTTTATATTTTACATGTTCACCAAGAGTTTTACTACGATCAAACAGGTTTCCTCTTTCCATATGTACATAGTTCTATATTTTTAGCGTTCTTTCAACAATAATGGTATATTTTAACGTTTTTCTTATGTTAGCATTGTTTACCTAATTTTAGCCCGACTAGATTGATGTATAAAATCAAGGGTCTGCATGGGTGTTTATGTAACAGTAACAACACACTAATGAAATAAAAAAATATAATATTTTATAAAAAAAGCAGTGACCGCTCCTGATCTGATAGGAGTCGCCAGTGGCCGGTCTCGATCCAACATTTTTTTACTTACTGTGCCAGTACTCTTTTTTGCCAGCATATATTCCATTGTTGTTGCTTATAAGCCAATAACATGTAATGATTCAATGCCTCAGAAGTTAATGTGACACCTCCAAAGTATTATGTAATTAATAGTGATGGCAGGACTTACCGCAGACCATCTTCAGCTAGGATGTATCCAGGAGTACAAGCACAGCCATGAGTCCCATCTGCATTTACAACACAAGCCTGTTCGCAATGTGTGTCAGCTGGACATGCCACTTTCTTCGGACAGTTTTTCTCATCTGCAGAAAAAAATGATTGTGTTTCAACCATTTGAATATGAATGAAATATAGGGATTCAAAGGGCCTATAGGAATAGTCTTTTGAATCCCTTTCAATGTTATAACACTTCAAAACCTAACCACTTATAGTTTATACACAATTTACTTCAATTTCCCACTTAGAAAATCACTGAGTTAAGGTGTTTTAAGGTAAAGATACTAAAAGTAACTGAATAAAAAATTATACCTTCACTACCGGGACAGTCCACTTTGCCGTCACAGACATGCTTGCGCGCGATGCAAGGTGGAGAGGCACGACTTGAGTGCCTGTGTCGCTGGAGTGCAATGCTAGATTCGTTCATTAGACATGTGAATTGTGTCTCGGCATCACATGAGACAACACAGTTTATTTCATCCTCCCCTGCTGAACAGTCTTGAACACCATCACACACCCACGTATTCTAAAACATATTTAAAATTTACATTTTTATTTCACTCTATTTTACATTTTAAGTTAGATTGAAAGTAATAAAACTACAAACAATATAAGAAAAAACATTTACAAAGTTGTAGTAGAACCCCTCAAATTGAACCATCGAAATCCGAACACGTTCTCAGGAAAACAAAAAAATGAAATAGTTGTAAAAAACTAATTTAATCACACAAATTTATTTTTCAATGTTTAACACAACAGGAATACAATAACAACACAATAACACAAAATACAATACAGGATTGAACAAACACATGTTTTTCACTTAAATTCTGTTATTTTTAACTGTCAAAGTTAGGAAAAGCTTCACACTATAATACCATCCTCATAATTTGATAAATTTGTAATTCAGAGTTAGTGGTTCGGACTCCACGATAAATTGTAGATCCCTTATATATGCCATTGACTGTTGGGCTATGAATTAACAGAAAAGAAGATTCAGAAAAGAAAGAGTCTAAGGTAAAGGTTAGTCTCAGTCAGTAACAAGACCAAAAGATTGTGTCACAATCATCTTACACTCATCTCATTCAAACTTGACTTAAAATACCTACCTGGATAGGTCGCCATTTCACTAATTAACTAACGCTGATGAAATATCAAGCCGGTGTCGCATGAACATCTCACAGTTCGGCTGTTAGCAATACACACTAATCAGAAGAAATCACTCGCTAGACAGTAGACTGACGCAAGACACATCCAAGTAAGGGTGGGGGTAGGGGGAGAGTGATTTATTTTTAGCATCCACCCCCCAAGGTCACTGCCCTTTCGAACACTGAGTGACTCTGCCTGTATAGCCCTAATCACCGCGTCTCCCGTCCCTTACCACGAATACAGTGCAGGCTTCAGCACCAATTAGTTTGGATTTTAGGGTATTTAAGGAAACAAAATATTTGATAAATGCTCGAGAGCAGCCACTCTTAAAACCCTTTACGTAAAATATTTCTCCTAGAGTATAAAAACCTTAAATAGTTAAACGTGGTCTATATAACCATATAATGTCTGTGAAGGTTCAAAATGGATGTTTATAAAATTAAAATAAAAAAACGATGTTTCATTCTTCTGCATGTTAAACTTCTAATAGCTCAACGAGCAATTGATTATTGATCTTTATGGCCTGAGGTGGACCCAAGACGTAGGTATACCAGAATGCATCTGTCACTTTAGTTTAGTAAAGATTTGATTTGGCAATGTAAACGTAGGCATACCAGAATGCAGCTGCCACTTTTGCAGGTATACTCGTCAGCCCCGCAAGTCTTCACAGTTTTCTTCTCGCAATCCTCCTCGTCCTGCCCACCTTCACAGTCTCGCTCCTCATCACACTTCCAGTTCTCAGGAATACACTTTCCACTGTTGCACCTATACATATAAAAAGTCCATTAGAAGGTTTAGTTGATTTTATTAGTGAGTTCATGAAATTTATTATTTATTCCAATGGCAAAGCTTATTCTTTACAGTCTTACATAATAAAATAATAAATATTAATAATAGGGAGATTGAACATTTCTTCATCTTATCTGAGCTCAGTGAGCTATTTGTGGCCAAGTCATGGTATAATAGTCTCTGTATGTCTTACAGGATCATAAAAACTCAAATTGAGTATGCAAAAATCTTAATTCAATTTCAAATGAAGGATTACAATTTTCCTTCATCCATAAGAATCCGCTTTATGTGTGTAGCACAGCTCATCCGGAATTCAGTACTGTAGTGCCGTTGCCGTGGGTGGCCATGTTCGTCTGCAGTGAATTTTTTATTGAAAACTGTTTCGCCAATTCGTTGGTATGGTGAACGTAAATGAACAACATGCAGCTCTTAAGTTTTGTTTCCTGTTAGGGAAGAGTGCTGCAGTTACCAATGTTACATTAAAAACTGCTTACAAAGATGAAGCTTTAGGTAAAACTGAAGTATAAAAGTGGTTTCCAAGTTTAAAAAATGGTGACATGTCGATTGTTGACAAACGCCGTGAAGGACGTCCGTCGACTACCAAAACTGACGAAAATGTTCAGAAGATTCGTGAGCTCTTGCATGAAGACTGGCAACAGACCATTGATGAGTTATCAGAGATATCTGGAATTAGTTGGAGCTCTGTCCAGCGAATTTTGAGTAAAGATTTGAAAATGACTAGAGTGGCTGCCGAGTTTGTGCCTCGAGTTTTGACTGACTATCAAAAGGAACATCGAGTGGAATCTTGTCGAGCAACGAATTTGCAGGTGTTCTACCTGCAAATTGATCCAGATTTTTTTTCTAAGATCACTACTGATGCGAATCATGGTATTATGGTTATGACCTTGAAACCAAGCATCAGTCCAGCTAAAGGAAAATGTCATCATCCCCCCGGCCAAAAAAGCTGAAAGTGAAAACAAACATCAAGTCAATGGTCATTTGTTACTTTGATGCTAAAGGGATTATGCACAAAGAGTTTGTACCCCCAGGTCAGACAATAAACAAAGATTTTTTTAGAAGTTTTAAATAGATTGTGTTACATTGTTTGACGCAAAAGACCCGATTTGTGGCAGACAGGGGACTGGGACTAAAAATGGCATGATCTCATTGCTTCACCCTCCCTATTCATCTGATCTAGCATGAGTGACTTCTTCTTATTCCCACGAGAGAAGAGGGATATCAAAGGGGGGCATTTCAACACCACAGAAGTAAAGAAAAAATGACTGAGGAGCTTGCAGCCATAACTAAGCATGAGCTAACAATGGAGTCATCGCTTGGAGAAGTGTATCCATGTGAATGGACTGTATTTCAACCCTTCGCGAGTGTATGGCAAATATATCCGCAAATGTTATTTTCACCAAGAGCGGCAAACTAATTTATCCACTATTTTCATTCTTTGTCGTTTGTCTCTTGGTCTGCTCCCATTTTGACGTAGCTCCACCCACACATCAGAGGGCACTGTATCCCCCAGGCAGGGGTGTAGTAAAAAAATATAAACAATTATTTGAATGAAAAGGTGGGGATTTATAGTGCAACTATACCATAGTTTAACATAATCTATGTAAATAAAAAAAATCCCCCTGTACTTAAATAGATAGCTCGCGAAGGGTTAACCCATTTCCGTCAGACAGACCGGTCAACACCTGAGGCCCTCCGGTCTGAACTAAAATGGAGCCTTGTTCACTACGACTGTGAGTCACTTTTAGCTTGACAGATTTAACAGTAACTTCATGAACTATATGTTTTGATTTCTTTACCCTGTTACTTATACCCTTTATCTGTTTACAATCACTTTTAGCAAGAAACAGCTGTTTAGATGAACTGAAAACATTTCCCTTTAGACGTATCCATGATCTAACCTATTTCCCACAGGGAAGTAAATAAAATATTATTTTGGACCTTAACATCTATAAATCATGAAATTTTTTATAGGGATTGGTCCAAACCCTCATCTTGTTACTACCTATTGTTGACCTGCTGTTAGATAGGTAAGTAATTAATAGATAGCTTATTTACAAATGATGACTTGGTCTGGTATTGAATTCGCAACCTTCAGATTGTGAAGCAGACTATTATCAATGACCCAGCCCTCTGTGGAGATAAAACAACATTTGCCCAATCCATGTTTCAATATCAAAAATCATGTGGCAATGGGCTATTGCAGTGGTGAGCTAAAGCGTTGCAGGGTATCAGTAAAGGGCAGTAGTGATAGTAACTGCTACTCTTCTGATATATTATGGTTGGCACCAAAATAAAGTTTTAGCGAATTTCCCATGGGGAAGAAGCTATTACCGGTACCGTAGGTCTCATGGTAAGACTTAAGCCCGGGACCATGTTATTTTTTCGTCTTTAGGTGCCCAGAGTCCAAAAACAATAGTCGTTAAAATTTTTATATATATATATATGTCTGTTAGCACGATAAATCTCGTAAAAATGGTCCGATCGAGACCAAATTTGGTAGAGACATGTATTCCTACAAATGCTCGGACGAGTTCGTAAACAAGACATATTGGTCAATGGCAACGGGTAGTTTGGGGGGGGTTTTGTACCCCAAAATGGGGTTTTTGGCGTTTTTCACATGTTTCACATTCTAATTTTACATTTCACCATTGGAATCAGCTTAAAAAACTACACAATTAAGTTTCTTAAAGTTTTTCTCTATCTCCAACGGTTACCGAGATATTAAAAAATCTAAACACAGTACATTGTATTGTGGGGCTCCAATGATAATCTTATGGAGGATAGGGAAAAATTAATATTTCCCATATTAATCAATATTTTTGGATAAAACTTGATATTTAGCTTCATGTGGTTGAGATCTATCCATTTATGCTTAAAAATCATAGTTTATGTGTTTATCATGGCAGCAAACCTGCATACTCTTTTCCCATATTAATCATATAGGGAATAGGCAAACTCCTTTATTTATGGACAGATGTTGATGAAAGTTGGTATAAATGTTAAGATAAAAATTATTCATAGTAGAAATGACTTCTTTCAGTGTTCCTCACTGCAGCTAACCTGCATGTTCTTTCCTATGTTAATCTTATGGAGAATAGGCAAATAATTCTCATGTTTATGGACATATTTTTATAAAACTTGTCATATATTATTATTATATTATTGATTTGGAAATTCGCTGAGTACGCAGGTCTGCTGCGACGGGGGTATTTTTTAATACATCAGATCTTATCATGAACATAATTTATAGGCAAGAATAATTTCAAGTAAAAATTGAAAATTCACATGGCCTCTGTTATTTCAAAAAGTTAAAATTACTTGTAAAAAATAATGTGTGGACCCAGTATAATATGATGTTGTTTTTAGACTGGTATACAAGAATTAGGTATGTAATTTCGGACCTGAACTGATGGCTGGCACATGAGCCCTCTGACACCATCGCGCAGGCGTCCTCGTCACTCCAGTCACCGCAGTCGTCGTCTCCATCACAGCGGAACTCGAGCCGCACACAGCGAGGATACGAGCACCGGAACTCTCCTTCACTACAAGTCGGGACTTCCACTTCTGCATAACACTCACATGTTAACTCACAAAATAAAGAAATAGCTATTTAAAATACAGTTCCAGTAAATTATATCTTGTTTTAAGTTTGTTAATGAGATCAAAGGATAATTCCTACCACCCAGGCGACAGGAGAACCACTTTGAAAGAAATAAGACTAGGAAGCTTGGGTAAAGACACGTGTAAAGGGGAAACCTAAGAAAATGTTGTTGGACAGCACTATAACATAAACTCACTAGAGATAATCAATGAAAAGATTAAGTACTGTCAATCATTCATCTTTAAGCTTTCCTTATACAGATTCTGTCTCACAGGCCCCTTGGGATTTTGTTTCTTTCTTTTTGGCAAAACTTTTTGAGCGGTGCCTACCATAAGGCTAATACCTTTCCACCACATTTCCAATTCACAGCTAAACCACTTTTTGTTTAGTTTTGTGCGAATAGTCGGCCTCCAATGCCAAGGGTTCCGGTACATAAAAGTATTTACACAAATTTGATGTTTTGTTTTAAGATTATAAAGTTTTAAGTTATATGATTGTATTGTTATTTTAAATTACTATTTTCACTATAAATTGTTAAAAAAGGTTATTTAGTTATTCAATGACAGTTATATATTTTTAACCTTTAAATACTTATTTTAAGTCATTTCAAAATTTAAAAGTGCATAATTACAACCATATGAGTTAAAAAATTGGTATAGGGGTCTCTCAGACCGAGAGTTTCTGAAAGAGAGTTAATTAATGTTAATTACTTTTATTTTCTTATTTTCTTTCTTTTTTTAATTAATTATTTTACCAATTTCAAAATAAATTTGATACCAACTTAAATTTGAGATATTGATTCTTATCCAATCTTTCAATATCCATTTGCAAGAACTGAAACCTTATCAAATAAAAAGTGTCCTAGTTATTGAATTTTAATTTTTTATGTTCTAAAAGTAGTAGAAATAACAACTATCTTAACTGCATATCTTACTGGATGGCGACTTCTCATATCAAATTAATAAATAAAAAAAAATAAAGTTTTAATAATTCAAAATCAATATATTTTTCAGAATTAATTTGACACAAATGACTCAGACAATAAGTTACGAGATTTAACAAAAGAACAGATACAATTGTGTATACTTATTTACCTGTAGCCTATGTAAAACTTTACATTGCAAAGTCTGAAACTAAATTTAATGGAAATCTGTAAAAATTCACAATGAAATTTTGACTTAAACCTTTGCAAATTTTTTCTTATCATAAAAATATCTTAGAATGTCAAATTAGTATAAGTGAACCCACCACAGTCTGCTTCATCAGTTCCATCCGAACAGTCTTGTTCAAAGTTGCACCTGAAGGAAAGGGAGATGCAACTTCCGTCCGAACACCTAAACTCTAGCTCAGAGCAATCCCTGCAAAAATAGTACATATATTGTGTTTTATAACTGAATTGGTTATTAAATAATTTTTGTATTAAGAGACTAAAAATAAATTACGTAATTAAAATAAATACTCTTTTTGAAAAATAGTTTTTTATTTTAAAAACCAACAGTAAGTGTTTAAACAGTTTTAAAGTTTCAGAACTTTTGTTGTTTTATTTGACTACGGTATGTTTGTAAGTTATTAGAGTTTTGGAAATTCCTAACAAACGGTTGGTTTTAGAGAGGAGGATGGCGAAATAAGAAATAAGATCTTATGCCACCTCACAAAAGGAATGCATCTGTCATGCCTTTCAATTTAAGTACCTGTACTTACGTTTTTCGAGTGCAGTTCATTTCATCAGAATAATCTCTGCAGTCATTTTCACCATCACAGACCCACTCAGAATTCAAACAAAGTCCGTTTGAGCACTCAAATTGAGCACTAGTACAATTGACGGAACCACCTGTAAAACATTTACTTTTCAGGCAAAATTGATGGTTTCTAAGGTCATCCAAATATAAGTATGAAATTAAGAAAATTAATAAAGCAATTGATTGTTGATAAAGCAATTTACATTGTTCTACATCCTGTAGGGATAATATATTCCTTACAGAAACATTGGCAATATTTTTATTTATGGTGAGTCAGTGACTTCTCCAGAAGGATACTCAGCAGCTCTTGAAAAGAAGACATTAATTTGTACCACTTCTATAGACTAATGAACCAACTACAAAAATTCATTTTTTGACTTAGGTAACAACTTAGGTCCTCCAGAGACTGTTAAAGAGGATCCTAATTGCACACTAAACAAGTTCAAAGTTCATCTAATCCAGGATTATTGACCTTTCAACCCAAAAGTGTCTACTTCCAGTTGCTCCTGGGTAAGGAGGGGAGTATTCCTTATCTAGGCGTGACTCACCGCAATGTGTCTCATCGGAGAAGTCTCCGCAGTCGTCTTGGCCATCGCAGAGCCACTCCTTTCGTATGCACTTGCGGGTATGAGGACATCGCACGTTACCAGCCTCTTCATCACATTCTGCTTCTATTTCCTATGGTTTTATCAAGCATTAATTTTATTTTTCATAAACACACACTTAAAATCAACTATGCCATGGATGTTTACTGATGAATTAATTAAAGGACTTAATTAATTCCTTTAATGAATTAATTACTGGAGTTTTATGCTATTTTGTCGTTTGAATAAAGGTTAGATCAGATGAAAACTATCCACCCTTACAATTTGGTTGTATATACAACATAACATAGATAGACAGACATATAGTTAAACATAAGACAGAACAAGAGATATTATCTATTCCTTGCCCACCGAGTTTTGTTCCCCGAGTTAGATCAATACATAAGTATAAACGTTGCTCTCTTCATACCACAACAATGATTGGAAGTTTAGATTAATGGGGTTAAATCAACTTCAAAAAATCATATTTAATTTTTCTATATGCCTAATCAACAAACCTGGCAATTCATTTCATCCTCCTCCAACTTGCAGTCCGGATCCCCGTCACAGCGCCAAGAGTTGGGAATACATTTACAAGAGTTGGAGCAGAAGAATTCATTTTTATTACACGCACCACTACATGGCGGAGTAACAAATGGGTCGCCTAAGAGAAAAATAAAACTCATTAGGGGCAAGTATCAAAGAATGGTACAAATATTGAAATTGATAATTGTGTTTATTGACTTGACCTCTATAAATTTTACCAGAAAATTGATCACAGTATGTTCATCACCTGGCTTATCCTACATTCCAGTTTTATCATCTGAATAATATTCATATTAAATATTATTTATATATTATATTATTTGTATATTATTATTATTATTTATATATTAAATATTATTTAAAAATCAATGGGAAAATAGGTATACTTTAGTTATTGGCATTGGTAAATAAATATGCAGCTGAGTATATTGAGAAAAAAACTAGGCTATGGCCTATAAATTATTAATAGTATTTTTAGTTAATAATACTAATTATTGATTAGTTAAAGTCTATCTTTTAACTTATCCTCCGATATTTTAAATTTTCATTGTCTACCATAGTACCGGTAAATGAAAACTCATTACAAATATTTACAAACCATAGAATATTTTGGGAAACATGTGAAACCTTTAAAGCAAGTAATGAATATTGAGCCTGAATTACTAACCGATAGACTACATGCCAATTAAAAATATTGAAAAGTACAGAACATCACTGTTCAGTATATTTTGTTACTGTGCTGTGTTTGTTCAGTATTCTCTTCAATTTTTAAACACCATAATCTGAAAAATCAATTTCCTTCAAACATGACAGAAATGATGTAAGTTTATGATTACAAAAAACCTAAAATTGCTCAAATTTGATTGACAGTTTTCTTTAACACTAAATAATTATGAGCAAACATATCTGAGCGAAATGATGCAGGTAAAACACAATTGTTTAACAAGTTCGATGCAAATCACGCATAAGCGTGTCACTTCACGTCCATTCCATATGCGGACAAAGCGTAAATGCATTCTGGTGTGCCCAGTTTTGGAGCAATGACCCAGCTTGAAGGTTAAGTTTGACCGTGAATGTTGTCTGTAGTTGTTCCTTCACCATATATAATGCTTTGTTTGCGGTTTTAATGTTTAAAAGATACCTATTCAAAAGATTAGTAACAAAACCGTAAAACCCTTTAGCACAGGGCTTGGAACAAAATATACAAAAAAATCACATACAAAATTTCAGCATTGAATGTGTTAAATCAATTCAATTAATTAATGCAGTTTGATGTATTGTGTTATCTTATGTTGATGTCTTCCTGTGGCAAAATATTTTCTTATGTATTATTAACTGAGAATGTAATAGATGTAGATGTATATTTTTCTGACAGTGTCACCAATTAAATCAGCTGTGCAATTTTATATAGCATATTGTGACAAAAAAAATGATTTTGATTTTATTTCCAACAACCTATCTTTGTTCCCATTCTGCATGGATCTGGGGTGGACACTGAACACGCAACTTACGTGGGACTCCAGCAGTATCTTCAAAGACATCCTGCCCTGGGTTCGGTTGCAACGGGAAAGGCCACCTTGGGAACCCAGGGTATCCTGGTGGGATGCCAATAGCTACGTGCGGGTTATGTTGATGATTTAGCCATTTCTCTAGCTCATACTGTGTGGGAGACCATGGTGGCGGGGGATACTGAGGAGGATGATCTGATTGGTGTGATCCTGTTAACAATTGAACTGAGGTTAGCCACAAAAGTAGAATAAAAAGTAAAAACAAGCTTGACATGCAACAATTAGATTTTACCTTTTCAAACTGACAAAATAAGGGGTATGACTAATGCTAAAGATCAGATTTCCTTTCAATAAGTAAATTATATGGAGGTACATTCTTTATAATTAAAGGTTAAAGGAGAAAAGTTAATTTTTATAATTAAAAAATTCTCAAAAAACTATTTCTTCTAGTTATGATTAAGTTATAAAAATGGAATATTTTATAATCAGTTACTTTTAATTTTAACTATTTTTTCTCCTAAATTTACTCTAACTACCTATATATTGGAACTAGAGTTAATAAATCATGTTTTTATATTCATTATTTTAGTTGTATAACTTAATTGTTTTTTTTGGCAATTCCTTACTGTAAATTTTTTTTAACTTTGAACAAGGTGTCATTCTACTTCCGTGGTCTATTAATATGCATTGAGGGTAAAGCTGAGTGTACTATCAGGCCATGATTGATATAGAGCCAAAGAAACTGTTGGAAACAGATAGGTAGAATCAACAGTTAGACTTAAACTGTAAAATAAATGTTATAACTCCTGCTGTGAAAATTATACAGAAACATAATCTGAAGACATAATAAGCTGGAGACCATCTAATGTGATAAAATCCATCCCTATAATTTACATTTGGAAAAAAACAGAAAATTAGAACAGAAAAAATAAAAAAACATAGTGTTATTCACTTAATAATTAATTAGGATCCCTGCTGATTAGCAGGTACCAGTGAGTATAGGTACCAGGACACATAATAAAAATTAATTTGACATTAAAAATATTAGAACATTTGCAACACTAGCAACCACCATGGATGTCTAACTTGTCTGGTCATTACCATTTTGAACTTTAGTATAGGAGGGTCATGGATTCAAATAATGTTATGCCTATTTTGAGTTAATTTCTCAAGAGTTTTTATTTTAGGCAAATGAATTACATAATTGACTACCTACATAAATAAACGGTATCAGTTGATCCTAATTATCAACTAATTATTATTATCCTAATTATTATTAGGATCCCTGCTGAATAGCAGGTACCAGTGAGTATAGGTTGTAGGACACATCATAAAAATAATTTGACATTAAAAATATTAGAACATAAAGATAAAATAAAATATATATGTAATATTAATAATAATATGTAATATAAGATATATATGTAATGAAAGAACACTTCACAATAGACAAATTTGTAAACATAACCATAAACTCACAAACCCAAGAAGACGAAACTTGTTTACAAACAAAAAGTGCAGAATGTCAACAACTAGCAGGTGATTTACAAAGGGTGAAACTTGTTATGCTACCTTGTAGAATCTATTAGAACTACGTGATGAGGTTCACAATATCAACAATAGAGTGCATAGTAGTGTAAATAATCAATAATTAATTTTCCCGCAATGGTACCTATTCTATTCGGAATACTTTTGTGACCAGCGGCAAGGCGGCTACACCCGGATATGCTGCGTCCATACCAGTCAGTGGCTTTGGTTCAATGATTAAAATGGCAAAAGTTAACTAAATTTAGTGGCCACCAATTCCAATAGAGAATTCCAAAGGGATAACGCTATTTGGCGCTGGAGATTTTATATTTAGATTTTATCGGACTATTCTAAATACCTAACAATGATGAAAAGTTTCAGCTCATTTAAGTGCTAAGTTTGTTATTTTTATCATCGGGATGATCTGATCAGTAATCACCATAGAACTATCGCATGCTTTGTCTAGATAAGAAAGTATAAACGATTCCAATGTATATTTAAACAAATTATCGGAATATGTTTTGTTTTTGTAAATTAGAAGTTTAGGTGAGGAGCTTGCAAGACAATAAGTCTGCACATGTTCATCCGTTGTGCTGGTTTATTGATATTTTGTATGGGGTAACCCATTTTAATGAACTGCTCTTTATTTCATATATTTTTGTGTGTTTATTGAATATATTTATAATTTGTACTATTACTTTATAATAACCCCCCCCCAATATTATCATTATTAATGGGATAAATAAAAACTACCAAAAATAAGCCTGAACCATGGTACTAAAATAGTCTGATTTGTAAACAGACCTCCACGACCATTTCCGTTAGTAGCAGGCGGACTCCTGATGGCTCCACTGCCGTACATTGCCCAGGCCGCCCCCTTGTGCACGTACTGGGGCATCTCAGTAGCGGATATCCTGTCATGACCTGACACTGGAACAGAACAAAATGAGTTTATGAAACATTCACTGTCTGAAAAAAATACGAAATAAAAAGTGTCAGTGCACTGACTGACTTATTTACTTTCTCCAGTAAATTTAAAAACTACAATCTGTAAAAAATATCATATTCTTTACAGTTTATCTAAATGCCACATTCTAATAATTTATTTTTCAAAAAGTCTCTACCAATTACTGAAAATAACAACAAGAGAAACAAAGTAAAAAATAGATTATTAGTTCATCATAGTTAGATTCATAGTTAGGTCACCCCGTATTATCAAGCTTTTTGAGTGGGTTTTGTTGGGTAATGTCATGCACCTTATGCTTCATACCAAGTTTCATGGAAAACGGTTGGATAATAGGGAAGGAATTGATTTTTTAATATCCTTCGTAAGAATAACATTGAGCACTCTCAGACAACGTACTGCCTAAATTTACTGTCCATGATAACAATAGACAGTAGATTTAACTTTTCTCTAAAACCGTTAGCAGTCGAGAAAAAAATCAAAATACTAATTTGTTTAGTTTTTAAGCTGGTCAATGGTGGTAGTCAAACTACTTTATCGTTTATAGTTTTACCTTTGCCTTAACCTTTATCGTTTTTGCGGAAAATTAAAAAATGATGTTTTTACTTTTAGAAGCCCATAACTTTTAAACCCTCATGTTTTGAGAAATGCGGGTGGTGTAATTTTGTGCATCTTTTAAAGGACTATAAATTATATTTTCGTCAAAATCGTTAGAGCCATTTTTGAAAAAAAATCATTTAATTGTTTTTGGCGGTTTAGGGGTAAAACACCCTTAAAATCGAAAGTTGAAAAAATAAAAAAATGTGTTCCAGATACCGTTGATTGTTACGTACATACAGAATTTAATGAAAATCGGACCAATAGTCTCGTCTCTAAGTTTCTTCACATCCCCACACACAGAAAAAAACACTTTTTTTATTCAGGGGGAATTAAAAAGGGTACATACACCAGAAACTCAAATTCGAAGATTCTGACGAAAACAATACTTTCTCCTTATACTATCGTATAAGAGAAGAAACTGATTCCTTAAAGAAATAATCAACATACTTTCGATCCGAAGTATCTAAAGGCCACGAAACAGCTGTAGTCGAAATACGAGTATAATGGATCACTTGACAGACAAAGGTAAATTGAACCTGTACTAAAGTAAATAAAGATTCATTGAAAATAAATTGGAGAAAACTTGAAATAGAAACTATAAAAGTAAACTGGAAATGCGAACATAGTGAAGCAGGATAGCATAAAAAGGGTAATTCCTAGGAAAAATTAAATTTAACAATTACAAAGTTCATTTTACCAAATTGTAAATTCAAGTTTATCTTTGATCAGAAAAATTAATTTATTCAGATAATACTTTCTGTTCTTACCACTACAGTGCGATCAGTCAGCCGAGGAAAATATGTACTTCCCTGTGAGAAATAGGTTAGATCATGGATACATCTAAGGGTATCGTTCTCAGTTCATATAAACAGCTGTTCTTATAACTAAAAATTCAATACAATAGCTCTAGTAGCTTAGATGGAAATGTGATCCAAACATTTCCGCTGTACTTTTGGCGTTATAAAAATCTGCTAACCCCCTCCCATAGAGCTTAGACATATCCATGTCAAAATTTTGTTCAAACGCCCTCATAGTCTGATACAATCGACCTTCATGTGATTCATTATTTTTTGTCACTGGAACCTCGTATATAGCACACCAAGGCTGTGTACTTGTGTCGCATTGTCTTTGAAAAGTACATAAAATATGAAGTCTGGTCACATAAACATATGGTATAAGCCGCAAGCTATTTTAAGAGAAGTATATTACGTGCAACGTTTTCCTCAGTACATCTACACAATGATCAACAAACTCGGTCCCTAACAATCAGAAGGCATTCTGGCCAGATCTGACGGTTTCATTGAGAAGTAGCCTCAACACAAGGTAAGGGTTGATTTCTTGACGTTAAAAATACGTGTCGTTGTCGGCGGGTGGCCGATCAATAAACTGGGGCGGCGTTGGCGGCGGCAGCGGCGGGGCAGCGGGGGGAGAGGCGGGGGCGGCAGCGGGGGCGGCTCCTGTTATTTGGCTTTTGTTTAATTGAAATCTGGACTGAGAAGTGTAAGTGAGGTCCCATCCCAGCACGCGTCTTGGGGCCTTGTTGGGCTTGTACGTGCTAATTAACGTCCTCGGAGAATTCTGTGGATTCACGTCAACAACCTTTCGTTGAATTGATTATATCCGATTTTGGTGATATGTTGCATCTAAAGTTTTGGATTCATGCAAATGGATTAAAAAATATGTATGACGTTTAATGGGCATACCTATATTTAATTAGCTAGTATCATATTATATTACTTATGCGATACGATACTTAGATTAGATTGGCTTATGAAATGGCGACCTACCCAGATAGCTATTTTAAGCCAAGTATGAATGAGAAATGAATGTAAGATGATTGAGGCGTGACCTTGTAGTATTGTTAATGACTAAGGCTGACATGTGTCTTAGGACTGTTAATTAATAGCCCAACAGCCAATAGCATCTAAGGAACCTACAGCTTAACGTGGAATCTGAACTATTTTTGCGTCTAAATTATTGACTGGTCTAGCTATGAGGACGGTCTTTACGTATGAATATAACAAATAAAAACCACCAATTCCACCAAATCCACCAATTCAGGAGGCCTATAAATAAAAATGAATGAATATAACATTCAATAGTGCAACGTTAAATCCACACCAAAGTATATCACATCCACCGACCATCGCTCATAACTATCCACAATTCGTGACCTCCAAATTAGCTGGATTACAGGACACGCTACGTCCCCAGTCTTATAACATTTCCCCATAGGTTACAGAACAGATGTAACAAACCTTTAAGACTATTCAAAACAACGTATTTGCAGTGATCCCGAAGACGAAAATCCTGCTTAAATAATTTTGGTTTCACTGACAAACTTTTAGTTTTAGCACACGATCCAGGTACCGTAGATAATTAGAGACCCTTGTTCAGTAAATTTGTAACATTTAACACCACTCTCTATCACTTTATCCTATGCTATCAAATAGGTAATGTTAACCTTCTGGTTTGTACAACGATCTACTAAAAACTGTGTTGAAATGCTGTAATCGAATTTTAGAAATAACAGATTTCATATTAAAAATGTTGGTATTTACTTCCTGTGGGAAATAGGTTAGATCATGGATATGTCTAAAGGGAATGTTTTCAATGCATCTTAACAGCTATTCTTATTGTTACATGTAAAAAATTCAATACAATATCTCTGTTAGTTTCTATGAAAACCTTTAAATTTTCATCTTGCAAATTGCCAACATTCACCCCATAATTACATCACAGACTGTAAAGATTGAATAACTTTTTGGAAGTCCCTTAAACAGCGTGATATGGTGACGAAAAAGAGTAAAAATGGAATTCCAAAATAGTTCAAGGTCAATGATGTGAATGCATTTTTCGCAAGAATGGGCGCTTTTTATGATGTAGATACAGAATTAATAAGCTCGTATAATGAAGAGACACATAATAAGAACAAATTTAAGTTCAGAAAAATAACAGTCCCCGCGGTGAGAGCTGCCATTAATGAAATCACTTCTAGAGCTGTCGGTATCGATGAAATAAGCATTGCAATGATTAAATCCGTCAGCACTTTTGCCACCGAAGCAATTACTCACCTAATGAATGCGTATCTTGAAAAAGGTGACTTCCCATAATTAATTGTGGATGAAAAGTATCATAGTCCTAAAAAAACCATTGAACCTCAGTGAAGTAAGGCCAATACCAGTGTTGCCAGCTATGTCCAAAGTACTTGAGAAATTAGTAATTCGACAGATGCTTGAGTTTATAAATATAGAAAATCTGCTCCCCAAGGGGTTCAGAAAGAATCACAGCACCTGTACTGCACTGCTGAATATGTTTGCAGACTTGTTTGGGGTGACTGACGCAGGTAAGTGTAGTTCTGTTGTCATGCTTCATTATTCGCGGGCCTCCTATTCCATTAGCCACACTTCGCTCCTTGCGAAAATAAAACATTTTGGTTTCGATGATGTTACGATCGCTTGGTTCAGATCTTACTTGGAGGAAAGACTGCATCAGGTGATAAGAGTAAATACTGATATCTAACCTCCCTTAGAGAAATCAAGAGGAGTACCGCAGGGAAGCTGTCTGGGGTCAATTTTGTTCACTTTTTACACTGCAGATCTCTCAAGCTTCGTGAGACGGTAATGTTAACTCATATGCCGATGACTGTCAATTGCATTTATGTTATGCGATTGAAACTGTCAACCAAGCGTTTGCAGGAGTGAACTCCGATCTGGTGAGAGTGAGTGAGTGGTCTCGTAAACATGGCCTCAAGTTGAACGCTAAAAATGCATGGTTCTCCAAATTGCTACGCTCACTGCACTGTAAACAGTGACAAACCGAGACATACACGTTAATCTTGAAGGCAAACATTTGATGATGAGTGACTCTGCTACAAAACCATGTGTGTGGTACTTGACAGTGGCCTCACTTTTTCTGATCATATCACTCATTGTTCCCACGTGGCGTTAGGAAGGCTGCGGGGTCTGTACCGTTACAGGCATATATATTGATGTATTGCATGCAAGGTTGCAAGTGTTGTACAATGATTAGATTAGATCATTGAAATGGCAACCATACTACAATTTAGGTATTTTAAGCCAAGTATGAATGAGTGTAAGATGATTGTGGCGCGATCTTGTAGTCTTGTTACTGACTAAGGGTGACATGTTCCTTAGACAGGACTGTTAAACAGCCGATGGCAACTAATGGACCTACAACGTGGAATCCGAACCACGGCCTCTGAATTACAAATTGGTCTAATTATGAGGATGGTCTTTGCGAATTAACGCAGTATTCAATAGGGCAGACGTTAATCCACACAAGAGAACAGTCCATCCACCGACTATCTCTCACAACTATCCACAATTCGTGACCTCCAACTAGCTGGATTACAGGACGTCGCCACCGTCCCAGTCTAATGTATTGATGTAATATAAAACAGGTTGATTTTCTGATGGCAAATGTGTTGATTTATTCCATGCGCGGTTGCGAGTGATATATAATGTATTGATGTAATATAAACCAGGTTGATTTTTTTATGGCACATGTATTGATGTAATGTAAAACAGGTTGATTTTCTAATGGCATATGTCTTGATGTATTGCATACAAGGTTGCAAGTCTATATAGTGTATTGATGTAATGTAAACCAGGCACTTGTATCAATAAAATAATTATTGATTGGAAATTATTGGTATGAATTAATTATTTTGTAATACAAACAACCACACTGTAATAAATTAAATATTCTTGGTTCAATCACTGTAACATAAGTGATCTTTTAAGAATGTTTACAAATCATTGGAAAATAATATTTATAAATAAAATTAGAGTTTGGTCTGTACATTGCTCAGAATTATTCATTTTTAGTTATTTTTACTTTACGTGCGTTAGAGAAGCCGAAACCGGTGTTATCTCAATTTTTGTCTGTTTGTCTGTGACGCTCCAGGAGGCATTTTACGCCGTCTTCTCCGAAAAAAACGGGAGAACTGATTACAATAAAACTTATTTCATGTATTCTCTACATTCCAGAGAAGGTTTGTAAATGCTTGAAATCTACCGCCGCCCCTTGAAAAGTAAATAACGAGCATTTAAAACCCCACTTTTTCGCGATATTACTCACATTTTGATTCAGTTTTCAATGAATAACCTACTGGTAAAAATCAGCTGTCTTTGTAGTTTAAAGATTTAATGGAAACTAGCAGTAAGCCCGTCCTTCGTACGGTTTGTATGATTCGGTTTAAAGAAGAAAGATCATCATACCAAAATGTAAACCTAAAAACCTAAACAAATCAGTACAAAGAGAATAAATCGATACTCCATTTTATTATTTAGCATTACTTTACAATGAAATAGATTAGAACATTTATACCATTATTATCCAATACTATAATACGAGCAAGGTTTGTATATATATAAACGGATCTCAAAAAACACCGAGTTTTGTCAGAACTAACAGTTTTCGATACTTTTTGTTCAGCTATATTAATTCGTGTATTAAATCGGTTTAAACATATAAATGTCATTAAGAATAAATGTAAATCTAAAAATTTTTATAATACATGTTTATTCTTGAGAAGCTCGGTCACCAGGAACAATATTATACGTAAATTAATAATTTATTGGTTTAAAATCAATGAATATAAAAAAACTAATAATTTGACAGCTGTACTAAATCTTTAAATTACAAAAAAGTATTATTACGTTATTTATTCATTGAAAACTAATAAATGCAAGTAAAACAAAGTATTTTAAATGATTTTAAGCATTTACAACCTTCTCTGGAATGTAAAAAATACATGAAATAAGTTTCATTGTAATCATCTCGTTTTTTAGAAACGGCGTAAAATGTCCTGGAGCGTCACAGACAAACTATAAAATTGAGATAAGATTTCGGCTTTCTAACGCATGAATAGTATTGAAAATAATAATTCTGAGCAATGTCAGACAAAACTCTAATTCATTATATAGACAAAAACAGTGTCAAATCAATATTAGTTAGTTTATTGTCATTGATTTTAAATTTCGAATAACTATATATTATAAAAAATTCTTTTTTTTTTTTTTGTTTATAACGAAAATAATATGGTTTAAATTTTTAAAACAGATCAAATAATAAAAAAATATTAAAATTTTGAGTGTGGTTTTATTTTTATTAAATTTTTAAAAAAAACATAAAATTATTAATTTAACATTGAAAATAAAATGCAGTAAATCGCGTAAAAGTGGGTTTCAACCGGCGGGCGATTTTAAGCATTTACAAACCTTCTCTGGAATGTAGAAATACATGAAATAAGTTTCATTCATTGTATCGTTAGGTATTTTAAAGTGCGGGTAAAATGAGCCAGACAACAGATAAAAATTGAGATACCAATTTCGGTTTCTGCATGAATAGTAAAAATAAAAAAAATGAATAAAACAGACAAACTCTAATTTCATTTTGTAAAAAAAGATTCAAATCAATATTAGTTAGTTATATTGGTCATTGATTTTAAACCCATTTCGAAATAATACTATATTAAAAAGTTAATTTAACGTATAGCTAATTATAATAATGGTATAAATGTTCTAATCTATTTAATTGTAAAGTAATGTTAAATAATAAAGCTGGGTATTGATTTATATGTTTTGTACTGATTTGTTTAGGATTTCATGTTTACATTTTGGTTTGATGATCTTTCTTCTTTAAACTGAATCCTACAACCCGTAAAGGACGGGCTTACTGCTAGTAATAAATAATAGTCATAATTCAATGACATGTTTAAATGAACCATATGACAATTAAATCTGACCTTGAAGCTTCTATTGATTTTAATCCTAGTATAGCTAGCGTGTATAACATCCGACAAATTACGCTAGATTAATAATATTAACAAACCGTTCCAGCTCACGTCTGGTCTACTCTATTACAATTTTATACCTATTTTCACCTCCAACCGCAATTTCGACAATTGCACTGCAACAAACCTTATTCCGATAGTCACTCTTCACCCTAACACATTCACCGTTAAGTCATGTCTCGCTTGCTCTCGTGATGTCAGTGTGCGTTGTCCCCTAGTAGTTGTGGAGTAACAATAATTGAAACCAACCCTTAATAATTAGAGCCATAGATATCACGGATTAATGAATTACTCCTGGGGCGAAAGGGTGCGAGACCGAGACCCGGCACGTGCTCGGGCGTCGCCCCTTTGGCGTGCGTGTCGGGGCGAGGACCTTGGAGAGGGAGTGTACCTCGCGAGTCTTTTATCAAAGTGTATGGATTATAATTTGACTTAAAATTACGTTTGGTTCTTTTTAATGCATAGCAGGGACAAAAATGGTTTCTTCTGGAATTAACTAAAATGTATTCTTAAACAAAACAGTATATTTAATCATTAGTACCAAAACCGGGCGTTTCAGACGAGCGCAAGTTTAACAGTCGAGGCAGCTACAACGTGCGAGTATACATAAAACGCCAATTTTTGACCGTGTGATGAACTATATTTTTCGTCATACTGCAAATAAAATGAAAAAATCGTAAAACATTAATTATTACCTGGTTTAATGAATAACTTCTCAATTAGCATTATATGTGTTGTTTTTACTATATGATGATATAAAAACTCTTGTCTTCCAATACATTACTACTTAATATATTTACACTTATTCTATAAATTACATAAAATACGATAAATCTCCGTTTGGGTCTGATGATGTCCGGTGCGACTGGTGAAATCGATCGCCAATATAACAACATTTTGTGTATATTTACCGTCTTGTCTTATATATAAGTGTAAATATATTAAGTAGTGTTGGAAGACGTGAGTTTTTACTTATACCTGATTTTATTATCAATAGTTGTCGACCATTTTTGTCGCTTTAGACTTTTAAGCTGTTATGTTATACTTACGTTGTAGCAGTACTTTCTTGATTCCCGATTGGTTGTTTAGGATTTTTGTCAGTTATGATTATTTTTTATATAACATATTTTTATTTACAATCTGTTCTAACTAGTTGGAACAATAAGTAAATATGAAGAATTTAAAGACATTCACTAAAAAGCCTACATAACAAATTTTATAAAGATTAAAAAAATGGATTATTATTTACATAAAACGAGTTTCAAGGACAAGAATATTGTGTCGTTTTAGTCTGTATACATTTATTAGATTAGATCAGATTATTTGAAATTATTAATAGTTTGATTTTAACCATTCAATAGTTCGATTTAATAGTCGATTACCAGTTTCACGATCGATATCCGGACCGTCCGAAATACACAAAAATCGATATTAATTGTTGCAGATACATTATCGATTATTCACAATTCAATGCTGAACTCGAATCAAAAGTATTATCAACAATGATCCTTAGCGGCCTAGGACTAAAAATTCAACATAATTTAGGGACCTATATCATTTATAGGTTTATTCCTAGAAAGAAAAGAACAATTTTCTCTCTTGAACACATATATCTAAAACAGCTGTTTTTGAAGCAATATGACGAAAAAATTGTTAAATACAATATCTCTGACATATTTTAAAAATAATCTAAACAATTAAAATGTGGGGTGCTCGCCCTCTAGATAGCCAAAAGTGAATGAGTGTAAATGTAATGTAAGTGACGCCATGTAAATTCGTTATTTCACCGCCCCATACAGTCCCCATGGTGTTGCGCAGTAGACTTAAAAACGAGGTCGCACGCAGCTCGCTGGCGTGATTAGAGCGAATTTCACAGAACTTTATAGTCTATTATTCCCATCATAGTAATCGAATAGTACTGGGTATACAGGTTTGCTGCAGTAAGGGTTATTTTACAAGGAAGTGTGCGTGTTAAGCTGTTCACTAAGTAAAATCACATACAACATTTTATCAAATTACCTATGTATAACTGAGCGAGTTATACGAATTTATCTTTATCCGTAAAAAATTCAGTGAATATACAGTTTTGCTGCCAATAAACATTACATTTGTAGTTTTATGGATTTATCCATTATACTTAACTAGATGAACTTGCACACCAGATTTTGGTGGAATATTTAAGTAAATACTTATTTACTTATTAGAATAGCTAAAAATCAATAACTCGCTTGAGTTATTTATTTGTAGATATTCTCCATAATATTAACACTAAACAGTGTACTATGTTTACCATTTTAAATATCTCAATAATCAATTGACCTAGAGTCGTGGTTTAAAATACGAAATTTTGTGTTATCTTAGCTGAATTCAATAGTTGGATATTTTCAAAATTATACATGAAAAAAATTGAAACCCACATTTTTGGGGTCCAACCCCCCCCAAAGTTTTAGTTAATATAGTTAATGCAATTGCGTTGCCCAAAAAATTCATCCAAGATATTACAGAAAGGAACAACTACACCAAATTTTATAATAATCATACAATAATTGCGGCCATTGTCGTGGGTGGTACGACCCTACGCTATACATGGCAAGTTTCATGGAAAACTTGTTGAAAAAATACTAGTTTGTTTAATTTTTGAAGCTGGTTTCAATGGTGGTAGTCAAATGATACTTTACCTTTATTGTTTTAGCATAAAAGTAAAAAAAGTTTTTTACATTAAAAACCCCATTGCGTTTGAACTGTCATGTTTACAGACATGCATGCGGGTGGTGTCATATTAATACTATATTATTTAATACTACATGCACTATAAACCATCAAATTTTCGTAAATATCGAGCCATTAAAAAAATGGATTTTTCACGTTTTAAGGATTTTCATAGTAGAACTACCCTTAAAATAAAAAATTCAAAGAAATGAAATAATGCCTGCGGATATGGTGAATTCAGTATATACATACACACCAATTTTCGTCTAAATCGGGTCATCAGGATAGGCTAGGGGACTCTGTATGTACTCATTCAGACACACACACACACACACACACACACACACACACACACACACCACGCACGCACACACTGATGGACAGACATCTTGCGCGAAACCCACTGTTTTGGATTCAGGGATACCCCAAACGGGATACATTATATGTAGTATTTAAGTTAATTTAAACAATCTATAATGGTTGTTAGGCTAATCGAACCGCCCGGCATGGCGGTGTCGGAGTTTACTTGGAACCCATTTGTATTCGTTTTCCAAAATAACTCGTTTCTCAAATATAACATTACACATTGAACTGCATTTTATAGACACAGTTCATCCACATATGAACTATCCAAAAATGAATTATGCAATCCGTTGTCTTAAACATTACAAAAATCTTTTTTGGCTGCAAGGTGGGATCAAAATGTTGATATGTGAGGGGTTGGCGGGGGGAGGGGTCAGATCAATGGCGATGCGCGCGCGCTCTCGCGGTGCTCGCCGCAACAGGTACAGCATCTCTGTATCCGAAGCTGCCATCTGGGAAATTCCGACCGAAAATTCCAATAGACCAAATAAATTTTAGTAAGATTTGTACGACTCAAATTTTATTTTTTTGTTTAATAGAGTAGAGTAGAGTAATTATGTTATTTTGCACCACATTTTTAAAACTCTCTGTGTGTAATGAACTATACATTGAACAAGAAATAAATTATACGATTTTAAAAACCAGCACTAGGAAAAATATCAAAAAATAGTTATATCTATAATTTGAAAAATATCACAACGTGTGTTTACATATAAAATCAAGTTGAATTCAAAGTTTTATAAATACACTGCTACTGATCAGGTAAAACCTAATTAACAAAAATAAAAGCATTTATAATCCTGAAAATTTATTGGCCATATTTTAATGATACGATAAAAATGAAAGGTTAAAATGCAATAGTATCTTGTTGACGTATATAACCTACTTCTAATTACTTTACATAACCAATGTTCAATACATATCTATTTCAATACTCAATAATTAAAAATAGTATTAGCGAATTTCCCATAGGGAAGAAGCTTTTAGGTCTCATGGCAAGCAATTATCAATATTTTTGCATGAAACGTTGTATTAATCTTCATGTGGTTGAGATCCACCCCTTTATGCTTAAAAATCATAGCTTATGTGTTTATCATAGCAGCGTTCCTCACAGCAGCAAACCTACATACTCTCTCTCATGTTAATCCTATGGAGAATAGGCAAAATCTGTTATTTATTACGGATATTGATCAATCCTGCCACATTATTATTGGTTTGGAAATTCCCTGAGCACACAGGTTTGCTGCGTCGGGGGTATTTTTGGTTGCTATAAAAATCACAACGTCAATATCATTTATTGTTTAGCAAATCCGAGCCTTCGGTTGAGACTCCCCCATTTTAGTTGCACATTTATTTTGCAGTCGTAACACCCTCACAACGCAACTCAATTTCCTGGGGAAACAGCTAGGGTGATTTAATACGGAGCACTTGGGGTGGCGAGCCCCAATGAGTGGTCCGTTGGGGTAGGACTCCGGCCAGCCGAGGGATCGAGGGTGCTGCCGACCCCAGGCGCCAGGTCCCAACCTACCGCAAACACAGCCTCAACCTGAACTACTGCTAAACTGATATAGTTTTATAATGGCTGATTGTTGTGGATTTATTTTAGCGAATTTACCATACCGTAGGTCTCATGGCAATACCTAAGCCCGGGTCCATGTTACTATTAACGAATTTTTCATAGGGAAGAAGCTATTACCGTAGGTCTCATGGCAATACCTAGCTCGGGTTCATGTTACTTTTAATGAATTTTTCATAGGGAAGAAGCTATTACCGTAGGTCTCATAGCAATACCTAAGCCCGGATCCATGTTACTTTTACCGAATTCCCCATAGGGAAGAAGTTGGAAGCGTGCTGCGTACATAGCACATAGCCCAGAGGTCCGTAGATCGTAACTACGCTCTGCTGCCACCTGCGGCGTGCTACAGCGAGCGTACCATGTGCATTGTGCAATCCGCCCATCCGTCAGTAAAATCTCGTCAACGACGCAACTGTTGAATGGCCGTCATTATATATGTTTTATGATTAAAGAGTACTGCTGATAGATAATATAGAATTTGGACAGTTAAAGCCAATTTACGAGCCAATAACCCAAAAGGTCCCTTCCCCAAAGGTTCCTAAATTATACTTCCCCCCTGAACCTTTTTATTCCAACCACTCACTCAGACTGCCTGTCAACTACCCCGGCGTACTAATGAGACCTCAGTTACCAATGATGCTCCTAGTAACCGTGGGAAACACTAACGTATCTGTGGTACACGCTACTGTCATTGTTATAGTGGTACTCTATGACCCACAGATTACACCTCAGTTACCAATGATGCTCCTAGTAACCGTGGGGAACACTAACGTATCTGTGGTACACGCTACTATCATTGTTATAGTGGTACTCTATGACCCACAGATAACACCTCAGTTACTAATGATGCTCCTAGTAATCGTGGGGAACACACTAACGTATCTGTGGTACACGCTACTATCATTGTTATAGTGGTACTCTATGACCCACAGATAACACCTCAGTTACTAATGATGCTCCTAGTAATCGTGGGGAACACACTAACGTATCTGTGGTACACGCTACTATCATTGTTATAGTGGTACTCTATGACCCACAGATAACACCTCAGTTACTAATGATGCTCCTAGTAATCGTGGGGAACACACTAACGTATCTGTGGTACACGCTACTATCATTGTTATAGTGGTACTCTATGACCCACAGATAACACCTCAGTTACTAATGATGCTCCTAGTAATCGTGGGGAACACACTAACGTATCTGTGGTACACGCTACTATCATTGTTATAGTGGTACTCTATGACCCACAGATAACACCTCAGTTACCAATGATGCTCCTAGTAATCGTGGGGAACACACTAACGTATCTGTGGTACACGCTACTATCATTGTTTTAGCGGTACTCTATGACCCACAGATAACACCTCAGTTACTAATGAGACCTCAGTTGCCAATGATGCTCCTAGTAACCGTGGGGAACACACTAACGTATCTGTGGTACACGCTACTATCATTATTCTAGTGGTACTCTATGACCCACAGATAACACCTCAGTTACCAATGATGCTCCTAGTAATCGTGGGGAACACACTAACGTATCTGTGGTACACGCTACTATCATTGTTTTAGCGGTACTCTATGACCCACAGATAACACCTCAGTTACTAATGAGACCTCAGTTGCCAATGATGCTCCTAGTAACCGTGGGGAACACACTAACGTATCTGTGGTACACGCTACTATAATTGTTATAGTGGTACTCTATGACCCACAGATAACACCTCAGTTACTAATGAGACCTCAGTTGCCAATGATGCTCCTAGTAACCGTGGGGAACACACTAACGTATCTGTGGTACACGCTACTATCATTGTTTTAGCGGTACTCTATGACCCACAGATAACACCTCAGTTACTAATGAGACCTCAGTTACCAATGATGCTCCTAGTAACCGTGGGGAACACACTAACGTATCTGTGGTACACGCTACTATCATTGTTTTAGCGGTACTCTATGACCCACAGATAACACCTCAGTTACTAATGATGCTCCTAGTAACCGTGGGGAACACACTAACGTATCTGTGGTACACGCTACTATCATTGTTATAGTGGTACTCTATGACCCACAGATAACACCTCAGTTACCAATGATGCTCCTAGTAACCGTGGGGAACACTAATATATCTGTGGTACACGCTACTATCATTAGTGCTATGACCCACAGATAACACCTCATACATGATGCTCCTAGTAATCGTGGGGAACACACTAACGTATCCCATTGTATACTCTAGACAATACCTCGGTTACTTAGTGATGCTTCTACAATTTGATTGGAATCGATAAAAAAATACCTACTGCGACTAAAAATTTAGAATTTAGAATTATTAGTATGAGACTAATTATCTGTCTATTGTAAACTTGGTTTTCTGTCTGAGAGCGCTTAATTTTATTCTTATGGAGAACATTTAAAACTGTTTTCATATTTCTCAACAGTTATCCATGAAACTTGCTACGCAGGTTACAGTAACATCACCCAATAAAGAGCACTCAAAATATTCTTTATTACCTTTTGAAATTCCCCCCAATATCTTCAAACTTTTAGGGAGAGGGTGTGGAAACCAGCAGGATGAGCATTTTATAAACAATACATTTGTTTTTTGATGAGCGTTTAGAAATATTATAAGTATGCCAAGTAAGTAATGTTTTAGTGTGGCTTTAAATGGAGAACGTATAAGTCAGTTCACTGGAAACTTTTTTTAACGTTTGGCGTAGGGTCTATTTATTAATTTTCTCCCCGCCTGTAGCTCTTTGTTCACAATGAATGTGACAGAGAGCAAGACTCCGCGGCATCTCTTCCTGGACGCCATTGATATTGCAGCCTGCCCTACAAGTCTATGGGAAACCTCCGAACATTAGAGGGTCATCTTCTGTGATTTATCTATCTATAATACTATAAAGTAGAGATGGTTTCTGTATGTTTGTGGGTTTGTTGAAGCAATTAAACGCGAAAAATACTGAACCGACCGTTTGAAATGTTACACAATAGTATATCTAAAATTCATGCAACTCGTAGGCATATTCATTTCCTTAAAATGCCCTCGGGCCAAATTAGAGGTTAATTATGTTAACCAAATATTCATGAATTTATTTATATAAATTGGTAGATATACCAATTTAAATTAAATTATGTTAATAGCTAAGTGCTTTCGCTTAGCTATTAACATAATTTGATGAAATGTTGTATGTGTTTTACTTAGTAAGCAGTAGTACTTAGTAAGTACTATATTACCATGTAAAACAACCATTTTCGCAGAAACCCTACATACTCAGTACTATTGGATTACTATAATGGAAATAAGTTCTGTGGAATTTGCTCTACTCACGCCAGCGTGCTGCGTGCGATCTTGTTTGATTTATGTTGTTTTTATCAACGCGTGATATTGTTTACGTGTGGATTGGGATCGACCCATGTCCTGACCTACGAGTAATTCTTACCTAACTTTTACCTAATCTGTATATATCAAATTCAAAGCCCTCACTCACTCACTCATCACTAATTCTCCCACTTCCTGATTACCTAGAAGGCTGAAATTTGATATACTGGTTCTTTAGGCCTAAAATAAGAAAGTCTAATAGTTTTTGTGACGATTTTCCCATAACTATCTACCCTATACGCCTTCAAAGTTCCCAAGTTAATCTTATGGAGTAATAATTTTGTTTTGTATTGCAACGTATGTATCTTACCTTTTAAGATATAAACAGCAGCTGTTTTTATTTAAACCATTGAGCAAGCCAAAGAAGCTAGCATAAAATAGTAAAGTAATCAGTGGTATGTAATTACTGTATGAATATAATATTTCTCAGAGGGAATTTTTGTGATTATGTTTTATGATTAAAAATCAAATGTTTATTATTATAGGTACGAAGTTCGCCGGGTCAGCTAGTACTAGATAGCCAAATTACGAATGGCGAATGAGTGCGGAATCGAACCAGTGAGCCTCAGATCACGAGGTGACCTACTCAACGTTTCAACCTCAACCCCTGATATCCAGGTTATCAACTGTCGGAGCAAATTGAAACTCTCAGATCCCAGCAATGTCAATCCCATAAATGTTTGATTTTGTTTGTATGTGTGACCTTTTCTTTGCATTTTTTTTAAGTTTTTGACTGATTAAAAATTTTATTTGTTTTCAGCTTTCTACAAGCTAGGTCTGGATTATCTAATCCCAATGTATATACTCTATGTTCCAGTTCACCTGAAGACGGTCGAGATCAGATTTCAGATCTCGAAACGTCATAAATCTTTGCTTTACTAATCGTGATGAGGACTGTCCATAATAATAATTCAAATACTTTATACTTTCAACTGAAATGGCAACCTACCCAGGTTGCCATTTCACGCCATTTTACGCCAAGTACGAATGAGAAATGAGAAATGATGATTGTGGCGCGATCTTGTCATCTTGTTACTGACTATAAGGCTGACATGTTCCGTAGACAGAACTGTTAATAGCCCAACAGTCAATGGTATATCTAAGGGACATACGATATAACGTGGAGTCCGAACCACTACCTCGAATCACAAAGTGGCCTAATTATGAGGAAGGTCTTTGCGAATTGCAGTATACAATAGTACCTACGTTAATCCACACAGAACAACACTACACCTACCGACCTCGCTCACAACTCTAGCCACAATTATTCGTGACTTCTATGTAGCTGGATTACAGGATACGCCAAAATAACATACCTAATTTATTCAAATTCGTTTCCTAATTTTTCCCTTCCTTTATATTTTACCTAGTCAGGGGAGGCGAAATACGTGGGCCAGCCATTGATCAGCTTTATTGTGCCTTTGTGAAAACTTCAAAAACATAGGCCTACGTTTATTTGTTCCGTACACAATCGCACTCCCCACACCCCCGCACAGCGTGCATTCATTCACCCTCCAGACGAGGGGAGATCATAAAGATGCATCTTCTCGTCTCCGGACCCCAACACGAAATTTGCAAATTAAACCACAACTATCACAGAATTACCGGGATTACTCAGTTGATATTCAAGCGATCAATGTACAGTATTTGTTTCCTACTAATGAAATCTTGAAAGGGAGTTGAAAAGTTATGAACATTACGCAATAGGAAATTGGCAAAGAGTTAAGTGTCTACGTATTAAAATAATGCATATTGAGTGAAACGGTTTAAATATTTCACAGAAATAGATTCTCAAAACAAAAGCATCTGATTAGAATTTGAATATAATCGAGGAATAATTTGAAATACACTTAACTCACAAGTATACATGAGAGTCTTAACTTAACATGTAACATTGATGAATAAAAGATTCAATTGACATCTGTAATCCAGAGTGTCGTTATAGTGAGTCTGGATTACAAATATTTCCTTACAGTATGTCGTCTGCTGAAGAGTCCGCCGACGAGGCCACAGTATTTGTACATCAATGTTTCACTATCTTTTTGAACAGAGATCTTAACTTATTTAAACCAAACGCTATATAAATTCCATTTGATACATCATCTGTATCATCCCGTTAGTGTTTAATGTAATTGGTCATCTACCACGACATATTGGGGTAATCACTGTTCAACCTTCTTGTTCATGCAGAACATCACATCAGCTGGTCGTTATATATCAACTCGAACTATAGCTATAACGATAACAACATGGACGGTATGGTGGAGGTCTCACCTTTGTACAGGAGCCAGAGGAGCAGAAGTATAGGAGTCATGTTCGCGACGTGGGAATGTTGCTAAGGCATTACGACGCCGGAACGCGAACATCCACCGACTGTGACTACCCGGACCCGGGCTTTCAATGACGACCACCCACCACCCACCGCCCGTCACCCCCCGGGCCCACCTAGGCCACCACATTCATACCGGCAGACCGACTAGATTGTCAACTACGCATTGCGTAACTTGTGTGGGAGACTAAGGTCAAGCTTCTCTCGGAATACGAATTTTGAAAAAAAGTAGAAAGCAACAATATCATAATATCTATTGATATTTCCAAAAAGAACACATTATACCAATAGTATTTTGTAAAAACATGAAATAAACATTAATAAGAATAAAGCTATGGTATTGCCTTAACTTCAATCCCGTAGTGGGGGTGCTGAAGTGTTTGTTAACTGTTGGCTTAAGTCTATAACTGAAGTCATGGATCTCACAGATTTTAGTGAGGATTTCAATGCTGAATTTGCGAGGGTCACACTCTCTCTCACTTATCTCTCTCAATATTGTCCGACTCTTAAGGAGTTTTAATTGTTATAGTTCCGTTTTTGCTCTAACAAGACGTAATGCTTCTTTGGATTCGTTAATAACCAATCTTAATAGCTGGGGCATTGTGGTTAAGGTTAGTACTGAGCTGATTGCTGACCATAAACACCTATTTTTGACCACCTCATTTGGAAAGGATTCTAGCAAGCAGTCGTTGAAACCTTGAGTTGTGTCTTTCAGAGTCTTTAATGGCTTCTCAATTGCCTGCTTCTCTGGGTTTCTCAAAAGCCGCTGTATGCGGTGGCTAGATTTGGCCATGACACTAAAAGCCTCTGAAGCATTCTCTTTCTTCTTCGATAAATTAATTCAGAGAGACTTTCGAGACTTTCCCACTCAAACTCAAGACCGTGTTCGACCCTGTTAAACGTGCAATTAATCAATCAAGATGTACACCAGGTGTGAAAATAAAAATTTTTGATGGTATAAATATCTACTCTCAGTATTCCTCATAGCAGCAAACCTGCATACTCTTTCCCATGTTAATCTTATGTAGCAAATAAACAAATAACTATCATATTTATCGACAGATATTGATAAAACTTGTCATATATATCATTATTACATTATTATATTATTGATTTGTAAATTCGCTGATTACGCAGGTCTGCTGTGACAGGGTATTTACTAGTCATACAAATGTTCTTGAAGCTAAAGCTGCAACGAAACAATGATATAACAACGCTTCCAAATGCTTTCTGAATAATTTTTAGCCTCTGTAATACTGAGCAGATAGAGGGTGATCCGGTACAATTACTCGTTTTTCATAGACCCCAAACTGTCATAGGATCACCATATCAACCAGTTGTGTCCCCGGCTGAGTCGAGTTGTTTATCGTTTAAGGAGGATTACCAGTGATCTACCATAAGGCTTTGTAAGACACGCTTATTTCGGGTTTTTCCATAGTCTCATCTCATATGGTACTCTGTTGTGGGGTCACTCGGCTGCTACGAGAAAGATCTTATTATTGCAGAAGAGAGAAGTCTGAGCCATCTCTGGTGCTGGGGTGGCTCGATCACTGCATGTAGGCCTCTTTTCATTGAACTAAAGATTCTCACTATGCACAGTATAATCGTTTCATTTTTCAATGTTTGTTATCAGTTAAGCATAACTATCACCATATTCCATCTTTAAATGAGGTGTACATAACCACCTAACTAGGTCTATTCATAAACTTTTTGTACCCAGGTTAAGTTAGATAAATCACTGAAAAGTTTCTTTGTTAAAGATCTTCGTTTTTCAATCTACTACTATCCGAGATAAGGGCTTTAACTTTACCCAAATTCTCAACCATCCTGAGAGACTGTTTGTCAGAAAATCCCTTCAACAGTCTCCAAGAATATGAAGAAGCCATCCATATTAACACCATCACTAACAAGTTCAATATACTAACACACCATCGCTAACAAGTTCAACCGATACTAATCAATTCAATCTATAAATCTACACCATCAACCAACAGGAAATTCCTCCCATTCCTATTTTTGTTTTCAGTTTTACAGTCTCCCTTCTCTTATTGGTAGTTTGTCTTTTGTTTTACTGACATTGTTAATACCTGAAACTGTTTGTACCTTGCTGTGCTGATTGTATTTTTAATTGTTGACTTTTCTAATTGTACTGTATATATTTAACTGCAATAAAAATCTTTGAATCTTTGAATTATGCGCGACTTAGTCAGCCACGGTTGAAGTAAGTCTAGTCGTCTCTGCATTTAAACATAAGACATCTGGAGGTTGTCACAGTTGATGGTGAAGACCTGCCCTCCCGGGGTTACTGGGCCGTCGTTACTATACCACAGCGGTATTATTTGGAGAATAACATTGCTACACAAACCATGCCTAGAAAACCATAGGTTCTCTTTCACGACGTATTGCTTTGACTACTCACCAAATACCATTATTTTCAGCCTGTACTTCTATAATAGGCTAATAACCATAACTCGAGTGATGCAAACGATCTGACTCAAGCATTATTTTACTTCAGGTACTATTGAATTTAGAGAGTACTTTTGTAATTAAAATATGAAGACTGTGGTATATGTTAAATTGTTTAATCATACAGGATAAGTTAAGAACAATTTAAATAGAACAACTAAGATTTTAATATTTTTTCTAAAGCTATTAATTTTTCATATACGTTAATGTAAATACATAGATAATATATATGTATATATGCTATGAAATATTAGGTATGATGCATTTTCTATATTATCTGCACTATGTAATTTTATACAAAAATATTTTGGATTTTATGCTCAAATAAACCTGATGTATAGTTGTTGTTGTTCTGATATGTTGGCTAACTTGGAGGAAATCACTTTAGTTTTCTTCTCTCATTTGTTGACAAAAATATCCTTTCCGGGTGTTCGTCAAGTTATAGAGAAACGACGTAGAAGATGGTGGTGAGTTTTTCATAATTATTATCTCTTATTATCACTTAAATCGAAATCATTACACAGTATTTATCGATTTCAAAGAACTTTACTGTTGTCATAAGTCAATTTTTTGGTAAGATTAACTTTGTTAGTGAAATGTCAGTTAACCTCTTTTGGGTGTCAACATGATATTATACAAGTTTGCTTTAGTTTAAAGAAGTTAAAAAAGGGTGTCCTCTACAATAAAGTTTAAATGATTAATATAGATAAATAAGTAAATACAATCTACTTATTTTTCTGTACATTTTAGCATTATTAGGTCTCTTTAGGTTAGGTTAAGTTCACTAGCAATAGACTAGGCCTTTATATTCAACGATAATGTCTGTAGAAGTGTATATCTCTTTAGATTTGCATATTTGTCATTTTTGATTAGTTACTATAGTGATTAGATCATTCTTCAATCTTCGTCAGCTTACTTTGAATCAATCTAATTATTTAACTGCCTGGGTGCTGTACTTAGTGCTTATTATATCTACCTTCAAAACTAAAGGTCGCCAGATCGAATCCTTCAAGGGGAATCTGGACCCAGTCGCTATTTGTCATTAGACTATAACAGGTTCATGATTAACAGGTTGATGTTAGGTAACTAGTAACAAGATCGGGATTTGGACCATTCCCCATAAAAATGCCGAAAAATGCCTCTGGTGTAGAAATACATTAAATAAATTAAAAGAAATAAAACCATGTTAGCTGTTTCTCATAGACATTTTATGTTCAAGTGTTCTTGAACTGAACTTAAAATGATAACAGACTCTTAAGACACATTGAACAAGAAGAGAGCTGATAAAGATCCATGACAGCAATGAGTGTTATAGCACTAATTTGACCCAACGTGACTTCAACCCACAATCGGTAGGGTGTGTTATTAGGTAGTGCCTATCCAAATTAGTTGTTTTGAAGATTTTTTTGTTTTTAGGAATAAATCCTTTACACTTATGGTATTCTCAAATGAGTATTGGCTTATAAAATGTCATTTTGACACTGTAACAGAATTACTATCGCACAGATTTGTGGTAGGGGAAGGGGTAAAGTGAGCCATGTCAGGGTTGATTGGCAACACATCACTACAATACCTATGGCCTGACAGTTTTTTTTATTCCCACATTTAATTGTAGGCCCTAGGTTTTAGTTATTTGTGACTTAGTGACTAGGCCTAAAGTTATATAGGTAGCTTTTAATGTACTATAAGTGAAAGTATTCTTTTGAGCTGGGAGATGAATAGAATGTGTTAGCTACTAATAATAGTGATTAAATGAACAACAATAAAATGAACAATATATTTTTTGCATATCTTTATTGTAAAACAGGTTGCTAACAGTTTTATAATTTTAATTAGGCCTAATTGAAATCAGTAAATAAAAATATTTTGAAAAAGTTTTAATGTTTGTAAAGCTTAGCCTACCATAAATTTTGTACAACGTTGGTAAATATATAAAATCATTGATGTATATTCATTTTAAAGAACCTCTGAAACAACAGAATACTATAACAGTGTTAAATAATACAATTGCTAGTGTTTGCAATACTTATAAGCTCTATAATTACTGAGAGACTAGATGTTAGGAAGAGCCTATACACAATACTTCTTGCAGGACTCAGGGTAACAATACCACTGGCAGGTTAATCCATTCCTGTCTGAATTTCCTTGGGACACCTGAGGCTCTCCTATCCGAATTAAAATTGAACCTTGTTCACTGCAACTGCGCTGTAACATTGGACACTAGTGAAAAATACAATGATTTAAATAAAAAGACAACACTATCTATGGGATGAGAAATGAAGTAGCACACCTACCGGAGGAAAGAGGGCTACGTCAAAATATAAGCAAGCAAAGCACATTTCTCAGAACGTTTCGAATCGAATTAAGCTTTTTGATACACATCAAAGAGAGTTTTCCCTGCTTGCCCATCTATTCAAAAGTCTTATGAAGTATGATTTACATGATTAGAAAAGGGCTATGAGTATAATAAATTAATTTGGTTGATATAATAAAATCCAGGCGAAGTTGTTATTTTTCGATCCCGAATCATTATGGCTATTTTAAATTTTATTTTTTTGTTACAGGAGAAAAAGGAAAAGCCTGTCAAGGTATTGAAAACTCCCCACGCTCAAAAACCTCCAAAGAAGGAAGCAAAGGACAAGACCAAAAATTTGATGAGAGATGTTCGTATCGCAAAGCTCTGCCTGAACATTTGTGTTGGTGAGTCTGGTGACAGACTCACTCGAGCAGCAAAGGTAAGTTTCCACGGCTTCTGATGCTAAGAATAAGATAAGAAATTCAGTCAATATTAAAATTGTCTTACTTTACAATGTAAGTAGGTCTAAATAATTATTTTTCAAACTAAAAACGAATTAAATTACCTGAACTTTTATTTGAATTGATAATTTAAATTGGAAAGTAAAACATTGCTTGGATCAGATACTAATGTTCAAAGTTCTGAAGAAGAAATAGGGTAGGGGCTCCTCATCAAGAACAAATCTTTAACTAGGCATTGGCCTAGAGGTAACAGGCATGGTCTGGCGAATGAGTGCTGGCTTAACAACCTTGCTAGGTTATAGTATTTCCAAGCATTTTGAGGGTAGTTTGCTATAGTTAATAGTAGGAACAAACTAAAGTAGGTAATGTAACATGGATTTTCTTAAGTACAAAATCATTGGTATTGGTAGCCTATGTTAGTTTTTATTTATTGTTTTTATTTAACCCTTGAAGCTCTACTGAAAATCACGATCCCTGCTCATTTATTGTAAAAAAATATAAATATATAATATAATAGCATTGCCTAGGGATAGTTAAAAATTGTTAAATCCGTCCCTGTTACTCATGGTATTGGCTCCTAGACAATGTGACTTAAAGAGTAGGCCTAGTCCATGTTATATAGACAATGCTATCTTTTTTGGACCAAAGTTGTTAATGTCACGGGGTAGAAAGAAAGTTTTTGAGAATAATAGATAAAACTAAAATGTTGGTGTACCCTAGTAAATTAATGTAGGGCCTAAAGTATTGTGATTCTTGCACATAAGATTTATACTGGTTCAGGGATTTCTAATATAAGGACTAACAGATCCAAATTGTGTTACATTATTATTTTCAATCAAATTGTTTTCCAGGTGCTTGAACAGCTGACTGGCCAACAGCCGGTGTTTTCTAAGGCTCGTTACACTGTCAGATCCTTTGGTATCCGTAGAAATGAAAAGATTGCTGTACACTGCACAGTCAGAGGAGCAAAAGCCGAGGAAATTCTTGAAAGAGGTCTTAAGGTAAATAATTTGAAGCTCCTACATATCTTAAGGTGATGTGATCCCAGTCGTACTGCTATATTGGGGTCAACCTATCACTATTATTCTGTTGCTTTCATAAAGTGACATTTCCGAAATATGAAACAGCTAATTGATATTTTAAAATAGTGAAGTCCTTATATTGCATGTAAATTCATAAAATAATTTGCGCCAAATCCAACATTTTGTGCATTATTCCAGGTACGAGAATACGAGTTGAGGAAAGACAACTTCTCTGACACAGGAAACTTTGGATTTGGTATCCAGGAACATATTGACTTGGGTATCAAATACGATCCTACCATCGGTATCTATGGACTTGATTTCTACGTTGTGTTGGGACGACCAGGTAGGGCCTACTTCCTCACTTTGAATGACAAAGCTTTTAAAAGTAAGAAATTTAGGAAACATGACAGCCTTATATTACTTTGCTTTTCCTAGTGATTAGAGTTGGGTCAATTCCAAACATCGATTCTCAATTCCACTGATTCTCAGGGTTGGAATCGGAATCGAAAATGATTGTCTAAATTCGATTCAGATTTTTTGATTTCAAGCATTCGTTGTTCCGCCAACGACAAACGGGGGAAAGAAAGGATTATAGTTGTCTTCTTTGTCACAATGTCGTAATAAGATAAAGTTGTCATTATTTTGATGAAACTCGGATCAGGAAAGCAATCGTCGCCTTGCCGACTTAAAATTATCGTTCACTTTTAGTTTATTGTTGTAGCCGTGTAAATAAAAACCAATATTTCATTTCAAAGCAATCGGATATCCGGCTCCGAAAAAAAAGTATCAAGTATCCATTAGAATTCAATAAATATCCTAAATTATTGATAGACCATATCAAAAATAAGCATTAACACTCATACCTTTCCTTTGAAATTACATTGTCAATACAAAATATCTTTGCTCAAATACAAAAGAGCAGACGATGAATTATATAAATTCTTATCCTTTTTTAAATAATGCAAGATTGCCATTGGTTGGTTCGAGGTTGCAAATTATTCTTATTTCAGTAACTGATAAACTTCAATACAATATTGAATCTCTATATTGAATGTCGTCGTCGATGCCGATTATCAGAATACTGTTAATTAGGCTATATCATTCCACAAATATATTATAAATGAACTTTTCTGCAACAAAACAAGTATATTTATTTTCTTCGATAATGATTAACGGGATTAGTTGTAGTTGTAAAAATAATAAGCCCATTTAATACTTCTGTTTTCATACAAATAATTGGTTACAATATTTTGATGTAACGGACTATTTTACTAAATTAGATTCACAAACTACAATATGATAACGAGGACACCAAGTAGCCTACATAACATTGTGCCATTTTCTTCCATCCGTTAATGAATTTGCTAACATAATGCTAATTTGATGGGAATTTTTAAACATTGATAACCCTAGAAGTGGCAAGCTTTTTACTTCTAACTGTAACTTATTAATTACTTATATCTTCTGGAAATATTAAATATAAACAAAAGAACCATAAAACATGCCCCCCCCCATTATAACCACTAACCACAGAAGCAAACACTGCAATTCCAATAAGTCTACAAATGCCGTCAACTTCCACCCAAGCCGGCCTCTGTTTATTTAAGGTGGGGCCCCCACTCTGCTATACCAAACATTAGCAAGCCAAATTGGGATTGCTCATGGTCGGGATTTGAACCTTAGCACTTCCGAATGGCTTAAACGTTACACTCATCAGTGTAGCACTTTAGCCAATACAGCCAACGTGCTTAGGAGTAGAGAGCATATTGGCATATTAGTGAACTGCTTGAAGAGGGTCACGAATGTGACCATGTGCCTAAAGTTCACTGAATTTACGAAAGATGCCTCCATCTGCCACTTCTTATTGAATTTGTAAATGAGTCGTGAATTCCGACTTCACTACTTCAAGGGTTAATAAAAGCGTGTTCTCTGACCAGTAAGTTACATTTATCAATTTACTCTACTAGTTGGCACAATTATTTTACGGGTATAATTGTATCGCAAAACACTTTTGTTGCCCATGTCGTCTGCCGCCGTCTGATCATGGATTCGTAATTAATTCTTTATCTTTGTTGTCTGTTATTATTGTGCAAAAAAGTGTCAGTGGTGAAATACGTAAATTATTATTTATTGTGTTGTCATCAAAATACGGATCATTGAAGGATGATAGATTGCAATTTTTTTCCCCTAAATGGCGTAGTCTGTCCGGTTGTCGCGCTGTTGACTGTTATTGTTGTGCAACACATTTGATTACTGTGTTTATATTTGTGTTCTAAGTTAAATAGTTTTTAATGGAGAAATGCATTACTTAGATTTATGGTTTTGTTATCGAAATACGGGATTATTTTCGAAACATTGATATAAAGGAATTGCTTGGACTCAATTAAGAGTTTTCATGATTTTACCACTAGCAACGTTTTATATTAATTTAGTTATTTTGTTCAAAATTACTGTAAATAAGTTTACTATAAATTTTTGGTTTCACCATAAAATTTTAAGCAAATTTGCTTTTTTAATTTTTTTCATGTAAGTTATGTTGTGTAAATATAAAGTAAGTTTTACCGTAAACATAAAAAAAAAATATTTTCATATATCTATTTTTTTATTCGTTCATGTAAATACTAAATACTTATATTTATAATTTACATACTTTTTTAACATTCTTAATTCTTCATTTTAGTACTGAAAAAAATTATAGATCTTAACTTCTAGAATTAATAAATATTTTTTTAAAGGCTTGCAAATACCTATAAATCTGGTGACACTGAAAATATTGGACACATCTAGGGTTAAAGCGTTACATTTGTTGGCGGAGGTCAAATCAATGCCTGGAATTGGAATCGGGAATCAATTTTAAGGAATCAGCATCGGAATCGAAAAAAAATTGAAATCGACCCATCCTCGCTAGTGATGAAACTCAATTTAAAGCATAAGCACAACATTTCTGATAAATTGGAAATAAATTCAATAAAAAACAAGCATTGATCGGAACAAAATAAATCTCACTACCGATAAAACAGCTGCATATGTAGGCTAAGTGAAATAAGTTTTGACATCAAAGATTAGTTTGAGAGACCTTACTTAGGCACATTTCCTAGGAAATTATGCTCTTTGCTGTGTTATGTTTATTTTGTTGAATAGGACCTTTTTTGGAGAGAGATTTCAACTATATGCTGATTTCTGTACAGTTGTCACACTCTGAAAAATAACTTTTTAATTGTTTTTAAGTAATAATAAAAATGTGCTCTGCTAAAACCAATGAAATTTTTATATTCCTCAATAAATTACCGTATGTCGCTACTAATTTCAATAGTTTTTTGGTGGATAATTTGATATGGAATGTCTGAGGGAACATATTTGTCATCATTTGACAAATGAAATGTTGGTTGGCTGGCTGGCAACTACTATGTGTAGTATTTTTTATATTTTTAATGGTGTTTACTGTAGGTATAAAACTCAAGAAACACATTTTTCATTACACTGTACTGAAACCAACTGCTTTCAACGTTAGTTGCGACTACAGAAAGTAATGTTTTCCTGGCCTAGGCTGGGTAAATCAGCTGGAGATTTTACCCACACTAGTATTTAGTTACAATTACTGATGCTAGTAGCTATTAGATTAGATTAGATTACCATTTGTAATGTCGACCGACCACGGTAGGTATTTTAACCCTAGAAGTGATAAAGTCATAATTCACGACACATTTACAAATTCAATAAGAAGTGGCAGGTGGAGGCATCTGTCGTCAATTTAGTGAACTTTATGCACATGGTCAACTTCGTTACAGTGTTGCCCTCTGGGGGCAAGCAACAGTACCTGTTCACACAGTTAACTAAACTGCCAGTAGGGCATGTCTCATGGCCAAGTAAGCGCTCTCTACTCCTAAGCATGGTGGCAGTATTGGCTAAAGCACTACACTGACGAGTGTAACGTTTAAGCCATTCAGAAGTGCTAGGGTTTGAATCCCGACCATGAGCAATCCCAATTAGGCTTGCAAATGTGTGGTATAGAGGAGTGGGGGGCCCACCTTAAATAAACGGAGGCCGGCTTGGGTGGAAGTTGACAACATTTGTAGGCTTGATTGGGAGTGCAGTGGACACCTGTTTTGCTTTTGTGGTTATTGGTTACAAGGGGGGGCATGCATGTTTTATGCTGTTTTTATACCTAATATTTTCAGAAGTAATTACTTTTATGTTACAGTTAGAAGTAAAATCTTCTAGGGTTAAGCCAAGTATGAATGAGAAATGAGTGTCAGATGTTTTTAGCATTATCTTGTAGTAGCCTAATTTATTATTTTATTTGACGTTGTTACATTCAGGTTCCTTATAGAGAGAACTAACAATACTGCCAGTGGAAGTTGTCATAAGTTAAATCAGCTGTAAAAACAATATTACTGTTGCCATTGTACCACTACTGAAGGAATCAAATAGGCAACTAAAGTTAGGTTTGAAAAATAATATTACTTAATTATTTCTCTTTATCTGATTACGGTGTAATGAAAAATATCGTTCATAACTCGGATTAAAAGTGTTATTTCAAGCCTAGATCAAATTCCACACTCAGCTAAATGCCTCCCTTGTTAACTCAATAGTGGCCCAGTAACAACCACTTTTCCATCCATGTAATGATATACTATTGTGTTCTAATTCATTGTTGCCTTTTGCTGCTATTCCAGGTTTCAATGTAGCCCACAGGAGACGAAAGACCGGCGTCGTCGGATTCCAGCACCGACTAACCAAGGAGGATGCCATGAAGTGGTTCCAACAGAAGGTTAGCTTTCACATTATATATTTGTATCCATTATTTTTTTATTCAAACCCATATCTGGCTGACTTCATGTGGCTTAAGAAGGTATTTAAATTCAAAACCCAAATTTGTTGGGAATAACAAATTTGTCGTGAACATTCACTGGGTGAATGTTCACTTAATAAATTAAATATTTTCCAATAAGTATTTTGGAAGTGGTAACAATCCTTTTTCACTACAAATAGTGTTCAGCTCCAAGATTATTGTGTTCTCTTCCTCTTTGCTGTATTTGACTTTTTGTTATTTCAACTGGTTAGTTAAGCTATCACAAATATTTAAAGCACTCATCAAATTTGATTGTAATTATTAAACATATCATTCCTTTAACACGAATTGTAGTGTTATGAGCACCTTTTATTATCTTCGTTCTAAATAGGTGAAGTGATTAACGGTAACACGAAAATTTGTTAGCTTTGCTTTTCTTGGTCCTTGTGTATATTACACTTATTGTTATATTATTGATAGTAAAGGAAAAATCAATCCAAATTCGTTTTTACATCCTCTTTAGATTAATTCATATTTTTTAATGATTTTTTAGGCTCAACGTAATTGAACAATTTATTTTCAGTTTATTATTTATATATCTATAAATTACACTATTAAATAATGTACACCTCGATTGTACGAAACATATAAAGAAATTTTAATCTTCATGTTTTGGCGCTGCAGCAAACCCTTAGCAGTTAATATATAAAAATATACAGAGTAATGGAACATTTATTTATTATAAGTATCAAATCAATTCCTTGTCTTCTACCACCCTAAGCCTATAACCTGTTAGTTATTAATCAACTAACTGTTGGGTAATTTTTATTACTTTGTTCACTATTTCTCCCTAGTAAATAAATTTTAGCGTCTTAATTTCATCCGTTTTTGGACTTTAACTTGCAGAAGGAAAATTGCCTAAAGAGCACCACAATAATTGCCTATGAGAGATGTTTGATATTAATAGCTGGATTACACAATTATTTACTGAGGTATCTCTGTCTTTAGTATTTTCATTATTTCTATACCTTTAATTTTAGAAATAATTTTTCATTGTTTTGTGTTAAGCTTAGTATTTACAACATTAATCTAATTTTTGCTTCAACATCTCTATAAGTTTTAGTGAGTAAATATAGTATAACTGTGTTGATTATGCTCTTATTTTAATTTTACACACCAGTGTGATCACATTCTACAGTAATGGTTCATTTGTTTCAGTATGATGGAATCATCCTTCCTGGAAAGAAGTAATTGTATCATTTTTACAATAAAATGTTTTAAAAAACTAATAAGTAAAAATGTTTCTTTTCCTCCTTAATGATGTTTTAAAATGTCACTTTCTCATAGCTGGTAAGAGGAAAAAATCAAATCACACTTAAAAAGAGTAAAATATTGTTCTCACTAAATTTTACTGCAGCCTACTGTAGATATAGCAGAAAATGTGTATTACGTTTAACCCTAGAAATGGCAAAGTCGTAATTTACGACGCATTTACATATTCAATAAGAATTGGCAGGTGGAGGCATCTGTCGTCAGTTTAGTGGATTTGTTAGACACTATCGCCTACGCAACCGTGTTTCCCTCTGGGGGCCAACAACCGAAACTGCTCTCATAGTACACGAGCCTGCCACTGGGCAGGTCTATAACCAAGTAAGCGCTTTCTTCTCCTAGGCACTAGATGGCCGAGGCGGCTAACGCGCTACGCTGACGAGCGTAACATTCTAGCCACTCGGAAGTGCTAGGGTTCGAATCCCGACCATGAGCAATCCCAATTTGGCTTGCAAATGTGTGGTGTAGGGGAGTGGAGGGCCCACCTTAAATAAACGGTGACCGGCTTGGGTGGAAGTTGACGGCATTTGTAGGCTTAATTGGGATTGCAGTGGACACCTGTTTTGCTTTTGTGGTTAGTGGTTATAAGGGGGGGCATTTTTTAAGCTTTTTTTGTTTAAACTTTGATATTTCAAGAATACATTAGTAATTATTTTTATGTTACAGTTAAGAGTAAAAAGCTTGCCACTTCTAGGGTTAAAATACCCTAAAATTAACATTTTGAACTTTTTTGTATGAAAGTCTTTAAAACATTGACACTTGCATAATGCTCCTTATGAAAGGATTTTTTCTCTTTTTGAAGTATGCTCACACACTTCATGCAGAAAAAAAGTTATTCACACACTTTTATTTCCTGCCAAAGCTTCATGCCGTGGCCGCCGCTATCATCATCGCCCTTCACCGCAGATTACCTACCGCATAACTACATGTCTTTAATTATTGATTTATGACTTAAGAATCAATCTGTATATGTTATAAATATAAATGTATCCACACAAATATCGTCAAATGGCTTTTTAATTGTCATGTACTATTTTGATGCAAAATACAATACTTTTAAAAAAGGTTAAGAAATTATCTGTTACTAAAATGAGGACAAAACCGTTATAGATTGAAATAAATTTTAATTTCTGTCAATAGAGTGACTAGATTTGTAATGATTATATTTATACTTCTTGATATGGATATTGTCAACACAATACATGCAAGGAGATTATCCGAAATGAAAACAGTAGTTTGTTCTTACTATTCAAGAACTCTTATGCTGTTTTAAAATCCTTTTCTACAAAATATATTGTAGATACATATTTTGTTAGATGTGTGTGATTCTTAATTAGTGAATTTCAATTAAATTCTCGATTCCCTGTGAGGTAAAGGAGGACATGTTTGTCATTTTGGGCAATGTCAATTTACAAACACATTCTGTGTGACTGGTTTACCTGTATAATAGCTACTTTCTCTATGATCTTAGATATTGTTGGCAGTATATAGATATGGGTCTTAGATGTTCAACACAAGTTGGAGTAGTTTCTTTTGGTAGGGGTTGAACAATTCTTGTCTTCTAAGCTTGTGGAAATACTCCTTCTCTCAGAGATTCATTAATCAAGTAGTTAATAGATTCAATGGCAAATGGACTCACAGTTCGTATCATTTCAAATGATATTTCATCACTACCTACAGCCTTTGATATAATAGTATTCATTTCTGCTTTGACAGCTTCTTCAGTGACAACAACAAATTTAAACTCAGCTATGTCATCGTTGAGTCTGTTGTTCATGAATAATCTCAAAACGTTGTCTTTAATTCTGATGTCTGACCCCTATTTATTAACTAACTTGATATTAACTAAACTGAGCTGGCCTTTAACTGTGGACTTCGCACTGATCTCCCAAAATCTTTACTATTTTTTTGTCTGTGATATCTTATTACTGAAATAATTCTTTTCCGCTCGCCAGATAATTCTATTAATTTATTTCTTTTAGACGTACCGTTCCCAATCTATCACTCCTTAATTTCCATATTTCCAATATTTACTTCTCAGTTTGTTTTTCTTTTTGGTTAATTCTTTAATTTCATTATTTCTCCATAGGGCTCTTGGTCACCTTATTTTCGGTAATTGGGGCATGTTTATCACACAGTTTCAATATCTTTGAAGATAGTGCATTTTCTATGTTATTAACCCCTTTCACTTCCATAATAACTTTCTAGTCCATATCTGATAATTCATTTACTGCCTCTTCAACATTGAATCTAGAGAAATCTCTGTACCGAATAATATTTGGTTTCATTTTCTCTTTCTTTAAGGTTATCTTACAGTATATTAGCTTAAAATCCTGTGATCTGAGAATCTAGGAGCGTCGACAACGCCATTCTTGATCTCAGCCAACTTGTCCACAATAATGTCTAACAATGCGGCCGAGGTTGCTGTCACTCTTGTTGGTTCATTAATCAGTTGGACTGTATTAGTCTCTTTCAAGAGTCAGCGGAGGTATTTAGACTCGCAGGATGTTTTAGATCTCAAATCAATATTAGTATCACCAATACAGATAACAGAGTTGACCTCAACTACCAGATCAACAAACAGAGAATGAAACAAACAAGCAAGGCAAGTGTATCGACGCCGGGCGGCCTGTAAAAAACACACAGACCAAATTTCCTCCTCTTTACTTTGAAAACAACACAAAGAGCTAAATGCCAGTTCAGTAGTGAAGGTGTGCTATTGGTACATCAACCCTTCCTTTATGTACAAAGCAACACGTCCACCGATTTCCAAATCTTCATCTGAGCTAGTGAGCCCAGCACTGCAGTCAGCTGCAGCATGGTGTAACCTGGTGTCTTGTAGTAGACCGACGAGGTGCCAGGTTGAAGCCAAGTCTCAGAGACTCCAGAAGCGTCATAACCAAAATCTCATATACAAGGGCGCACATTTCTGTGAACCCTGTATTCAGTGAACGCATGTTGAGGTGTCCAACTCTTGAGAGTACGGCCAGTTCCCACCCTTAAGGCTCGTTTCCCGGTACTGCAGACACAGACATATCACAGTCAGTGTCATTCCAAGTCAGGAGTGGGAGAAGGCACAGCTTCACCTGAGGAGACATCCAGAGACCGCAGCATAGAAGTAATACAATCTGCGAATAACCACCCGAGACGAGAGACATCTCGACGGCTGAAATGAAGGCTCCACAAAAGTTACACCAAAATTGTCACACATCCATTCCAACTGAAATCATCAATCTTTGTGGCCAATATCACGCTCAAACACTCTAAACAAAAATCTGTTAAGGATCAATTTAGAATTTGGAAACTATTCTCAATTAACAGTCCTGTTTAAGGAACATGTCAGCCTTAGTCAGTAACAAGACTATAAGATTGTGCCACAATCATATTACACTCAGCCCTCATTCATACTTGGCTTAAAATACCTACCTTGTAGTATGGTTGCCATTTCAATAATCTAGTCTAATGTAACAGCAGTTCTGCCATGGCGTGTTGGGCCTCACCTTTCCCATGGCCCCCATTGTACCCTGAGCCACCCCGATACCAACTCTCAAATTGTTACAACCAACATGAAAGTAAATAATAGACAATTTTACACCTACCTAACTAATAATCCAATTCTTAATATCTAAAACTTTACTCCCCAGGCAACATTCATTCATTCGCTCATTCGAAGGGGCGGATTTACTCAAGGCGCTTCAGCCGTAGCGGCTTTTTGCGCACCCCTAAAACTCTTTCCTGGAGAATCAGGAATCTTCTAGATGAAAAGACCTGGAAAACTGCAGCAGCCTGTCGACAAGCTCGTCAGGAGGCAGAAAACTACCCCTTAAAAACTGCCCAGAGTGGAGGACCTTACCTCTGCCAGCCCTATACAATCAAAGAGTAGATGATCTGCAGTTTCCTCCTGCAGATGACGGGGTAACATTCAACAAAAGCCCATTTGCTGCCACGAGATGATAAAACACAACACACTTTTGCTACATCAAAAGTCATAAAAAAATTTTGTACAGCTTTTTGGTGTGAAATAGTAAATTCATTTATATATTACTATTACACTCTTTACAATGTGTTTTAGGCTTTTTTGGTAGGTTGTTTGACTCACTGTCAAGCAGGATGCCGTGCCTGTAGTAGCATTTTCCGAGACAGTCCACGCTAACATGATATACAATGTACTATTTACTAGTGCCGGCACAATTTTCAAAGTTCTAGCCAGTATCCTGTAGCAGTAATATGCCATGAAATCATCCACTATTAGATGGCAGCAAATGTGTCTAGAATGACGAATGAGTACGCGTCCACGTAGCCGTGAACGTTTTAATGAACAGTTTGGTTATATTTCTATGATTCTATTAATATTGATTATCATTTAATTGCTCATTGGTGCCAATGGTAAATTCCAGATATGTTAGGAATTGTCCGTAGATTAATAAATCGGGAAATAGCTGAGTATTAACAGAATATATCCTGTTTGTTCCTTAATCATATCTCACAGAATATTTATTTTATTTTATAGTTTCAGTTATGAAATTTTGTGGACATGAGTGTCAACCATGTTCTATTGATATTAGATACGTTCAGTTCGTGGCTCATTTACAACTATACTTGATTATGTTAACGATAATTTATTGCATCAATGAAATTAACTAATGATTAGACATGTTTTGCATGAAACTGTTGAAGCTTTCAAAGTGTAGTTTAGAGTTGATTACATCAACCGCTGATCATCAGATAAGAAGTCATCCCAATGTCCATGTCTTTATATTTGTGGCATGTGAGGTATTCAAGACACAATCATGTGGTAGTTAGCAGAGGTTTGTTTGTGTGTGAGTCTCCTGGTTAAACTGTTTTACAGATGAATAGTTTTAATGGGTTTTTGTCCACCATGCACTACAAGGCTGCAACAATTGTTTTGGTAACATTTTTAAGTGAATGTTGGTGTACAAGTCTGATCAGTCCAGATGTGACTAAGATTTTAAAAACAAGTGATTTTATTAAAATACGACAATCACCCTTCTTTGTTGATAAGACACTTTTCATGCTCAAAATTTTTACCAATGAAGAGCCTCTTGTTTTCACAGCACCTCCAGGATTCGGAAAGTCCACAATTATAGACATGGTTAGAGTTTTCTTGAGTAACTCAATCGATTTTAAGGTAGCTCAAGATTTATTTTTAGATACAAATATTGCTAAAGATAGTAACTTTGTAAAAACCCATCTTGGAAACCACCCTGTCGTTCATTGCTCTCTTGAACCTACCTCACCAGTCAGTGATTTTAACACGATGGTAGCAAACTATCAGAAGTCACTTCACAAAACATTCCTACAACATCCATACCTTGCAGGTAGTAAAAAGTTAAAAAAAGGTGATATCAATCAGTATACGAAGTTTGTCTGTTCTGATAACCATACGAGTTTGGAACCTTCAGAAATATCTTCAGGATTGTATTTTCTATCAAAAGTATTGAAAACTCACCACGATAAACCAGTAATCCTCTTAATTGATGATTTTGATAGCATCATATGGGAGGGTGTGATAACTCAAAGTTTAGGATTAAGAGAAGTTTTGGAATTTTTCAGTAATGTGCTGAAACAAGTAATCAATGATAGGGAAAACATAAAGAAAATTATTTTAACAGGAACATCAAGCATATTGTTAAAACTTTTACCTGGCTTGGAAAATATGAAGTGTGTTAGGTTTCTTCACAATACAAATTTTGTGCCTTTCTTTGGGTTGACTGGTGATGAAGTAGATCATCTGGTGGACCAAAGTGTGTATGTCAGTTTGAGACCAAACTTGACAGAATGGTATGACGGCTACACTGATCCTGATCTCTCAGCTCATATATACAACACCAAGTCCCTCTTGAGCTTCCTTCTCTTATCGCAGGGAAAGCTCAATTTTTACTGGGAAAACAAAAAAGCTCAAAAGCTATTGAAGATTTTACTAGAAGATAGTGTGAGAAAAGGTCTTTTATTGGACTCTCCAGAGAAGATTATGGTTGTTGTTCGTGAGCTAAAAGAAATAAATGTAGGGGTTTTGGAAGCAGTAAAAACTATGATAAATCAAGAAATATGGGATGCAAGTGTTTCAGATTTACTCATTCACTTGTTGACAGAACAAGGGTACTTTACGTATGATAAACCTTGGGAGAGGTCGGGTTACAACTCTTCAGTAACACTCAGAATAGCAAACCTTGATGTTTGTGAATCTATCAAAAAGTATATTATAGGTTATATAGAAGAAATGAAAAGGTTAAGTTCTAACTTGAATATAGTTTAAATGTTTTAAATAAAAATACAAAATTTTTAGAGCAAAAAAAATGTATTTGTCAATTTTTTTGCTATGTAAAACCATTTTTAAATATTAAAATTCAAATATTTTAGGAGGTATAAAGCATATTTAAATCTAAAATTTTCTGTAAAAACTATTGTTATTTTTAACTGCTTTTTCTTGTAGCTTCATGAAACATAATCACAGTACCAGGTTTGCTGTAAGTTTCTCTTGAACACCATCAAACTTGAGCTTTTTTTAAGCAGAAAACTACTTATAAAAGAGCCCTTTACTTAAAGCCCCCTTCAGACAATAGGTTTTAACTGTCAGACAGCTAATTAAAACTGAAGGCTCCAATCTGACATCAGTTCAGTTTTTTGCCTGAGCACAGTTTGAATCTCGCTTACAATCAGTTTTAACTGATCTGTTAAAAACATCCCAGACCCACATAAAAAAAGAAGATTCAAATACCCCTGTAGCAGCAGACTTGCATACTCAGTGAATTTGGTAATTATTAATTGTACTGATAACTAAGCTTCATCCAAGCACATACCAAACTTTATCACAGTACTTTATTTGTATAAATAAGAAAGCAATATCAATATATAGTACTTATTTTGTATAGCATCTGGAGACTGAGTAAGTAGGTTCGCTGCTATGATTTTAGATTTTTCAGTTTTCTTTTGCAAATCTTAGGAAGGTGAAGCTGTGTAAGTTTTATTACAATATTTCAAATAACAAGGAAGTTATGGAGTTAAATAATTTTATTAATAATTAATTATACCCTTATCTTATTTAAGAGATATTATGCTTTTGATTGATGAAAAGCACTCAGTTTTGCTACTACTTTGTATAAAAAAAGAGAAATAATCTAAGGTAGAACTAAATATAAGAGAGTATAATACATTCAAATCGTGTACTTGATAAAAAAATGATGTCTCACAATTTAGATAAGTATTATTGATTACAATGTTTCTCAGTATTTACTGATTCTCTTCTTCCTATGTGGTTTTCCTCTACCTCTTTTTGAATACGCTAATTTGAATACTGAATCGGTATCAGGAGATTGTCTATCAGAAAATGACAGTTCATGCACTGCCTCTTTCAGTCGCTTAAGTATTTCTTCAGGTTCTGTAAGAAACGAGGTAACCATCTTTTTAAATTCTGATCCGATTTCAGCATTCGGAATTCCCAGTACCACCTTCTTAGTATGGTTGCTTTCGTAGCACTTTTGTACATTAGTAAAGTACCCCTTCTCCATGAGGAACTCTATGAACAAGTCTCCATACCTGTCATCCCAGAGTTCATTTTCAGCGAAGCTCTTTATGCTTTTGATGTGAAATGGTTGGATAGAATCAGTTATGTTTATCTCTGTCGGTCTGTAAGTGATAGAGTTATTCAGTAACTTGAGGGCTACAGGTTCAATAAGCAAGAACTTAATCGTCTTTATAGCTCTACGGTCAGCCCAGTAACTCTTGAGTTGGCCTGTCAGAAAAAAACTTAAAGTCGATCTAGTGTTGTATACTTTTGTCTTGAGGTCAGGACCTGTATAACCATTATACCAGAGTTTAATCTCACTTTTCATTTTTATATATTTTTTATATTCTTTCTTTATCAAAAGTTCATCGAGTTCATTTTCAGTTATTCCAAAAAAGGGGGAAAATTTTTCACTTTGAAGGAACCTTTCACATTTGAAGTCCTGCATCTGAACAAGTGAGTTCATGGCTACACATGTGGTTCCCGCCAAGATAGCACGGCTTAAGTGTTCGTTTTCATGCAGTGTTGTACTGAAAAATGCGTTATGGAAGCCTAATGCGTGTTTATATTCCAGTTCTTTACTAAATACACTGTTTATAATAAATGTATCATATCCATCAATCAATAAAATAACATCCTTCTTGTGAAAGGTGTTTAAAAGTTTGCAAAGAAAGTGAAGACCTTGTTTTATTTGTACTGGTTGTAAAGTCAAGTGCTTTTTCACACCTGTGTAGAATGTTATCATTTTTTTGTCATGACTGGATATTTTTTTACTCTTCACAAGATAGGGATAAAGAGCAAAGGTTCGGTAGAGTACTTCACGAAAGGCATTTAACATTGAACGATAATCATATACGGGAAATCTCTGTTGAAAATTACAGTAAATCACTGCATAATTTCCCATTTCGGTTTTTGTGAAATTGGTGTCTTTAAAAATTTTTGTATGGTTGAAAAGTCTTTCTCCATGCAATTGGTCAATTGATAAAAATTTTTTCATAAGTATTAGATTAAAAGTTTTGCCAAAACCTACAGGAGCCGCAATGAATAATATTTTCCTGGAACCAAAAACTTCTTTTAAAATTAATGACTTATCGACAAAATCTGTGTCATGAATGGCTTCTTCAAAGTCCTCAAAATAAGAAGTTGAAGCAAAACATCTGTTTTGAACTAGCTTTAAAAATATGGATATCACTATTTTCAATTCCATTTTCTTGAACTTTGGCTAGTAGTGCACTGTATAACACACAATTGCTGTGCTCAGAATTTGCAGTTTTATTTTTGAACTTTTTTAAGTAATGTTCCCTTTACAATTCACAACCAAACTGAGTCCATGACAGTTCATGTCTGTGAAAAGAGTACTTTTGTTGCAATTCACAATTGAATATCACTTTAATAACTTTAAAGCTAACGTACATTGTTTTAACATTTTATTCATGCTGATAAAACTACTGCTCAATTATAAGCAAACCTTATCAGATTATAGTTGTTTAATTGTATATTTCAATTTAAGTACAATTCTAATGGATATTGTTTATCTAGTTGACATAAATAAATACTAAACACAATTTTAAAATTAATTTTCATTTAAAAATTACTGTGGATATGATGGATTTTAAAATCATTATTACATATTATTAAATTTTATGTTACCATTTTTAGTATTAAAAAAAAGTTAATTTTTATTTTAATAATTATTCATTAACCAATTTATCGATCCTGGTACTGATACCCATTTAAAGAATGTTATTGTTTCACTCTTTTAGCGAACTAGTTTTGTCTTATTTGTTTGACTTTGTTCTACATCTGCCATTAAACATGATGTAACAGCTTATAAATAAACATGTTTAAAAACATCCATGAATAGATTTTGTACCAACAGCTTTTCTCCCCCAAAAATACATTCTCTTGTACATATGTACTATTTACATCGTACTATTCCTAGAAACTCTGTACTTAAATTTCCTTAATTTCCTTTCATCTGCTTTACAACTAAAACTCATCCGAGTTAATTAACAGTGTGGATAATATGAAGAATGCAGTTTAGGACCAAAACAGAGATAATAATATGAAGCAAATGTAAATACCTTAGCAATATCTAGCATCAAACTCAGAAAAGTTGCATTAATTTGGAAAGTACTTGTGATGATACAACTTTTTCCAAATATTTTAATTAATACAAGTTTCTCAACTTGCTACGCACATGGTTCACCAATAAGTGAATAAAATAAGATGCTGAATATGATTGTAAAAAGATAAAATTTTTCTATAAAAGAATTTTTACTTATAATTTTAATTCCACTTTTATTATAAATGCAGTTATAAATAAGTGTCATTAAGTTTTTTTAGTGCCTAAATCTATTTAATAAAATGTTTGTATTTACTTCCCTATGGGAAATAGGTTGGACCATGGATATGTCTAAAGGAAATCCACTTGAAACACTTGAAACAGTGATGTTATTTGGTTAAAACTTACCACGTTAAAACTGGTTAAAACATTTGACCAAAATTTGAAACATTTTTGGTCTCACAAATTGCTAACATCCCTGAATTTTTATTTTAAAATTTATTTTTTATTAGCGAATTTCCCATAGGGAAGAAGCTATTACCGTGGGTCTCATGGCGAGACTTAAGCCCGGGACCATGTTATTTTTTCTTCTTTAGGTGCCCAAAGTCCAAAAACAATAGTCGTTAAAATTTTTATATATATATGTGTCTGTGAACACGATAACTCTCGTAAAAATGGTCCGATCGAGACCAAATTTGGTAGAGATGTGTATTCTTACAAATGCTCGGACGAGTTCGTAAACCAGACATATCGGTCAATGGGAACGGGTAGATTGGGGGGGTTTTGTACCCCAAAATGGGGTTTTTTTGCGTTTTTCACATGTAATTTTTAAACATTTCTAATTTTATATTTCACCATTGGAATCAGCTTAAAAAACTACACAATTAAGTTCCTTAAAGTTTTTCTTTATCTCCAACGGTTACCGAGATATTAAAAAATCTAAACACAGTATGTTGTATTGAGGGGCTCCAATGTTAATCTTATGGAGGATAGGGAAAAATTAATATTTCCTATATTAATCAATATTTTTGGATAAAACTTGATATTTAGCTTCATGTGGTTGAGGTCTATCCATTTATGCTTAAAAATCATAGTTTATCTGTTTATCATGGCAGCAAACCTGCATACTCTTTTCCCATGTTATTCATATAGGGAATAGGCAAACTCCTTTATTTATGGACAGATGTTCATGAAAGTTGGTATAAATGTTAAAAATAAAAATTATTTATGGTAGAAACACCTACTTTCAGTATTCCTCACAGCAGCAAACCTGCACACTCTTTCCCATGTCAATGTTATGGAGAATAGGCAAATAATTCTCATGTTTATGGACAGATTTTTATAAAACTTGTCATATATTATTATTATTATGTTATTGATTTGGAAATTCGCTGAGTACGCAGGTCTTCTGCGACGGGGGTATTTTATTTTTCTGGCATGTAAAAATAATAAGGATTAATAAATGTATTTTGTTTTAATATTAATGTTCATTACCTGTAATTCAATGGGTTAATAATTTCCTATACCTCAATAAACTGATTGACATGGAGCAACAATTCAAATTTTGTTAGTATTTTGGGCTAATTGCAATGAAGCTAGTGAAAATTTAATATTATTCATTTCAGAATCATGATTTAAAGCTTAAATCACTTAACTTGAACATATTGACCAACCATTTGTTTTTATAGGTTGAATGGTTCCTTAATTATATTTTGTATTAAAATACTCAAATTTTTCTATATCATCTACTCATAACACAATACCTCTAAATTTCATATAGCAATAAAATTTGTTCTTTTAATTCCACTACCTCGTGTCTACCTGGGTGAAATATTATGGAACCACTAATCTATTTTAAATGAGGGATTAATAAGCAGGAAGGCAATGATATAATATATCCTAACCGCAGGGCGTAAGGAAGGTGTTCTTCTCCTTATCGGGAGTCCACAGACAATGCGAGAGTCCACCATCATAACCACAGTTTTTATGTATTAGATTAGATTACCTTATTGAAATGGCAACCTACCCAAGTAGGTATTTTAAGCCAAGTATGAATGAGAAATGAGTGTAGGATGGTTGTGGTGCGATCTTGTAGTCTTGTTACTGACCAAGGCTGACATGTTCCTTAGACAGGACTGTTAATTAATAGCCCAACAGCTGATGGAAACTAAGGGACCTACAATTCAACATGGAATCTGAACAACGGCCTCTGAATTATGAATTGGTCTAATTATGAGGATGGTCTTTGTGGATTAACGTAGTATTCAATAGTGTGGACGTTAATCCATACAAGAGAACACTACATCCAACGACCATCGCTCACAACAATCCACAATTCGTGACCTCCAAGTAGCTGGATTACAGGATGTCACCACCGTCCCAATCAATTTGAGAGTACATTACATTTGCTACACTGTTGAACCAGGTCAGGTTCAAAATACTAAAAGGAAACAGGTCGGCAAACAAGTTCAGACGCAGGTTCTTTCCTACCCACCAACTATGCCATCAACCACGGCCTGTCTCGTCTGCAAAGGCTGGAGGAGGTGAGATAGTGCCAGACTTTGACTTCTTCTCCGAGCCACTACCGATGCTTAAGAGGAAAATGTTGATACTTTGAGTGCATTGGTGGTGCCATTAGTGGGCCACACACTGTGAGAGTGTTTGTGCATCATGAGTGTGCCAGTTTACTGTTGAAGCCTAAGTGGTATCATCTTGTGGCACACCCTGCGCATACTTGCTATGGCTATTATTATTGTTCCATCTATTGTTTTTGTTATTGTCATTGTTGTTTTTTTGTAACAATAATACAACTGTTATTACGTTATGTTGTCACGATTGTTTATGTTACTTGTTTTTCTCCACTTAATCTCAATCTATTATTTCTCTTTGTATTTAGTTTCATTTCAATATGTTTGTACTGCCATTGTGGATCTGTGTTAAGCAATGATTTTTATGAAACAAAATGGTGTAACCGTTGGAAGAATAAAAAATTCATAGACACCATGACGTTACACTTACCTGCTCAGCACATCACCAGAGCATGCCAAGTAAGCATCCTTCCTGTTGGACATCGCTCTCAGGTGAGCATGGTAAAAAACAGCAGACAAATCCCCTCCAGAGTATGGTGGATAGGATTATTTGTGATGAACCAGAGTGCAGACTATGCAAAAGCTCTTTGGAGACAGCCAAGCTTATCATCATAGACTGTGATAGATTGGGGGCAAGGAGAAGGTCCCTTTTCGGTCTTGAGCAACTGGGTGATGTATTCAATGCTAGCATAAGAAAAAAGCTCCTAAACCTCGTGGAAAATATCGTGGGTAAGATAGGTGGAAGGATGGGCTTACACTTCAATCGCCTGTGGGAAACATAATAAGCCACAAGGTTGAGGTGTTAAGACATCGAGTCCAACCCCCAATCAATCAATCAAGTATGATGAGTTCAGGGACTGTTGTAACCAGGAATTTGTTTCGAAAGTGGGTATTAATTAAATGGCTATATGAAATAAAATAATAGTTTAATCCCATAGTTTAGGGGGCATTTCCCCCTAAGCCTTTTGGTAAATATGCAAATTTTTACCGTTAATAGTTATAAAAAATTAACCTTTACCCAGTATACAAACTAAAGTACAAATTATATTAAGCGCTAAAATTAAAAAAATGTTTTATTGCAATAGTAAAGATTACAATTGTTGCCGCTTCAATATCAATGTCATAATTAATTGTTACAGGCACCCTAAATTGTAATTTGCTAAATCATACTTTATCTTTTTTACCTCTTGAAGAAAAATTTGTTTACAATACCGTAAAAACGCTTTTTTCTTGTATTTCTCAAAAACCCCCTTTAACAAAGGAACATTCCACATCCCATACCCCCTCCCTGGATGTTATGCCCCCCAACAAATGACCTCATACTCCACCCATGCTCACTGTCAAACACATAAGAAATGCAATGTCAATTATGATAATAATAATAAGTCATAAGTCATAAGTCATCTTTATTCGTTCAAATTACAAATAATATTTGAACACGTCATAAATAAATAATAAAATGATAGATTAAACAAAATAAATACATATAATAAATTATTTAACATAAAATATCTAACATAAAATATCTGAGAGAGGTCACCCAACATCACTTATCAGGTAGGAACACAATTCCAGGAAGTGTTTTTTAATTTTTTTTTAATTTTTTAATATTGTTAATTTTTCTTATTTGGAGGGGCAGTTTATTATATTTATTATATTTTGAGACAAGTATAATAGGGTCCCCTTTCATATTTTGCTGTTAAGTGATTTGTCACTGACAGCATGCCCCTTGATCTTGTTGGGTACTGATGAAAGTGTCCGTTAGTCACAAAAACCGACCAGTTCTGTTTGACAAAAACACAGACTTCGTATCCAACAAGACCGGCGAAAGTTAAAATTTTGAAATTCTTAAAAAGTGGGCGGCAAGAGTCCGTTCTTCTTAAACCTTCCATCACCCTCAAACACCATTTTTGAAGAACAAAAATCCTACGGAAATTTTGAACACTCGAGAAACCCCAGAATATAACAAGAACCATATCTAAGAATTGACTCTACATGTGAAAAATAAACTACACTGAGGATCTCGACACTGCAAAGCCTTAGCAAGACGGCCAAGGGCATAACACATTGGCTTTATTCTATTGCAAACGTGATCCACGTGGGAGCACCAGGTCAATCCACTGTCAACGTGCATTCCAAGAAATTTATGAGAGGTGACTTTAACAATTTTATTATAGTGTAATGTTATTTTGTCAGAATTTTTTTTATTTTTTCCACAAGAAAAATCAATGAAGTTAGTTTTGCTTATATTTAATTTTACGTTATTTAACGTAAACCATAAGTTAAATTTTGAAAGTTGATCATTGACATCAGAAAGGACTTGCTCTACAGTTTCACGAGAAAATCCCAATCAGTTATCAGCAAACATAACTAAGTCAGACTTTTTTGAAAAATCAGGAAGGTCATTTATGTATAGTAAAAATAAAACGGGACCAAGAATTGAACCTTGGGGAACACCTTTGGCAACAGGCCTACTCTCAGAGAATATTGGATTTTCAGTATTATTAAACCAAATGATTTGTTGTCTACGGGATAGATATGACTTAAACAAATTTAAAGCATGACCTCTTACTCCATACCATTCAAGCTTTTGGACAAGAACATAATGATTTACGGTGTCAAAGGCTTTACTCAAATCACAAAAAATTCCAAGAGTACAAAGTCTTTGGTCTAAAGATTCTGTGATGTTGTTTAGAAAGTTAAATACTGCGCTGACTGTGGATTTTCCTTGGCGAAATCCATGCTGCTTTAGAGAAATGACATTATTCAATTCAAGGAAATTTACTAGTTTTTTACAAATTATGGCCTCAATAATCTTTGAAAAGGATGGAAGAATTGAGATTGGTCGGTAATTTCCAGGAAGGCTTGAATATTGGACTTGAATATTGGAAGAACTTTACTAATTTTGAAAATATGAGGGAAAGTGGCAGGGAAGGTGAGGGAAATAATAACTACAAATTAAAAACTCATACTCATTTTTGCCCCAATTTAACGAGGAACGTCTACCTGAGCAACTAAGGTAATAATTCCAATAATTTGATTTTGAGATTAATTTTTTTGTATATTTACATATAATAGGATTTATTTTCAGGATTTCGGGGGCGAGATATATTCGAAGATCCCTGGCCCTGGCCTAGCCCCTGTGTCAGTCTTTACCAGGAGTCAGGGAGACAAGAGAAAGACCAAAGTAATAAGAGTTTTGTCAAACACACTTTTTTACTTTTAAAAGCCCTTAACTTTTAAACCCTGGTTTTTTTTAGAAATGTTGGTGTTGTCAATTTGTATTGGACTATAAATTATATAATTTTCATCAAAAATCTTTAAAGCCGTTTTTGATAAATTTTCATTTTACATGTTTTTTTTGGGGGGGAGGGGTTAGGGGTAAAATATAAAAATGTGCCCAAGATACTGTGGATTGTTACCTACATACAGGAATTCATGAAAATTCATGACCAATAGTGTCATCTCTAGGCTTCTGAAAACACACACACACAGGGTTAGACACCACACTAAAAACCACTTTTTTCGATCCAGAGTTGACACTTTAATGAATATATATCCACCAGAATTCGAAAATTCTGACAAAACAATATACTTCCTTCTTATACTATCCTATAGGGGCAGAAAGTAAAATATAGGGAAGTTTTTCAAAAACTACCTGGTTTTAGCGAATTTCCCATAGGGAAGAAGCTATTACCGTAGGTCTCATGGCAAGAGTTAAGCCCGAGACCATGTTATTTTTTCTTCTTTAGGTGCCCAGAGACCAAAAACAATAGTCGTTAAAATTTATATATATATATATATATATATATATATATATATATATATGTGTCTGTGAACACGATAACTCTCGTAAAAATGGTCCGATCGAGACCAAATTTGGTAGAGACGTGTATTCCTACAAATGCTCGGACGAGTTCGTAAACCAGACATATCGGTCAATGGGAACGGGTAGTTTGGGGGGGTTTTGTACCCCAAAATGGGGTTTTTTGCGTTTTTCACATGTAATTTTTAAAAATTTCTAATTTTATATTTCACCATTGGAATCAGCTTAAAAACTACACAATTAAGTTCCTTAAAGTTTTTCTCTATCTTAAACGGTTACCGAGATATAAAAAAATCTAAACACAGTACCTTGTATTTTGAGGCTCCAATGTTAATCTTATGGAGGATTAGGAAAAATTAATATTTCCTATATTGATCAATATTTTTGGATAAAACTTGATATTTAGCTTCATGTGGTTGAGATCTATCCATTTATGCTTAAAAATCATAGTTTATGTGTTTATCATGGCAGCAAACCTGCATACTCTTTTCCCATGTTAATCATATGGAGATTAGGCAAACTCCTTTATTTATGGACAGATGTTTATGAAACTTGGTCAAATTGGTCAACTTTATAAATGGTCAAAATAAAGGTTTTAAAGCTAGAAATACCTACTTTCAATGTTTCTCAAAGCAGCAAACCTGCATACTCTTTCCCATGTTAATCTTATGGAAAATAAGATTAACATGGACTGGGATGGTGGCGACATCCTGTAATCCAGCTACTTGGAGGTCACGAATTGTGGATAGTTGTGAGAGATGGCGGTGGTTGTGGTGTTCTCTTGTGTGGATTAACGTCCGCACTATTGAATACTACGTTAATCCACAAAGACCATCCTCATAATTAGACCAATTCGTAATTCAGAGGGTGTGGTTCGGATTCCACGTTAAACTGTAGGTCCCTTATTTGCCGGCTGTTGGGCTATTAATTAACAGTCCTGTCTAAGGAACATGTCGGCCTTAGTCAGTAACAAGACTACAAGATCGCGCCACAATCATCCTACATTCATTCCTCATTCATACTTGGCTTAAAATACCTACCTGTGTAGGTCGCCATTTCAGTTGAAAAAGTATAAAGTATAAAAGTATAAAGTAAATAGGTAAAGAATTCTCATATTTATCAACATATATTGATAAAACTAGTCATATATTATTATTATTATATTATTGTTTCGGAAATTTACTGAGTACGCAGGTCTGCTGCGAGAGGGGTATTATTCCATTATTATATTAACAAAGTACTATGTAAAATAAGGAAGAAATACTACACATAGGTCTAATTTCAGAATTTTCTTCAAAAACAGATTCTTTTACAGATTAATAAAATGTAATAAATCAGCTAAAACTGTTCATAATTTTAAATAGTAAATACCAGTTAAAGCAATTAAATTTAAATAATCAGTTTTTAAGTGAATCAAATAAAAAATCAAGTTTTCTATTCAACTTATTTTCAAGTCAACAATAATTTATTGTTGGTGATGACCATTTTATTTCATATCAGCTTTAAATTTGACTGCTTATTATTGTAAATCTAATTATAGAAAACTAAATACAAATAAGTTTTAATAATTAATTAATTAAAAAAAATTAATATAAATTTTAATTAGTTGTTTTTATTGATTTAGGTAGGCCTAAGTGGTGACAAAGTTTTTTCTCATTAATTAGTATAATTACTGTGAGTGCCAAATTTAAATTTTAGTTGGGCATCATTTATCGGGCATTTTGAGTTTATTTCCAAAATAATGAAATGGTTTATATAAGCAAAATAATTTGGGAGATTAATAAAAAATAGGATTTCTTGTTGAAAGAAGTCTGGTTGAAATTTTATTTTCTGAAAGAGGTCATTACTCCGCGTTTATTATGTAGTATCGCTACGCAAGCGTATTTGAAAAAGTAGTACCGATCACCAGATTTGTTTGCTAGTTTTTGGTGAATTATTGATGTCTATGGGTGAAATTTACTCGTCGTAGTAAAATACTTATAATTTAAAGTTTCAAAACTCTTTTAATATATACATTACGTGAGTTAAAGATCTTTTTAACTATCAGTTTCCTTCTAGAGTTCACACTGCCATGATTGATTTTAGCGTCTTTCAGCGAGAGAAACGTCGTTCTTTATATCAATTTTATGTGATAAATATGGGGTTTTGACCAGTTTTGTGGATTAAATTGAGTTCTCAAATTGTTATTTACTTGTTTCAGTTAATTTTATGTAAGTATTGAATTGGGATATTGATAGAATTATGTAAGAAATTTCAGTTGGATCAGCTCTTCAACGGTGAACCAGCTTCTAATAGCTAAACATGGTGAAGTGCTACAATAGTAATTCATATATTTTTCGGCTAGTGGCGATATTAAAATAATTGCTTTGGGAAATTCGCTTTATTGCTTCACAAGTCCATTTCTTAACCCTGTTTATGATTATCATAAAGAATAAAAATCATTTAAATTTTAAATACCATTTGCTCGGACAATGGGTGGGGTGGGAAATGTCAAATCAACCCATCCCTAGTCTTCTGTGTATCCTAACCTCAATTTTCAGTTATAATCAATAGTTTTAAAAATATCATTTGATTGCATTGACACATATCTTTGAATGTCATTCCAACTTATTTTAGTTAGTATTTGTGTTCTTTTTAGAAATAACCCCAAAAACCAGTAGCATGAACATATTTTAATAATATTTCAACATTGAAATACTGTGTTTATTTTATAGTTTATGAAATGAAATGTGTTTATTGTCCACATAAGTTTTACAATATAGCGTGTATTATAAAACTGGTGACATTATCATATATTCTTTTCTAAATTATGTTATTAAATACTAAAATACGAAGAATATGTGTAATACGCACGTGTAAAATTAATAGATTAAAAACAATAACAAATAATATAATTTAAGCTATTTAAAAATAATTATTTCAGTTATAATAAATATTCACTTACAGAGTTATAAGAGTTCTCCAATAAAAATGATTTTAATCTATTTTTAAAACAAAAAAATCATCTATGGCTTTGATCTCTGCCAGTAGTCGATTGAAGAGCATTTTACCCATGTAGTGTGGTAGTTGTTCTACTAATTTAACCCTTGACATCCTGGGTGAATGTTTAGTTACATTAAGTCCTGGGTACGCTCTTACAGACCGCCTTTAAAAAAAAAAACATTTAAAATTATTTTTACTGTTGGAAATCATTTTATAAAACTAATACGTTATTTGAAATGATAACTATGTGCATAATATTAAATAAAGTTTATTACGTATAAGTATTAGGAGTACATATAGCTTAAGTTAATAGATGTATCTAATTACAAAAACTTGTACATGGCGAAATCTGATAAATAATGTAAACATTTTACATTATTTAAAAAAAAATGTAATGATAAATATGACATGTTTAGTTATTTGTATTTTTCCATTCCATAAGATATGATTAATACAAAAAAATAAAGATAGTTATGAAAAAAACCTATTATGTTATCAATAAAATCAAGGCGGTTGCTTTACAGCTAATTTCAGCTTATAACGTAGATCTAAATTTGTTGCAAACTTTTGTTATACATTCGAGGCAAAGAGATTTTTTACAACAATATCAAATGTAGATAGTTTTTCTTATCTTCTTTGGAGCATGTCTTTTTCTTTTATTCAGTCTATCACCAACAGTGTCGGATTTAGGCTCTTCTACTCCTAGTACTCGACGGATGCACACTCGGAGTTCATAAGTCATTTAACTACCTCCGTCATTTAACTGCCTCAGCCTCATATTCAGAAAATTTCGCTACAATTTTGGTTTTACCATTATCATCTGAATCCAATTCACTTCTTAAAGTATCCTCATATCAGTTTTCAAACGTGGTTATGATTTATTTATCGTTTAAAAATAAAAAGCTATAACCCACAAATCGAAATTTCGTAATTGAATGCCTCTTTTATATATTCAGGGGATTTTCAGAATGTCAATAATTTTTTAGACGATGATAAAGAAACCATATAAGTTTATTCCAAAAACGCAGACAACCATTGAAGACTTTTTGTTTTTTTTAATGCAAGTAATGAATTGTTCGAGGTCAAAACCTTGATTTCGCATTCAGGAGTTAAGTGAAAAACTAGTAATATGCACAGTGTGAAATGTGAATATTGATCTACAGTATCATTAAACAATACTTGAAACGTGAATATACCTGAATGTCAAGTTTGATAGGCTACACATTTTTGATATGCAAGGGTCATGTTAGCATTAGGCCAGTATGGATGGAAGGGGTAGCAGGGAGGCGGTTGCTATGGTCTTCGCACGGGCGCTGAAAAACTGTTTGGCTGCCCCTGGTAATGTGTACAAACTTTTGATCATATTTAAAAAGAGATACAAGTTTAAGTTTCTCTTCTTAACTTTTAGAAAGTTGCGTAATAATGGTACTTTGCCTCTATTACAGCTTGATCTGCCCATCAAGTAAATGCATCTTGAGCTATTTAATGGGGTACGGTAACCGTAATCTGGTACTTTCATATTATACCGAAATTCATTCATTTTATTGCATATGCCAACATCCAGAGCTTTGTGGAGTTAGTTAAGTTAGGCGGGTTATTGATATTTTTAACCTATTAACATTATTTTATTGAAGAAAACCAAGCTAACTCAAGTTAATTCTGCAGAGCACTGGATGTTGGATATACAATAGTACCTGGTGACCGAGCTTTGCTCGGATAGAATAAGGCATGTTTTTACAAGTTAATTAGCAAAATTAAAACAAATTTGGTGCTCAATGAAAACATTTATGTGGTTTAAATAAAACCGTTTTCATACCCCTTAATTAATATGGCATAAATACTGAACAAAACTATAGCCCTCGGGTGGGGATCGATCACACGACCTTGCGTACGTGATACCTGAGTGCTACTAACTGAGCTACGGCGTCGGCCAAGTTGTCGTCGTCTCTTAAGAGTTTTTGGCCAACCTAAATTGTTTTAGCTAATTTTATACGGAATATAAATGTCCATACAGTTTGTTATTATTATCCTGTGATCAACTGATTTTGCTAGAAAAGGAATGAGGATTGAAAAGCAAAAGATAAATATAATTTACACCAGTTAATTGGTTTGTTACAGTGGCTTCAAGCAATAGAATGAATACGTTTTCTTTCAAAACACAAAAGATTTTGGAAATAATTTTCTCTGCTTTTATTTCGCACAGTTATTTTACTCTTTAGTTTTTACAAATTGTTTAGTAATTTGATGATTTTTCATTTATTACATACATAAAATAAATATTAATGCAAAACCTCTATTCACATATTGTTTGCCACCATCTTCAATCAACAACTGTCAAATGGTTATAAACAGCTGTTTTGATTTGTATTGTTTACATTTGATTTTCCATAAGCGTAATGTTAAATTTTTAGATTTTAAACTTAATATTACAAGAAAACAAGAATTTTCCTGGACATTAGACCTATCTAGAACTTATTTTCTACTCAGAAATTAGTTATTTCCAAAATTTAAAGAAAATCCTTAGTGCCGTTTTTGAGATCCGTGTGCAAATATATATATATATACGAGGGTCGTCCAGAAAGTAAAGAACGTTTTAGCATGGTAAAATAAAAACAAAAGATTTCTCCACAAAATTTTATTTACAATGCCACAGTACCTTACATTACTTTTCTACGTAATCCCCGTTCTTGTCGAGACATTTGTTGTAACGTGGGACCAGTTTTTCTATTCCGACGTTATACTCTTCAGCCGCGAATGATTTGAGCCATTTTACCACTGCTTCCTTAAGTTCATCGTCATTTCCAAACTGCTTTCCACCCAAAAATTCCTTCAACTTTGGAAAGAGATGGAAATCACTGGGTGCCAGGTCTGGGCTGTAGGGAGGATGATTAAAAATTTCCCACTTCAGATGTTGGAGTTCTTGCCTTGTTCTTGCTGAGGCATGGGACCGTGCATTGTCGTGAATGAAAAACACTTTTCCCGACAGCATTCCGCACCTCTTGTTTTGGATGGCTTGTCGAAGACGTTGAAGGGTCTCACAGTATGCTTCGGAGTTAATCGTTGCATCTCGTGGCATGAATTCAACGTGAATTAACCCCTTTCGGTCCCAAAAAACCGTTGCCATGAGTTTGCGAGTCTGCAATAATGGTTTTTCCTTTTTTGGTCTTGAGGGCGAATAAGCGTAATGCCACTCCATTGACTGACGCTTGTTTTCTGGAGTCTTGTAAGAAACCCATGTTTCATCTCCAGTAACAATACGATCAAGGAATCGGTCCCCATCATTGTCATATTCTGTTAAAAACTCCAGAGCTGCCCCCATTCGTTTTGCCTTATGGTCGTCCGTCAAAATCTTAGGCATCCAGCGAGCACACATTTTCTTGTAACCAAGATGATCTGTCACTATCTCATGTAGGAGTGAACGTGAAATTTGCGGAAAAGGGTCATGTAAAGTTGTTAAAGTGAAACGTCGGTTTTCCTGAATTTTGTCTTCAACTTTTTGCTTCAGTTCATCTGTGACTAAAGATGGCCTCCCACTCCGATCTTCATCATGCACATTGGTCCTTCCTTGGTTAAACATGATGCACCATTTTCGCACAGATGACTCATTCATCGCACCTTCACCATAAACAGCTTTAATTTGCCTATAAATTTCAATAGGCTTAACTTTTTGAGCGTTCAAAAAGCGAATCACACTCCGCACTTCACATTTGGCGGGATTTTCTATTGGCGTCGCCATTTTAAAACGCTGCGAAAACGAGAAGCGTAACCGTACAGCAACGAGACTCACCTCACACTGAAGCGAAAGGAAGGGACAAGCGGCCGCACACGCAATCGCAGTGGTGGGGGATCTGCGCCGCATGCTATGCACATTCGTTCTTTACTTTCTGGACGACCCTCGTTATATATATATAGTACCTGGTGACCGAGCTCTGCTCGGATAGAATAAGACATGTCTTTACAAGTTAATTAGCAAAATTAAAACAAATTTACTTGACTTATATCCAAACAAGTTTGGATATAAGTCAACTTTTTCTACCGTAATAATAATTAGAGAACAATTAAAACTAGCCCCTAGCGTTGGCATCCCTTCGGTTTAAAAGGTTAAAGGTTTTAAAGGATTTTCATTACTAAAATTAAAATATACTAGTACTTTGCAGGAATTTATTTATTTATTTGTTTTTAAAATTGTAACTTATTGTTAAGAAATCAATGGTTTAATAATTAATAAACAAATCAACTTTTATCAATAGGGTTTTATCTTCTTCAATTTACATTTTTTCTGAAAAGTAATTTCATGGTGCAATAGGCTCATTAAACTGATAAGATATTGTGAATTATAAAGAAGATAACACTCTACTTAAAATTAAACTTACATTTTACCTTTGTGTATTTAATTCATGTGAATTCTTGTTTCTTTTAAATTAAGCACTGTCTTAGAAATGAAATTATTATGTATTTTGAAACATCAAAACAATTATTTTTTTTGACATGGGTATGCCTAAGCTCTGGGGGGGGGGTTGGTAATTTTGAAGATGGATAATATGTAACAGGTTTCCATAGAAGACTACTAGAGCTATTGTATTGAATTTTTAATATCAAAGAATTAAAACAGCTGTTCAGATGAACTGGAAACATTTCCTTTAGATATATTCATGATCTAACCTATTTCCCACAGGGAAGAAAATGCAAACATTTTTATGAAAAGGTGTTTCCACAGGTTATCCCATAGTCTACTGTAATATGAGCAAGTTTTTGTATGTGTAGGCCTTATGTATTTCCTCAAGGATATTGAAAACAGTCCAATAGTATTTCTTTATGTTTAGGACATAATCAATTTTTGAGTAAATAAAGGTTAGATAAGTTGTCATTAACATAGTTTTCTAAGGAAAATATAAAAATGTTTTGTGTTTTGACAGAAAACAATTTTTTGCATTAATATATACTGACGTTGGTTAAAATAACCTTAATAGGCTGTCTAACAAGTCGTCATGACATGTTCGGTATCATGGAAGGCTACAAAATCTATGGTTGTTTGTATGAATCCTAGGCAACATAGTTTTGATAAAAGTGTAGACAAATTTGTTCATAAACTCTTTATCTTAACTATATAGCATTATTTTTAGTTCTTAATCCAACTAAGTATATTTGTCCTAAAAGTTCTACGTGGTTGAAGCTATTTTCCATAATACAACTTATTATATTTAACATGAAGTTACAGATAGAATATGACAGATAATTTTTTATTTCAGAAAAAGTCATTATGGTGGTGGATTCAGGTCAGAGACATCTAAATCTCAAACAACCAACAGCCATGACACCTAAAGAACTATCAGATAATGATGACTTGGCAACTGCTCTGATACTAGATCCGTTCTTGGGGTTCACCACCCACAAAATGAATATAAGGTAATAAATACTAAATTCTATAGAAATGTAATTCATGTGCAAATCGTAATTTTTGGTACAAATGATTTGTTAAAACATTTAATTAATATTATTACACTAGATCTAAACAACTTGTATTAAAATGTCAAAGATCATCTTAAATTTTGTCCGCCATCCCTTAACAAATATCCATGACTTACAATATCCCTTTTGGCCCTTTTGACTTTTCATGTCTAACAACATCTTATACACTATCTGTGCAACTGTAAATTAAAAGTTACCTACCTACCTATGCCTATGTATCCTCTGTCATTTATAAAAGTTTTCCATTTTTTAGTATATTTTACTCTGTATTAGTTTTCATTTCAAATTAATTTGTTAAAAGTAGAGTAATTATGAAAGATGTAATAATTTACCTTATGCCACTAACTTCAAAATTACTATTTTAGTTTTTATCAATAATTTCTTCAGAAAAAGTTCATTGAGTGTAATTTATACCATATTATAGCCTACATCTAAAATATGCTTTACGTAATATGTTTCAACCTTCCAACTGGCGTTTAGTTTACCATGTACTGGCACTGTTCTATGTGCAATTTGCAAAAAATTATCTCTTTTACTCCTAAAGCCTTACTTTTGGTCAATATGTTAAGTATTACATATCATTTTATTTGGAAAGAATCAGTGAATAATTAAGTGTCAAATTTATCATGTATAGTGAAAAAATTGTTTCATATGCATATATAATAAAAAATAAAAAAAAAGAATTACTAAACATTCCGTAGGCATTTCCGTGGAGGCCATATAAATGATGATAAAATTAAACTGAGTTATACAAAAGACGCGAAATTTTGTTGGGATTAAGAAAAAAAAAATTTATTAGGGTTTTCTTAACCATTACCAGGTGGCTGACGACTTTTCTCGCAGCACAGTAGGGTCGCACGGCCCGGTAATGAAGTTTATTCGGTAATGAAGTTATCAATCATTTTGCCACATTTACTGTGCTTTAGTTCGCGAAACAACTGATAGAGTGTATGGTTATGTTGCCCTCTTAAATATGTGGCTCTTTCCAATAACTTTTCAGCTAGGGGAATCTTTGTATACCAATTGTGTGTAAAAAGATAATAGCCCCTAGCCAAAAGGTTTGTTATTGCTAGAAGACCAATTACAACCTTTTGTGTCAGTGGATCATCCCCATCAGACATGAAATCTTTTCCACTGTACAATTCTGAGTGCAAAACATATGGAAATTCACTGCATAAACTTCATACCTCTTTATGCCATATCTGTTATGCCTTTTGTTTGGCATGTACTGTACATAAGTACATAATTTCTTCATGTTGATAAGGTTTTCATCGATACAAATATTTTGTTTAGGGATGATGAATTCTTTGAATATTAAATTCACTTCATTGATATAAGGTCTATCTTTGTGCCAAGGGTCATATCCAGGTTCGTCTTTATCAGGGGGCCAGATTATTATTGATGTGCAGCATGGAACTTATAATCTGAAATCTCTTCAATGACGTGTGACGTGGTCTCTGCAAAAAGAGCTCTTTGGGTTCGACTGGTATCCCAGTAAAACTCGATATTTTTCATTTCAGTAAATGGAAACATCATACCATTTTCTCATGCGACTGGTTCTTCTCATTTCCCCGTTCACTGTCATGTTTCACATAGAATTTTGTGCATAACCATTTGTCTCCCTGATCAACATTCTCCGAAATGTTTGGGTGAAAAACAAATAAAAACACAATATAGGATTAAAATTTCTGGGAGGGACATTTTAGACTCCTATGTGAGTTTCTCTAACTAAAAAGTCATGGGTTTTTCTGCCTGGGGGGATAATGTTTACCCGTGTTGTACAATAGAATTCTCAAATAATTTCTCTCCCTGGAAAATTTTGGTTGGGTCTAGGTAAATTTAGATTCTCATTAGGTCTATGGTGATTGACAGGAAGGTTTATTGGCTCAGCATCAGTTTCAAACGGCGTACCGTGGTCCTGATTCCAATCATTCAAATCATAGGCATCTGACCTATAATTGTCTTTGCTTCCAGAAGGGAATAAACTAGGTAATCATTCAAGAGACCCAGAATTATCTTGGTTAGAATCAGAATCAGACCTATGAGTAGGCCTACTTTCAACAGCAAAATCAGGCTCAACATCAGGCACATAATCACCACTAGAAATAGGCTCATCTTAAAAGTCTTTCAGGTCACTAGACCTATCCCTATAATTATCACCCTTAATCTTAACCTACTAACAGCATTTGAAATAATTAAAACAATTCTCAGGTTTAAATCCATAACGACAATCCAAACATTACAATTCAAACGCTTCAGCTTTCCACAGCCAACACAACAGACAAACACAGTAAAGAATTCTTTGTTTGGAATTCATTATTGGTGATGGTGGATTTATGTTATTTAGATTTTTACTGCGGACATTTTCCATCAAGATTTTGTGTAAAACAAAGTTTCACGTTTCGGGATCTGGAATCTTAATACCGTCCTCAGGTGAACTAATATCTAATACATATGAATAATAAAATGAAAACAAAAGTTTAAAGCAGTCAAAAAACTTACATAAAAACCATTCACGAACCATTACACAAATAAAAACCAAACTGTCTACTCGTCTCAGAGACTCAAAGATAACTCCTACTTTAAACTTTAATGTTTTCAGCTTTATACCGGCTTAGTCCGGATTATGTGTTAATTGTGTTATGTTTTAGATATTAGTTCACCTGAAGACGGGATCAGATTCCAGATCCTGAAACGTCGTGAAACTTTGTTTTACACAAAATAGTGATGGAAAATGTCTGCAATAAAAATCTATATAACACAGTAAAGAAGTTAAAGTTTGTAAAATCAATAATATCCGTCGGATTTATTCAAAACAAAAACCAAATGATGGATAAAAAAATGATTTTCTATCGATTGGTATGCGATACCAAGCGTTTAAATTGAGGAGTTGTGGAGAAATATCGTCTTTTTCAACTGAATGCTAATGCGCCGTATAAATACAGTGTTGCCAGTTTAGAAGGTGCCTTTTACGCCGAATATATGGTGTTTGCCAGTTGGAAGATTAAGTAATCTTTTATAAACTATGTAAATATAATGTATTGTGTTCTGCTTTAATATTTTTTTATGCATACTCTGTTTTTGAAATTCACATATTTCTAAATCATCAATGTAATATCGTAGAGTTTATAACTCTTAAAGCACTATTGGGTATGTTGCAGATACCGTCCATTGAAAGCTAACAAGGAAGAGTTAAAGAACATATTGGAGCAGTTTGTCAAGGAGCAGAACTATGAGAAGACATATAAACGGCTTTTGGCTGGTGATTGGTTGCCCCGATCTCTACACCACACATTACGTAACAAATTGCAATCTCAGCGTCTTGAAGAGCATGTTAGTAGTCTTTAAACTAACATTTATTTAAAACTTTTTTCATTGGATATTGGTTTTGAAAGTTGTAAATTTCTGCCTTGTTTAAAGTGTGTGTGTGTGGTAATTTAAATGAACCAATTATCCAGCAGTTTCTGGGTAGGCTGCAAAGGTCTTTGCAGCAGTGAGTTGAGACAGACTCATGAATTGATGAACTCACAAGCCAAACTTACAGGTCCAGAATGACCCTTAAACTTCTACGTCAACACATTCAGTGTAGGTCGTGTAGATCTGCGTGATGTGGTCATAGACGGGGACGCTGCACAGTTGATTTTGGCTTCTAGTCGTATAGCAACTAATACTGTCAGAGTGAGCCCAACTCTTAACAGAAGATGACTATCGCCGGTCAGTGTGGGGGGAAGTGTCTACCTTATATCATGGCAGAGTCAGTTTTCGGTTCGCTTGGTCTATTTCTTTTTCACCCCTGGGAGTTAAATTTCGTGTGTATTTTTCGTTCAAATAAAGCCTCTTAGGGCATACAGTTTATACTTTTCCAGTTATTACAAAATTGATCCTCTGATGTAAATAAGCTATTACTATAACTCATCCTCGTTTTGAGGATGAAAACCTTGAGAGTGTTTTTAGTTCTTTGTCTTGTTTTTGTGTCATTTTTTTTAAGTTATTAAAGAAATGACACTTTTAATGACTGTGACTTTGAATTATACACGACCACTCAACAATGATGTTATATTTTTAGAATAGGATGCATTTTGATCAATGGGAACAGTATTTTCATAATTCCTACATCATATGGAAGTAATTTCACTAATAATATTTTTCAGGTCTGTTAAAAATATTACAATTTTTCCAACAGTGAAAGTGTGTGTTGCACTGAAACTTTAACCAAAGGTGAAGCAGTGCAGATACACTGCTTATACTTATTGTTGAGTATAGCTTTTATGATGACAAGGCCTTTTGTAAAATCATTATTTTTTATATTGGCCCCTTGTTGAGCTACTAATTGTTTTTTGGATGCCCTTGGTTTCTGCTTCCAGCTCTCATTCTTTAACAGGGGTTTGCAATATCTTCATATTATTTAGGTTTTGCCTCTGGATAATCATACTTTTAACTAGGGGTGTGCGAGCCTGGAATTTTAAGTTCAAGCCGAGCTGAGACTAGTTTTTTAAAAAATTCCCGAGCTCGAGCTTTTTCGAGCCGAGCTTTTACAAACCTTGATCTGAATAGGGGTGTGCAATGAAGCAAAAAATTTTGGATTTGATACAACAATGCTATTCAAATCAATACAACATGAAAATTCCTGTTAGACAAAAATCATAAAAAACTGAAATTAAAAGATATTATATATATATAATAAGACTATTCACCAAATTATACAGTTCATAATTTAGTTTGATAACTTTCGGAAAGATTTTTAATAACTTAGAATTTTTGTAGGTAGCTTGACAAGACTTAAAATTAAACCAAGAATTATGAAAAAATGTATAACTGCAAATAGTAAAAATATATTATATATCTTTATAAACCACTCAACTAGATAACAAACTTCCATTCCAGAGAGAGAGCTTTTAGTGTTATTATGTGTATTCAATAATTTTTCAGTGATTATTTTATCCGATGGTAAACTTTAATATTTCTCTTCCAGATCTACAGATACTTGAGAATATTTGATAAGGATTCAGGCTTTACAATTGAGCCTTGCTACAGGTACTCTTTGGAAGGTCAGAAAGGAGCTAAGATTTCTGCTACCAAGAAATGGTAATGTTTGTCATTTGCTAGTAATTATTCCTTTGTCATGAAATTAAACCAAATTTTCCAAAGTTACTTTCATTTAAGTTTCATATAGTTAAGTTAGTACTTTGTAAAACTTTAAGACTATAATCCAACAGATTCTTCATTGATAAATTCTTAAAATTAATAGGATATTTTAAATATTTTTAAATATTAATAAACTATCAAGCTAAATTATGGTCAAGAAGTGATTCTTATTTTGCGTTTACTGACTAAGGCTGACATGTTCCTTAGGCAGGACTGTTAATTAATAGCCCCATAGCCAATGGCATCTAAGGGACCTACAGTTTTATTGTTGAATCAGAATCACTTTTGCCTCTAAATTACGAATTGGTCTAATTATGAGGAGGTCTTTGTGGATACAATTGCATACAATAGTGTGGACGTTAATCCATACTATAGAATGTCACATCCATCAACCACTGCAGAACTCTATCCACAATCAATTGGGTACTGTAGGAAAATTTAAGTTAAAGAAAACAGATTTGCTAAACAACACTTGAACACTTGAACACAAGTTGAAGCATTGAGCTTCAACTTTTTTATTTCACAGTTTTTCTAAATAAATAAGAATATTGATTTAATCCTTGAAGAATTTTGAATTTACATAACAACTTAACACCAAGAACCTATCCTAAACTTAATAAATCAGTCATGACTTTCATAAACTGTATCTTGACTTATCAAAAGAATTGTAAACTTAAAAGAAGCGCATAATTATCTTGGATTAATCAATATTCAGGTACAAAAATGAGAAGATAAATTGCTTGGTGGGTTGCATCGCTGAGCTTACGCTGGAAGAGGAGAACCAGTTGCTACACACAGGCAAAAACGACTTTTCTGTCATGTTCAGCTGTCGTAAGAACTGTGCGCAGCTTTGGCTCGGTCCAGCCGCTTTTATCAACCACGACTGCCGCCCTAACTGCAAGGTGAGTATAGAATAGCAGGGAAGTCTGGTGTAGTGTTGCAGACATATATAAGCTGTACACCAGATCACAGATTTACAACACATCAGGCGAAAAACAAACATGTTTCTGAGGAGCAAAATTGCACTACATATAAAACCTTTTCTATTATTGTGGGGTGGCGTTTGTCAACATCGTACTAGTTTGATGCACTTGTATCTCGACAAATTATGAGTTAGCGACACACAAAAGCCACGTAACAAATTTTACTGTTGAATTCAATTCAAGGGCAAATGTTCTCAATTTCTAAAAATTGGTCCGTTTTCTCAGCAGAAAATGCTAAACCATTTACACGTTTCTGCCATTTCATTGTTGATTGTGGGATTGTGTGTTTCAGGTGTTTGATGACTGGCACATGTGAACATAACACATTAGGATAGGCTGGGGGATTGTAAATAGTATATGTTAGTAATATTTTATGTTAGTATAGTATTTTTATAATTTAAAATTGAATAAATGTGTTTTTTTCTTCTAACAGTGAGTGTAAAAAAGTATATGTTTTAGAACAATAAAAGTGAGCGGTGCATTAAAAGAACGTCCCCAGTGGTGGGTGTACATGTGTTTGCAAAAATATTGTTGTAAATCCTGTTTTTTTTTGGTCCGGATGGCGTTTCTTCTCCTGTTTACCATCAAAAGACATCAAATATGGGGTAAAAAATGAAAATTTTTTAGCATAATCCTCTTTCTTTTGTAGGCATTTTAGCAGCAAACGTGGTAACAATCTTTATGATTTGTTGGAGATATAGATCGTTCTTTTATTATTTTATCTCACAACATAAAAGATTATGTTGGTGATCAGTTAAGATTATTTGTTGTTGACATCTACCTTTGGCAATAAAAAGTAAATTTGGCTGTTAAGACTTTGAATATACTTCCAAGTTTATTGTTTCAGTTTGTCGCCACTGGTCGGGACACAGCTTGTGTTAAGGTGTTGCGGGACATTGAAGCAGAAGAGGAGATAACCTGTTTCTACGGAGAAGACTTCTTTGGTGATAACAACTGTTACTGTGAATGCGAGACTTGTGAGAGGTAAGTTCACGAGTCTTGTACATTGAAAGTACAGTCTATAGGACAAAATGAAAGAAAAATGAGTGTAAAATGGATGAGATATCTGATACAGCAAAGATCACGAATCAATACCAATAGCAATAATAAAGTACAGCAAAGGGCATTGAAAATCCCTTGTCAAAAATCCGGAACTTCAAAAATCCAAATTACTCCACAGGTTTTTGCAGCACCATATTTTAATATTTTTTGGGAGAAACTGCCAGCACGTGGCAGGGGATGAGTGGCGTGCCGAGCCAGGTGAATGAATTTATCAATCTTTAGATTTCGAAGGTGAAGCTACAGCCATCTTGGACTCATTGACTGTTGGTTAAGTCAGATTCTGTAGGCCTACTCATTCAACCTAGGACTAGCATTGACAGGTAAACTTGTTCATTATCATTAAGGAAAAACATGTATTTCATAGTTTATTTTTATCACACTTTTAATTATATCACATTTGTTATGTTCTAGGAGGAGTACGGGAGCCTACGCTAAGGAGAACATTGAAGAAGATACTGGAAAAACAGGTTATAAATTAAGGGAAACTGACAATAGGCTGAACCGTATGAAGAGTCGGCAGAAAACTCCAAACAAGACGGAGTCTTCATCGGTTCCTTCGGAGTGCGGCAGTGATAGCAACAGCAGATGTTCTTCGTCTGTCGGTGAGGGGAAGGTGAACAGTCCTGTCACACCATTGAGCATGAGGGAGCTACGCCAGAAGGGGCTCACCAAGTACGATGCAGAACTGCTGATCGCTCAGGGTACCAAGTTCTCAGATATTACGGCAGATGATAACAAACTGCTATCAACTTTTGGAGCACGAAATGAACCATTGGTCAAAGAGGTAGATAGAGAGAGTAGACTTCAAGCAAGAAATTTAAGAAAGTCGTTAAGTCGGAAAAAAGACCCAGACGATGGTGGAGGGCTGTTGATACCTCCTCATGAAGCTCCTACGCCTTCAGACATGGCGAGTGAGAATGTGTCCATCGGAATGTCGCTGCGGAACCACAAGCGATTGAGCGAGCCTGTGTTGGATACATCTACAATAATGAAAGAAAAAGTGAATAACAATAATAACGAGTTGAGTGAGGACAGCTCAGTTGCGGAGAAAACCAAGGTGATCGAGCCAGTCGAGAGTAAAGTGAAAAGGACAGAAGTTCCGGTGTCGAAAAAAGAAAATGATAAGGCTGTAGCTTTAGTTAGTAGAGTGAGTAACAGGCGTAGGAAAAGTGTTTTAAGGCGGAATTCAGTTTTAAACGATAGTTATTTGTCCGTGAATAGGTCTAAAAGGTGTCTGAACAACAGGCGATTGAGATATAGCAGTGTTAGTGAAACTGTGAACTCTAAAAGTGAACAATTGTCTGACAGCGAACAGTTACCATTAAAGAATAATCATGATACATCCTGCATCGATCATCGTCTCCCAATCAAATTAGACCACGATTTCGGTAAGAAAGAGGTTGTTAAAAAGGAATTCCCGCCTCAAAGTGAAAAAGACGTTTATGAATTTGATGATCATGACTTTGAATCCAATGAACCCGTTGCACTGAGGAGATCTAAAAATGAAGAAAGAAAAGAAACTGATGAAACTGTTTCCATCAAAATGGAACCTCACAGTGAACCTTCCACTCCAGAAAAACCCGGTCTGAAACTGACTTTGAAGTTGAAAAGGAGTCCTATAGTTGGAGATTCTTCTGAATCAGGGGCTAGCTGGAACGAAGGAACAGAATACGAAGTACTCCGAAGTACAGTGGAGGAAGTGGAAGAAGAGGATTTTCATCGTAAGAAGAAACACAAGACCAAGGATCGTGAGAAAAAGCGAGATCGTGAGAGAAGAAGAGTAAAAGAACAGCTGTCATTTGATGATCCAGATTGTCGCCTTCAACAGCTGAAGATAAAGAGGGTAAGGCTGATTCTTGGGGACGAAACATCAACTATTAATGTCCCAGAGGGAACTGTGGTCATGACATGAAACTGTTCTATATTATAAGACTGTTATTCTAATTGTTAACTTTCGGCTGTTACGCTAAATTGTTCTTAGCTGTTGTTTTCCTGTATTTTGTGATATTTATTCATTTTAGTACTTTAGATTTGTTTGTTGTAAATAACTGAGAACATTTTGTAAGTATTAACTTTCTATCAAATCATGCTTTAAGACATAGTCGTTTATTAGGATAAGGGAATAAAAAAGTTACGCTTTTAAAACTTAGGGTAGTTTAAATCTGTATATTGGGCAGATGCCTATTAATTTTAATTAATGTAAAATAAGAAGTTTTATTTTCAAATCTTTTTTTAAATTATAATTTTAATATTTTTATCAGTGGCATCTTATGAGTTACCCCTTTTGTAAGCACAATACCACTGAATTTTGCTTGGTACACCCTAGATCTACAATGCACGTGGAATGTCCATTGTTCCACATTATTTTTTTGAAATTCCACATTATTTTTTTCATAAACAATTAATTTGTAACTATTATGATAGTTGATGACAGCTATACAGTCGACTCCCTCTAATCCGAACCTGTAATCCAAATAATTACAACTTGTACTAGTGTACAGTATCTGTATAAATCACATTTTAAGACGATTTTAAAGCATACTTTCCCAAACATTACAGGGTTTTGTTTGTTGGATCGTAGGTTTTTTGTGATGTTGATAGTTTAAATGTGTCACCATAAACAGATATTAACATGAAATTATAAGGCACTACAAATTGAACCTTTACAAATTTATTTAAAGTTTGAAAAAACAGAACTTTAAGTTACATTAATAAGATTTATCTCAAACGTATTTACAATAACCTAAGAAGAATAAAAATCTTGGCTTTACAAAACTGTACATATTAAAATAAATCTTGTCCTTTTTCGCTTAAACCGTTTTCCTCATAAACATTACATCCACAGCTGATGCGACATCCGTTGCTTGACGTAGAGCAACTGGCCAGTTCCAGTGCTCCTATCCGCATTAGTCAAAATTCCCACACCGACATTTCCATTTCCCGTTTCACTGAAGTTCCGTATCGAACTCAATTGTAAACCTGATGTTTGTGATGTTATTTATTTATATTTAGGCCAGAAATAAACAAAAAAATTTATAACAAATACAACAACAAACAAATCCTGTCGATTTCTGCAATGAGAAACGCGACTGCACACTGACGACTCATTTCCAAGAAGTAGTCTGAACCATCCCGAGTCCGGACTTAAGGGAGTCGACTGTACTTTTATGATCATATCAGTTTAAGATTAGTTTATGTACCGTATTATTTATGTTTTATAGTACGAAAATCTCACCCACTCTGATAACACTTAAATGAGAGGAATACACAGAGTGATTGGATATATTTTTACATTTAAGAAATTGTTTAACATCATATAAAAAGATATATTCTATAACCTACCATTACTATATAGTAGATGTGAGACCAGTTATTTTTATTATGTTTTCCACCTAAGTTTAAAAAATCTGTATAATTTATACAAATTTCAATATTTATAAAAAATAATTTTTTAAAACTGTCCTGGAGAAAAAATAACATCTCAAGGCACAGTTGAGACTTGTGAAAGCCCTCAGAGAGACTGGGAAGCACGATGGTAAAAAGTAAGCTAGTGATTTTGAATAGCCAAAATTAAGATTTTGAAATAGGTTTATTATTATTCACTTCAAACCCTTGGGCCAAAAAACTCAGAAACAGATTTTTATTACACTAAAACCTCGTTTATCCGGTTTTGATGGGACCAGGGACATTTTGGATAAGCAAACTTTCAGATAAAACGTTTACCGATTTTTGGAAGAAAGTGCTAAATAAACATTTTCACAGTTTTTTCTCTACTGTTCCTGTAATACGGGAGCGCATTACAATTGCGTTTTTTGATTACACAGTTGACTTTATTCGACCGACAGGATTATGAAGGGTTGGCCAAAAACACCGCACAGTACAAGCCGAAAATGCCACACAGTACCAGCCGAAAATACCGCGCAGTGCTGACAGAAAATGCTGTGCAGTACCGGCCGAATGCGCCGTGCAGTGCTGGCCGAAAATGCTGTGCAGTATCGGCTGAATGCGCCGTGCAGTGCTGGCCGAAAATGCTGTGCAGTATCGGCTGAATGCGCCGTGCAGTGCTGGCCGAAAATGCTGTGCAGTATCGGCTGAATTCGCCGCGCAGTATTGGCCGAAAACACCGCACAGTGCTGGCCGAATACAGTCTGTGTCGTTTAGGTTGTCACAAATCGCGCTGTACTTTTCCAGCAACATTTTTTATTTTTCTCTTGGAACCATTTTAGAATAAACTGGAATTTTGGATAAGCGAGTACCGGTTAAACAAGGTTTTAGTGTACATCAAAATTACTAGAAATGTATCGATAAGGATAAAATTTTAATTTCTATATGATGATTCATAGATGAGTTTGAACTGTTCCCTATCAAAAATTAAAAATATCTATGTCATTGAACTTACATAAACTAAACTAGATGAACATTTAATACAACATCTACCAAAATATATTCCTAATTTTCCTACATAAAAAGTATCAGTGAAAAAAATTGAAAGCTCAATTTCCTCAGAACATCTAGAAAGTTATACACTTCTTGGCCAAACATAAAGAATTCTACATTCAATTAATGATTGGAAATCAATATTGTATTGAGGGAGAAACTAGAAAAAACTATTGATGCGGTAGCCAGATAGAAAAGAGAGATGACAAGAACAGATACATTATTGAAATTATCACCTCTGGAATGACACCACAGTATGCATAATTGAGCATGGTGATAAAAATTCAGATGTTTGTTTGCGTACAACTGGAGGTCACTTGAAAGGCCGTAGTTTTTTATGACTACTCATTCTAGTAGTGGTGAATTAATTATCTATTTAATTGCTGGCTACTTTTATTATTTGTTGGTGTATGATATAAAAAAGATTGCTTTGATATACCACAAAACAAGATAGCAAAATATTTCTCACTGTGTTAAAATTTATACTAGTGGAACTTCAATAAAGTGGATTAGCAAGCATTTATTTATCTGTCATGCAGGTGTATAATTTGCCTAAAATAAGTCATGTATAATGTTTAAAAACTTAATATTTTTCATTCATTCTGTACTATTAGAATATAGTTAGCGCATTGCTATATAAAGTAGTTTCAATACAATACTTTGCCTGAACTGTTTATATCTTGAAATCCAAACCATGTACTGTACTTACAGTATTTTATTATTTTGTAAACAAAACTAAGAGGTTTTTGTAATTATTGTAGATTCTGTGCTGTTTGAGTTGTTTATTTTAGAGTGCTGTATTCTACTCAGGTTTCTTGGACCATGTCTTTGTTATTTTTGTTAGCATTCATTGTTTCAACTTTATATTTATTGTGGAAAAACTTTGAAGGTTATGTAGATCAACTTTTGTAGGATTTTACAGACTTTTCTGAATAATATGTTTAATTCTAACATAGCAAAACACTATGAATGATTTGTCAAATTAGGCAGGCAGTTTACAGAGAACTTTACTGTGGGAAAACATAAAAGGGTTAGCCTGGTGAACTGATGCAAACCTGTAGATTCCTCTAAATTCTTTTAAGAAAATTTTCACTCAATCATCATATAGTCCTATGTAAATTTACTTTTATTTGTGAAAGAGCTAATTTGCTAATTTTAATAAGGTTGGTTTCATAATTTTTCATTATTTATTCCGAAATGTTGATATTTAATGTGTCTGAGACTAGTTTAGAATAACAGCTAACTAAAAACTAGGCGTGAAAGCACACACCAATAACACATGTTACGTCTGAGACGTCTCTTTCTTCCCATTCTGTAATCAGTATGCTGTATGTTACAACTCTCATGATTGATACTGCAATCTGATGGTGATTTGGTGACCCCCTAATCAGTCATTTCTTCTTATTACAGGAATATTGAGTGCTTATTCTATCTTATGTCTTGTTTTTGAGTCTGACTGAGATGGTGACGTCGTTCTGTAATCCAGCTACTTGGAGGTCACCAATTGTGGATAGTTGTGAGCGATGGTCGGTGGGTGTAGTGTTCTCTTGTGTTGATTAATGTCCGCACTATTGAATTCTACATCAATCCTTAAAGACCATCCTCATAATTCGACCAATAAGACCAATTCATAATTCAGAGGCCGTGGTTCGGATTCCACCTTAAACTGTAGATCCCTTAGATATACCTTTGCTGTTGAGTTATTAACGGTTCTATCTAAGGAGCATGCCAGCCTTAGTCAGTAACGAGACTACAAGATCAAGCCACCATCATCCTACACTCGTTTCTAATTTATACTTGGCTTAAAATACCTACCTTCACCATAATACCTTCGGTCACCATTTGAATAATCTAATCTTATCTGTCATCTTCATTTATTTCAATCCATTTAAACCATATCACCTACCAAAGACAAATCTAAAAAAAACAATCCCCTGTCCAATCAATTGTTTACTTTAGGAAAATGTATTAAAACTAAAATATGGCAATGATACAATGGTACGATGTTAAAGTTTTATTTGAAGTTTAACTTTTATTTGATCACTCCATTTAAGGTAACATGAAAAGAAATAAAATAGGTGGTTCCATAACTGGTGATTTTCACCACCCCCTCTCCCAAAGGCATCATTTAGATAAATGCAGCTAAATGAATTAAATGAAAAAATCACACCCCATTACATAAAGGAAAACGGTATTAAACAATTGTGAAAAATAAAAATTTTAGTACTATTTTACTACCCTGTGGGAATTAGGTTAGATCAAGGATATGATCTAAAAAAATTACATTGGAACCCGTCAAATCTGAACTATTTGGGACTGAAGCCTGTTCGGATTTTAGGGGTGTTCGGATTTCCCGGAAATAATATTACACACTTATTTCGTAACTCTATACGCGGTTAGCGAGAGAGACGTATCGATTGGGGTTATACAGGCTGGATGAATTAGTGTTCGAAAGGGCAGTGACCTTGGCGGGTGTATGTAAGTCCCGTGACATGTCATTGTTGCTAGGCGGGCGAGCGTGTACAAAAAATAAATCACTCTCCCTTCCTCCACCCCAACTCTTTGATACGTATCGCACCTGTCTACTGTTTAGTGAGCGTTTACCTGCTGATTAGTGCGTATCGCTAACAGCTGAACGACTTGCTTGGACGCTGAACAATGAAGGCTTGGAATCGCGTCCGCGTGAAGATTATCTTCACATCGACAAATAAAGATAACAGACTTTAATTGAAAAATTTATGTTTATTTTAAATCGTATTTTTGTGTGTTAACCCTTGCAAAATAAATTTTTGTGTGATCAATTTTGTTAAATTTTTATATATTTCTTTTTTTTCCCGAGAAAATGCTCAGATTTGCCGGGATTTCGGATTTCCGGGGTTTGGATTTGAGGGGTTTCACTGTATATAAATAATAGTTAAGATATGAATTTTATCTCAAGCTTCTTTTAAAATTTCAGACACAACTGCCATTTTTAAAACACGTCCAATTAATTTCAGACAGAACGTTGCTGGATGTGGCAAGTATTCCTAACGAATAAGAATAAGTCACTATTTTACATTTCAGTACTGAACTGTCAAAGTGTAGTTGATTTAGGTTAGATGTACAGTTGTTTGTTTCTGAATTTTTTAGGGTCAATGTGCACACAGAATATGTGCTCAAAAGTGATTTTGTAAAAGTTAAGTTATTTTAACGTCAAGAACATCTTATTTTTTACATCAAACTAATAATAACTTTTAATAAAATTTAAAACAAATATTTAACATGGTAAACACTTGTAATATTTTGTGGCTATGTTGTTGTACAGTGTTTATGCAATCTGCAGCACTAATATTGCAGGCGCTACTCACGATTGTCTACGCGGCATGGATGTTGATAATGATACATTTTCAGTATAGTTTCAGATCATCCGGGTTGGGACCCTGCCACATTAATACGGATAAACCGGACTTCACTGTATTTTGTCTTTAGAAAACACGGATCTTAAGTAAGCATTTTTACAAAAAACAATTAAAACATCACAAGAGTTTGGCATATGATCACTTGAAGCTAGTGTAGAAGTTATCATGATGTCACGGTAGTGATTACTAGTTAGAATGGAACCACCTTTTTATATTCATCCATTGTTTTATATTTTGTTGTCTGATAAATTTAATTTAGATAAGTACATTTCCCCTTTCTTGCACAGGTATCTGTCTCAAAATTGATTATATGTTATACATTTTCTAAAAGTTTGATTATGTTTCAATGTGAAATTTTTGTTTTATAGGTCTACTCAGAAAAGATCAACATTCAGAAGAACATTCTATTCATTTCAACATCAGAAACTTGCTTATGTTAGCATGTTCTGTAGGTGAAATCTTTCACTTGAGTCTTTTTCACATTTCAATTCCGATTATTGTTAACTATGGTGTTTAACAAATAGTTAAAAATTGCTGTAGTATTAGGCAGATAAAAAAATTAGTCACTTCAGACACCACATAAATTCATTCCATTTTACTTTTCTCTGAATTGTGCTTAATGTTAAATAACTGTACAGTACATTTTGTTAGTGCAATTGGAAAAATATTTTCTGATGTTAGGAAAACTGATAGTCTGTTTGATTGTGCTACATAAGAATAATTTTAGTTTAAAAATAGCTTTCCCTCTAAAAATCGACTGTCTCTTGTTGTTATTACCAATTTGGAGTAATCTATTGAAATATTTTAAGTAAATGGTAAAAACTGATGTATACATTTTTTCTTTTAAAGTAATTTACTTAACATCACTTGTTTATATGTTTGTTAACCCTAACATGTTCTATTTTTGCTGGAATACCTTACAAATCTTTTTTAAATTTCCTCCAAATATTTTTTAGAACAGGTGTTATGAATTGTGGGAGGGTAGAGGGGTAGTTGCAGTAGTTTTAATAGGGTGACGTGACCTAAAGTTACTAACATAATTGACATAATTACATTTACTATTTACATAATTTAATATTTACAATATTGAAATAAATAATCAATTTATTTTCGTGTTTTCCCAATAACAGTGAGTAGTCCGGATAAATGTTCAGTGTTTACTGCTGACAAAATTTCAGTTTCCTTTGCAACTAATTTTGTAAGGCGAGAAAGTGAAAATAAATTTTTTACTACAAGAAGACTAACACCAATTTGGAAGACAACAATTTCCCAACTATTTCTATGTATTAATGTATAGTGTTCAACTCTGGTAATTGTCAAGCTTTTTTATTATTTTTGTCATCAGATGATACATGGAATTAGTTTTTAGCCACTCTGAGTGTCCACTGAACTATTTAGTCCTACTGTTTAGGCTATTGTGGTTAGTTAATTTAACCTCAATGGTTAAGTTTGATATAATATCTTAATCATTAGAGCATTAATTTACTATTTAATTTTTGTATTTGTTATAATTCATAAGTGTAAATTATATTTTTGTAATGCATCTCATCAATTTTTTTAATGTATAGCTTTTTGTAATATCTCATATTTACCATGAAATATTCATCGGGCTACATCAGTGTTTCAATCATGAAATGTTAAGTGTAAGCTTAGCCACTACTTAAAATACTTTAGTTTTAGATTGTGTTTCTCATTTGTGTCAAATCTGGGAAACAAATGCATACATCACATTTTGCCAAATCATATTACTTCTCTCTACTATGATCCCAACATTTATTTTACAAATACCATATTTTTCTTTGTTATTAATAAGACTGATGCTTAGTCCAGTATACTGACTGAAATAATCACTAATGTATTATGTTAACTTATGATGTAAAATTTGTACTGTACTTTCAAAATTATAAAACACTTTATTCCTAATCAAACTGTTAATGTCAAGAAACTAAGTTGGAAAAATAATCAACTGCATATAAACACATTGAATGCTGTACAGGTGAACATAGAATTGTTTTATTGCAATCATAGTGGCGGTTCATATCTTGGAGGTTAGTTAGCACTGTATAAGTAATATGTAAGCACAAATGTTTGTACTGTTTATTTATAAACCTTGTACCAGTTTATATATGTTCATTTATTTGCTGTTTAGTTTGTAATAGTCATATGTAAACATCAAGAACAAACAGTCGGTTGGTAAATTTAAGTTGGGAGAAAAGGTAAACGTCCAGAGATTATTTTATCCTATAATCCGTACACTTCATTTCAAAACATGGACCACATACAAATTAAACCAACACTTTTGTTCCCTGTGGTTGTGGTTAAGTGATAGTACAATAACTTTTTAAATTAATTTTGTAACTTAAAAAAATGTATATATTTATTGGAATCCGTCTCTTTAATTAAAACATTCGATTTATACATGCATGGGAGAAATTTTCAACAAGAAAACCCATCACAAAATTTAACTTAAATATTGACATTAATTCCAAGTGCTTCTAGTTGGTCGATTTTATGACTAATGGAAAAATATTCCCTTGACTGAACCCTCGTGGTATTGTTAACGTGTAAATGTTAGACTAATTATGTAAATAAGTCTAGGCTTGTGCCTAATTTCAGTTTGAATGCTGCGCATTCTAATATTTTCTGTGCTGGAGCCACCGGTTTCTCCATATTTCTATGTAAACATTGTTATAACTAAGGTGTTATATCGCATGTGTATAATTTGTATATAACATAATGTATTTATTTCATATAGACAATGTTTTTGTTTTCCTTCACGACTGAGAATATATATATTGTGAATAAATAACAATTTCTTAAAGCCTGTGCCTTTTAATTAGACCCTAACAATTCACTCCACTTCAACACACAATCAGTACAGCAAAATTGATACAAAATTTATTTCCATTTTCAAAGTAAAAAGGTTTATAGGAGTTATATAAGTAACTAGCCAAAGTACCCGTTCTTCGCACGGGCTAGAAAGGTTGATAAGTGTAGGCTCTACTGATACATTTAAGGTATTGTTAATTAATTCTTCATTGTTTACAAAATGACAAAACAAGGAGTGTCTACAACATTTCAAATTAACATATGTCAAATATTGGGATAGGATAAGGATTAATGTAATAGACAGTCGTCGGAAAAAACTTAAAATCTATCATTCCGCTATTTCAAATAATTCACTAATTTCGATCCAGCAGTTTATCTGAAAAATCAACTTTATTTCTTCTTCTTCCTGAACTGTCAAAATATAGTGCAAACGGATGTTGTCATTAGAAAATGTAAACATTGAAACCTAGGACGGTCACGGCAGCTCTTTCTTCTTCTTCTCCTTCTTCTCAAACTGAAATTTTATATATATAAAATATATATATAAAATTTATATATGTATGTGTGTGTGTGAACACGATAACTCTTCTCTAACGTCTCTAGAGACGTGTATTCCTACATTTGCTCGGACTACTTCGTAAACCAGACATATAGGTTAATCGGAACGGGGTAGTTTGGGGAGGTTTTGTACTCAAAAATTGGGTTTTTGCGTTTTTATATGTATTTTAAAAATTTGTAAATTTATCTTTCTTCATTAAAATCTACTTAAAAAATAGACAATTTAGTTCCTTAAAATTTTTTTCTATCTCCGATTACCGAGATATTAAAAAATCAAAACACAGTAAGTTGTATTTCGGGGCTCCAATGTTAATCTTAAGGAGGATAAGGAAAAATTAATATTTCAAATATCAATCTATATTTTTTATAAAACCTGATATTTAGTATCATGTTGTTGAGATCAATCCATTTATTTATTTAAGTCATAGTTTATGTATTTATCATGGCAACTAAACCTGCATACTCTTTTCCCTTGTTAATCATAAGGAGAATGAGTAAAATCCTTTATTTATGAACAGATGTTGATGAAACTTGTATAAATTGTTTATGCTACTTTCAGTGGGAAACCTGTGTCCTCTTTCCCATCTTAATCTTATGGAGAATAGGCAAATAACTAACTCATGTATTTATTGACAGATATTGATAAAACTACACATATAATAATATTATTATATTATTGATTTGGATATTCTATGAGCATGCAGGTCTGCTGCGACGGGGGTATTAAATTAATAGATTGCATTATAAAACAAAACAAATGTAACATAATAGTGATTTTATGGGATATTCTCATCATACATTACAGTTAGTAAAATATTTTACATATTATTCTCAACTACCCTAAAATTCTTTAATTAAAAATCGTATCTAATTCTAATTTAATATTCTTGACACTTACATACGTTCCTACAACAGCTTGCGCCTGTAACTTAAGAATACAGCGTGCGCCTACAATTCTGTACAGAAATAGTTTGGTAGTTATTGCAGGCGTCAAAAAGGAGTATTATTATCAACGAGAAACTACTTGTCTACTAAACTACGGTACTACAATTACTTAAGATATATTACTTAAGCAATTGGGACATTTTATAAACTCGTGGAACATTGGCTTTTAACTGAGTCACTATATATTTTCTCTGAGGAAACAAACGGAGTGACCATAACTCAAAACTTTTATCGCCATTTTCAAACCTAAAAAATATAATACTGTATAAGCGTATTACCATTTAAACCTTTAAAGAAGCAAACCTGCATACTCAGTAGTATACGAATACGATTATGGGAATAATATAAGTTCTATGGAATTCGCTCTACTCACGCGAGCGTGCTGCTTGCGGTTTCGCGTTTTAAGTTTTATTTGTGTTCCATTCACCCGGCTTGGTTGCATTTTCGCCACTCACGTCTAGTGCCAACTCTTGCTTGATCTGTTTTCCAGTCCTAGCACATGCGCCCTGCTTTCGTCACTTTGGTATGCCTGGTTGAAGCGACCTTCCAAAATGCTGCCAAAAAGTGAAACCGAACTACACAGCTGTTTACTATACTGTGAATTAAAGCCATAGATTTCTCACCCGCCCTGACTTCGACGTTAGTTTATGATCTCAATTTTCACAACACGCATACCCCGCTGCCGAGTACGTTTATTTGATAGAATACCTATCATATTTGAGAAGGCGTTCGAGTATTTACCTATTTCCGAACAATGAAATCATATTGTCACTTTTTAACCGATTAATAATTTAGTATTGCAGTATTGACATCGTTTAACGAAATACATATCACACAAAGCACTCTGGCATGAGTAGAGCGAATTTCACAGAACTTATATTATTTCCATCATAGTAATCAAATAATACTTAGTATGCAGGTTTGCTGCAATAAGGGTTGTTTTAAATGCTGATGCGCTTATATAAATGCTGTTCACTAAGTAAATACACAAAATACATTTGATCAAATTAGGACAATCACTAAGCGAGTTAAACCAATTTATCTATTCTCCATAAGAATTACAATGGATTCATAGGTTTGCTCCGGTACGAAACATTAAATTTGGGGGTTTATGGCTGTATTAATAAAACTTAATTTGATGGGCTTAAATACAAAATTTTGAATGAATATTTTAGTAAATAAGTGAGTTATTGATTTTTAGACATTCTCCTTAAGATTAATACTAGACAAATGCACTTTGTTTACTATTTTGAATATACTGTATCAATAACCACTTGACCTAGAGACATGATTCAAAATATTAAATTGTGTGTTTTTGAGCTGATTCCAATGGTAAAAAGGAAAGTTATACTGTATATTAAAAAAATATACATAAATAAACTGTAAACCCCACTTTTAGGGCACATATCCTCCCCCCCAAAGTGTATCCGATTGCGTTGCCCAACAAACTCGTCCAATATATTACAGAAAGGTACAGCTCCAACAAATTTTACAATAATTAGACAACAATAATTGCGTCCGATATCGTATCGACACACACGCGCCCACACACAAACATACCCCCCCTCCCCACATACATACACACACACACACACGCACACACACACACACACACACACACACACATATATATATATATATGACTTTGAATGACCCCCAAAACGTGTTCAGAGGGTTGAGTTATGAATTTCTATCATGGTCCCGAGTTTAACTGTCACCATGCGGAGCATGTGAATAGCTTACTTTTCCATGGGATATTCTCCAATAAACAGCAATAAGTCTTAACAGCAATAATATCCAATGGTAAATATGAAATTAAAATACCACTTTGGAAATACGTAAATTCAATATTCTTAAGCATGTCTTTACCCTTTACGACATGAATATACTAGTATGCGTTTTAGGAGATAACGGAAACAATTCTAACATCCTTCTTACTACATGTGACTTAAAAACTTCTCAGTCAATAAAGCTTTTCGTTGAGGTCCAACGGAAGATGGTTTGAGAGATAAGCCAGGAACAGGTCCACCGGAAACTGACGGAACAGTCTGTTATCATATCACGAAGGTCGTGACGTACAGATGTTATCAAGGACTGAACCTGGACTTTCCCTGTGGTCCCTGGCGTCGATATCGAACACACTGCAAGCTCTCTTACATACGTAGGCTATTAAGAGTTTTTCACCTTTGGGTTAGTAGCAATTTGGAGGGATGGGATGGGCCGAGCAGTAGGAAAGGGTTGGACTGAGCCAAGTTTTATAAAAGACTAGTAGGGCAGTAGCCTCCGGTCAGCCATTTTGTGCCCCGTTTTTTGAAGCTTTTTTTCATAAACACTTTTTTCTTGAAACTTTGTAATAATGTCGTTGAATAGTTATATTAGAGCCCTCATACCACAAAAAATTGAAATGAGAACAGATTTATTTGTACTCATACAATTGATTTTCTCAGATATATCAGGTATGAGGACCCTAAAACCAACATTTATCTGTAAGACAAAATTGGTTTAACATTACATCGTTAGGTATTCGCTTCATCTGAAGCAGGGGAATACCGAGAGGTGCATTTTTTGCAGGTAAGGTAAGGCGTAAAGGCTGTGAGGTTTGGGTAATCATAAAAAGCAACATACTGGAACCCAATGTAGTTGTTGTCTATAATATACGCATGGGTGAAGTAGACAAACAAGACAAAAATGTTTCATGAAAAATGTTTTCATGTTTCTCCACTAAGCGGAGTTGCGTAAAGGGCTACAAAAATATTTTTTATCTTTTTGTTGTAGTTCTGTACATTAAATTATTACTCAGGAAAAAACACATCTCAATTTAGATTGAATGTAGCGGGACAGATTTTAATGACTGTTAAAATACCTGAAAGAGCATAAAGAGACAGGCCTTCATCAGATACCCAACTCTAGTTCAAAGAAAAATTCTGGTGGCATTTCATTGCAAAAATTCCATCAACTAATAAGGCAACGCCCAGTAGGTGTTTAGATCAGAAACTTTTATCAGTGCAAGGAATGTCTGATTCCATTGTAGGCTATATGTTTTGAGGTTAATCGTTCTCAAACGACTATCTACTGAACTAAGAAGAAAACAAAAGTGTTTATTATAGTGTAAATAGACAGTGAAAACAATTAAAATGTGTGTAGACAAACTTCAGCTGAATATATGGTGAGTAAGTATTAATTTGCTGTGTGTTTATTGAGTGCTGTATTAGCTTAAACTCTGAAAAATTCTAAAATAATTCAGTAGGCCTAATGTTCAGTAATTCATGCTTCAAAAGTGTAAATTTATTTTGTAGCCAATGTATTAAAGCATTAGAATGTGGTTCAGGCTGCAATGGAATAACGTCCGCACTATATCGAATACTACGTTAATGCGCAAAGACTATGTAGAACCTACACCAATGGTTTAAGTCACACAACAAAATCACACTTTTCATGTTTTATTTATAATAGGTAAGCTCATACATATGTCAATAAATTCAATTCATTCAATTCAATTTAGCATTTTACTGTCATCAGCATAGGCTTACATATTTCATCAACATTGATAGACTAACCTTAGAACCAAAATTATTTCTCTCTTTGTTAGTTAAATTCAACGAGCAAAGCAAAGCTAAACTATGAAAAATAAATGTATTAAGCTGCAAATGTTACCAAAGTTTATTATCACTCCCAGAACCAGCCGGTTTTCTTCCATTCTTCTTTCTCATAGTCCCACTTGGAAGCTAGTCCGGTTATAGGGTTCACTTGTATGTCTAACATTCTCTTCAGCTGTGCCTGCTGCCGTTCGAGTTCGAATGTGATTGGCATTTCCTGTGGTAGAACAAACCTTTTTACAAACATTACCATCCAGAGAGCGAGGCCTATGAAGAACAGACTAGATCCTACAATAGTCTTCCACTCTCCGGTTGGCGCCCTCATCTCCGAGTATGTCTGGCAGAAGCTGGCACGATAGAGACATTTCTTTTCTTCAATCGTCAGTGATTTCCAATCGCCCCTTTCCTTTTCTCGCAACGCTTGCAGGTACGGGTTGTCTGCCAAGAAACGTATGGCGGGACACGGCCATTCCGGATGGTCTAAATACGTTAGCATATTGTTTTTACCACTACCTACCACCTCCCTACAACCGATAATTTCTCTATCTTTAGCGGGCACTGAAAACCTCCGTAAAGATAAAACCGGTTTCGAGCTTCGACATAAAAATTTGGCTGCAGATAACATTATTAAATTAAAACTGTAATAATATAGTAGAAATTAAATGTCAGTATATTTTGTTGTTAAACGTAGGAACAAGAAAACAATAATCAGCTGTTTATGTAATATTTTCATCTGTATTATTCTTTTCACATGTAGCCCATTTCATCAACAAGACTTGCGTTGAGTGAATGTACCCATTTATGGTATCCTGTATAAATTAGTTTGATACATATATATGCAGTGTTTTTATTTGAATATTTTATGATTGTATTTTATTATTTTTCGCCTATTTAAAAACACTAACATTAATTTTTTTCCAAAAACTTCCATCACTGCCCAAATTAATCGGGCAAATGAAAGTGATTAACTCGTACAATTAGCCATTTTCTATTTTTATTAGATTCTGAAGTTTTACCTGCACCTGAAAACATATTTTTCAGAGTGATACCCATAAAATATAGGCCTATTAAAAGTTCTCTTACGGCAATTTTCAATAGGTTGAATACTCGAATTAACGCTTCCATCTGAAGTTTATACAAGACTTCCTCTTAAAATACACAAAATATTCAAAATAATGAATAATTAATAGTACTTCCAATAATTTGGTTCAAAGAAATAAAACAGAGTTCTTTAAACATGCATATAACTAATTATTATTGTATTTAATGCAAACCTTTGCAAGCTGTCTCTTGGTGAAGAAGGGAACTGTTTAGGACTACTACTGTATGTTACAAAGAAAAGTACCGACATCGTGTGAAGCATACTCTAGCGGCCGTTGATTAAAATAGACCTATAAGAAGCGAGTGTGTCATTAAACACGGGTGTAGGTAAAGAGAATTCGTTTTAATTTTGTAAAATTGCTAAGACATTTTATCATATCATACACTTTTCCAACTCAAATCCGCTCCAACTCGCTACACTAAACATTAAAGCAGTTTTCCAGCGCTTTGCGTAGTTGGGTTTTAAAATGTCGGTACTGGTTTAACCCTTAACTACTATCCTGCGGTAAATTTTGAACCCCAAGAGGTATATTTATTGTTGTAGTAACTCGTAGGGCGACAGCACGGGCTGAGGCTCGAGGTAATCTCACTTGTTATTGGTATCTGTGCACTGTGCAGTGATACGCAGACGGTGGGTATATAATTTGTCGTCCGAAGGCACTCTGGGGTCAGATTCGACCCCACAATAAAATCTCTATATATAAAATTGAATGTGTGTATGTGTATGTATGTCCTTTATGCGTTGCCAAACTACTTATCCGATCGCCATGAAATTTTAGTTGCTCTATATGTGTTCGGGAAGGTTTTATTGAAATTTTTGTATTTACTTCCCTGTGGGAAATAGGTTATATCATGGATATGTCTAAACGGAATGCTTTCAGTTCATCTAAACAGCTGTTGTTATTCTTTTATATTTAAAATTCAATAAAATAGTTCTAGTAGTTTGTATGGAAACCTGTTACATGTTTTCCATCTTAAAAATCACCAACACCCCCCCAGAGCTAAGACATATCCATGTCAAAATATTTTCGAAAACCCCATATAAGTTTCCATTTTATGGCGTTTTAAATTTCTAATATTAACCTTATGGAGAGTAAGTTTGTTTACAAATTTTCTACAATGACAACATTTGATTTCTTAGCTACAGCTGACTGGTTTACTTTCCATTAGCAATATGCTTTACTATCCAATGCCATCTGAATCATTCATTACTGTAAAACTATGAAGTAAATATGTGCTGTACAAAATGAACAACTTTATTTGCCAAGATAATAAATTACGGTTTTGGGGATTATGTATTTTTATTTTTATTTTCTGTCTTATAAAATGTCACGTGTTTATATGTTAGCCAAATAAAAAATAATTACAATGTTTATATATATATGTATCATTATATACATTATATATATATAATGTTTATTATAATAATCGGCTGTTGTATATCTTTCCTATAAGAGCCGTATTACAGTTAGGTTTGGTTTGAGTTTGGATTGGATTTGAAAATTGTGAATTTATCCACTCAGATTTATTGGTTTTATGGGAATGTTATTAATATGTCTTATCGTTTCAGTATTGTTATTCACTATGCCGCGACCCAGAATATATAACCTTTCAACAATGAAGCCGTAATGCTATCTGACTTCAGAACATGGCAAATCTTAAAGTTAACATGTATTTACTGTCAGGCGTTACGAGGTTCGCCGGGTCAGCTAGTACGTAATATTTTTTAATTTTAAGTTTTTTCTTGATACAAAAATTTCTGTATTCTACTACTTTTATAATAATTATGGATAGAGGAATTTCAGGGAGTGAGATTGATAGAACTTTACAAGAAGGCGGGTCTTTGACGTATGAAAATGATAATATGAACGCCCTCAAAAACTTCGAGGGCGGCCATGACGGTTTGCGCTCGTATTACACACAAGACTTTACCTACAATGATAAAGTCATTGAGGTTATGTATGATTTTCCCGCTGAGATAAATGTAAACATAACTTTTAGGTTTCCGGTAACATCAGCTTCATTGCGTAAAACCGGAAGTTAGTGTTGTAGGAATGGCGACCATCTATTAGCTGACTGAGCGCTTAGCTCATGCCATTGGTTAGTTTCATATATATGGAGCGTTCCGTGCATGTGATTGGCTGGTTACTTTGTCGTACTAGGTGTTAATACGATCATATCCACCACAGCGCGGAAATGTACTACTTATACGTTCTGCCAACAGTGCGAAATGTGTCTGTTATCGTGCGGTTGTAGGAAAATTCTGTATCGTTATGAACTCATAATGCAACGGTTTTAAATTTCCGTTTAATAATGAGCCTCTTAATGGCTTTACTTTCAGTACCTTTATTGGTACTTTTTGCAATGGTCGTAGATAAACACAATAACATCGGATAGATAAAATAGTGGTAGCTTTAAATTATGTGCAGATTGAGTATCAAAAGAGGTTGTAAGCCTTCCGGATATCGGATATCGAGTTGGATATCTATTGTATGTTTCTATTCAATACTAGCCAAAGTACCCGTTCTTCGCACGGGTTAAAAAGGCTGAAAGGTGTAGGCTCTACTGATACATTTAAGTTATTGATAATTAATTTTTTTCTTTTTTTTGGCTAAGGTCTTAAAAGACCATGCAGCCTCGCAGCTCTCTATTTTGTGGTTGCTTCAAAAATTATTAGGATTCTCATCTTGTGTTTCTCATTAGATTTGTCTTTTAATTTCTCTAAAGAAATTAGCTCTTTCTTTATATGTTTCTATTTCAATACTTTTAAGTGCAGACACAAGATCCAGTTTAAATTTTACACAAGTGTTATTGAGTAATTTGCTTCTAAAGTAATTGTAGTGTGGGCATATAAAAATTAAATGTTCTAATGTTTCTTCTTGGTTTAAAGTGCAGTTTAAGCATAAAGGGGTAAAGTATTGTTTTTTGGAGTATAAGTATTTATTAACTCTGGCATGACCGAGACGTGTTCTACATAAGACAATTGTATCATGTCTATTTAATTGCTTATTGGAAAACCAAGGCTTAGTTTGGAAACAATTTTGAATTTTTCTGTGCCACAGTCCTTTAGGGGAGTTATTTATCTCCTCATTGTATAATTAATTCTTCATTGTTTACAAAATGACAAAACACGAGTGTCTACAACATTTCAAAGTAACATCTGTCAAATATTGGGAGAGGATAAGGATTAATGTTAAAAAACTTAAAATCTACCATTCCGCTATTTCAAATAATTCACTAATTTCGATCCAGCAGTTTATCTGAAAAATCAAATTTATTTCTTCTTCTTCCCGAACTGTCAAAATATAGTGCAAACGGATGTTGTCATTAGAAAATGTAAACATTGATACCTAGGACGGTCACGGCAGCTCTTTCTTCTTCTTATTCCCGAACTGTCAAATTTTAGTGTTCACAGCTGTTGTCATTCAAGTAATTTTATGTTTTCATTCTTTGAAAATTTAAACATTGAAATTTAGGACGTTCATGGGGCGTAGTCCGAGGGGATTTTAAGGGAACTAATATGCCTATGTGTTGCACGAGTTTAAGATCTACCTTTCTGTAAAATTTTAAACCGGTCGGTTCAGTATTTTTCGCATTTACTTGCCACAACAAACCCACAAACAAACCCACAAACCCACAAACAAACATACAGAAACCATCTCTTCTTTATAATATTATAGATAGATTTATTGCTATCTTTATTATTCTAGCTCAGAAAAAGTTCCCATAGTTTAAGAAAGTGTTGGGTAATTAATTAGGAATAAATGAATGTTTCTCTTGTTGCGTCGTCCAACAACTGACAACGACCGACTCGCCAAAATATGAGCTCGAATCTTAAACTCTAATTTTTGTATTTTTTTCTTATTTTTACAAAATTTAACTATTTCCACCTGTACACATATTTTGAGTCGGAGCCTCATTAGATAAATTTAGGAATTAAAAATATTATTTTGACGCGTTTACGGGAACGTGTCCCAAAACAGTTGCTAGAGAAGCAACTCGCAGTAGCAATGCAAGAACGCGCGAGCAAAACCTGGACAAGAGTATTTCTCCCGTCTTTAGTACAGCATAGGAAGTAATGTTACCGGTATGTCACATAACGAGCGTTGTACGCAGTACGGCATACGTCGCACGCCTCCAGCAAGGATGTGGTTCTCCCTCAGAAGAATGTGAGAGTTAATTCGTTTAATTGTGTCACAAACATATCTTTCAGTTGTTCAGCTATCTGATCGTAGTCTTATGTTTACGGAAATACGAAGCGAATTGCATTCGCAATGCAAAATACCCCCGTCACAGCAGACCTGCGTACTCCGAATTTCCAAATCAATAATAAAAGATAATAATATATACGGTTTCATCAGTATCGGTAATAAATAAGTATTTGCCTATTCTCCATGAGATTAACATTGGAAAGAGTATGCACTATGCAGGTTTGGTGCTGTAAGGAACGCCTAAAGTAGGCATTTTTACCATAAACTATTTTTATTTTGACCATACGTTAGTTTTTAATATAGAACGGATTTTAATATAATTTATATAATATTAATTTTAATGCAAAATTAACAAAACCAGTCTACATTATTTAAAAAAAGGATGCATTAGTCATTTGGCATCTTTGAATAATATAATAATTTTTTACTACTGTTGTTTTTGGCCTCTAGGCACCTCAAAACGGAAAAGTAACATGGTCCCGGGTTTAGGTTTTGCAACTGGTGCGGTAATAAGCTTCTTCCCTATGAGAAATTCGCAAAAATAATATTATATTCAGAAGTCTATAATTTGAGTATGACGAACAAATTAAAAGTGCAAACATTATTAATATTATTCTTATTACTGCATTGATTTAACAATAAACATCAGACAATGAAGGAAAAAAGAACGATAGAATAGTTTTCATTTTGTATTTTTCATTACCTAGGATAACTTTTGCATATGAATGCCATTTGTTACTCCATCATACCTGATGAACATAAGAACTTAATATAATATTCTTACCCAACACTTAAAATGATTTTAATTTCATATAAAATCCTTAATCTAATGTGTAAAATCTTATTTTTATGACATTTAAAGCTGGATAACATATTTCACAAAATACCTACGCTAAGTGACAGACTTGACATTACTTTAACAAAATGTCACTGACGTTTGGAATACAAAACACCTCACATCTTAGTTCTTGTACTTCCTGTATTTTAGGCATAGATAGTGCGTGAAATATGGTATCAACAAATGCGACAATTAAGAGTAAGAGTGGAAACGATAGGAAATACTTTCCTTGCCACAGCCACCGTGAGTGTCAATGTCAATGTACGGCTTTCTAGATACCGTCTTCCCAGCTACTTCCGGTAACTACCTCGGGATGTTGCAACAGCTGATATAGTGAATACGGGAAATAACCGCACCAGTTGCGTGTTTAACAAGTTCATTCCTCTAATTGGGTTAGAGTGTTGATATACATGTAGATCATTATGTTTGTGTACAGTTGTTAATTGTAAGATTAATAGGGTTTCTAAATTAAATCACTCAATAGAGGGGGTTTTACTGTTAGCCTACAAATTTTAAAATTTGTAACAGAAGAAATTTAATATTGCTGTATAATAATTTATGAAAAACGCAAAAACTCTATTTTTGGGGTACAAAACCTCCCAAACTACCCGTTCCGACTGACCGATATGTCTGGATAACGAACTCGTCCGAGTAAATGTAGGAATAAATACCCCCGTCGCAGTAGACCTACGTACTCAGCGAATTTCCAAATCAATAATATACTGTGATAATAATAACATATGACAAGTTTTATTAATATCTGTCGATAAATATGAGAGTTATTTACCTATTCTCCGTAAGATTAACATGGGAAAGAGTATGCAGGTTTGCTGCTGTGAGGAACATTGAAAGTAGGCATTTCTAGCGTAAACAATTTTGATTTTTACCATTCATACCTACTTTCATCATCATCTGAAAGTATATGATATGTATGTATAATTTTAACGACTATTGTTTTTGGCCTCTGGGCACCTCAAAACGAAAAAAACATGGTCCATGAGACCACACCACCACACCATGACCACACCATGAGGACACACATGAACACACAGAAAATCACACATACATCATATATATACAGTATGTGCAATTTTTAACGACTATGAATTTTATTTCTAGGCTCTTAAAAGCGAAAATAACATGGTCCCGGGCTTAAGTCTTGCCATGAGACATACGTTAATAGCTTCTTCCCTATAGGAAATTCGCTAAAAATGGGATAACAATTAATTAACAAACATACCAAATCGTTTCGGGTTTGATTGAGCATGATAAAAATAAAAAAAACTTAAAATACTTTATATGATCAATTTAAATGCCCTCTATTTTAAAATAGAATCGTGTATACCTTTCTTTTAAGGTCCGCCAAACATTTTACGGTGTTGGTTTGGCGAACCTTCTCGTAAATTTTGAACGTAACACCGAACATTTTAGTTTCAAGACAAATAATTGATTCGTCTGTCCACGAGCTGTTGAAAATTTTCTTCGGTCATGTTTAAAGAACTAAATATATTTGTTCGTTTTCATGTTCAGCGAACTTGTTCGTTTGGTGGAGACATGGTTTTATACACAAGTCAGTAAAAATAACTAATCCAAACACTTGTAACGAATAAAATGAGCTCTGATGCCTTTTAGAGTGTGATAAATCAAACACAACAAATCCATCATGTCCAACCACAACGATAAAAACCTATTCCCCAAAGCTGACTCTAATCTGAAGGTCAAACGCAACCGGGCTAAGGAGGGTTCGGATGTTTTTTTTCCACTAATGCGCCTAATCCGAACCCCGCGAGAGAGTTATTGAGTCTCAGGTAGATGTAGTTTTTGTTGCATTCTTGGGCAAATGAGAGTCTACCCTCGAAGATTCCTGGCTGTCTCAAGGGCACCGTGGGAGGGTGGACGCGTCAGTGGTAGCTTGCGCGAGACGGGCGAATGCTGGAGTGTCTCAAGGGTGAGTCTTCGTTCCGATCTTATTCTTTAAATTTAAAACTACACTTAGTTCGTCTCTCCTTATGTTTTACATTGGTAAATACTCATTCATATCTCTAAATAAATAGAATTAGAGTTTTGTCTGTACATTGTTCAGAGCTATTCATCTTTTAGTTATTTTCACGTTTCGTGCGTTGTAGAAGCCGAAACAAGCCTTATCTCAATTTGTGTTTGTCTATGACGATACTGGAGACATTTTACGACGTCTTCTCCAAAAAACGGGAGAAGTGACAACAATGAAACTTATTTCATACATTCTCAACATTTCAGAAAAGACTTTTCACTGCTTGAAACTGTCCGCCACCACTTAAAAAGTAAATAACAAGCATTTAAAATCCACTTTAGAGCGATATTAGTCGCATTTTGCTTTCTGTTTTCAATGAATCACTAACAAACATGACCAATGTGAACAATTGAACAAACAAACATTTCAATCAAACACTAACGCTTCTTAGGAAATTTAGAAAGTTTTGTAAAATAGTTTAAAATCATTACAATCTTTAGGTTTCAACATTATGAATTCATAACAACAAAAAGTTTTGTTGTTGTTTTCAACACGCTCCCAAAATTTTAGCGTACGCTTTGAAAAAAGTATAGCCTACTCTCTTATAAAATTGAATAAAGCTTTCACACTGAAATTAGAACATTTCCTGTTGATACATAATTGTAGTTTTGTACATGTTTTATCAATATCGGATTCAGTGTAACTGTAGAGAATGACATTTCCTGTGTTGTAGTAAAACTTTTTCATGTTTTGGTTTATAGCTAGGGATGGTTTTAATCTGCTGACCCTTGAAAATAACCCATCATTTATAAAATAAAACAGCCTCATGTTTAAAATAAAATGTAATAATATTTATGAATGCAATACTAAGTACCGTAGTTCAGTTAAATTAAAAACATAAAAAGGTTAATTACAAACTCTTAATAATAATGCTGGCCAGTTTCGAGCTTTGTTTTTTTAACTAAATCCTTAGTTTAAATAAAAAACCCTTATTTATGCTATTAATATTTTAGGGTGGAAATTACGTCAATAACACAAATAGCATTTGGAAGTATAAGGATTTTTAAACTATAGAACATTGATTCTTATACATCCATTTTGATTTTATGATTATTAGAGAAATAACGTTTCCACACCTCAATAGGGAGGAAATATGTCTTTTTATTCTCCAAAGTATTAAAAACTTTTGCCAATTTCTTTATACTTTATACTTTTAAATGAAATGGCAACCTTTCCATGTTCGTATTTAAAGCAAAGTACAAAATAAGAAATGAGTGGATGATTGAGGCGCGATCTTGTAGTCTTGTTAGACAGGACTGTTAATTAATAGCCCAACAGTCAATGGTATATCAAGGGACCTATAGTATAATGAGGAGTCCGAACCACTGCATCTGAACTACGATCTGGTCTAATTATGAAGATCTTTTTTTGCGGATTAATGTAGTATTCAATAGTGCGGACGTTAATCCACAAGAGAACACTAGGCCTACACATACGTTGACGACAGTTTTTGTTGGACAGTAAGTACAGTAGTAGTTGTAACAGAAGATTTCATGGTTTTATGGTGTTATCGTCATGAGCTGTTTAGTTCATTATCAACCGCGCTGCATCGTGCCTTTGCAACAGACCGACTCATCACAATATCAGTTCAAATTATAAATATCTTTCAATTAAGATTTGGGATTTTCTATTATGCAAGGATAATGTAGCACGCAATATTCCAGTGATTTGAGCTGATAAAGTTGGACCCATTTCTCTGATCTGAAGTGTAATTTAGAATAAGCCTTTTTATTATTTGAATAAAATTTTAAGAAAATATGTTTTAAGGGGACTTCAACGGTTTATTAGGTCATATGTTAAATTATGTAAACTTTATGCCCCATTTTTTTAGAAGTTAAAAAAGCTACAAAGTATAAGTTTTTTATTTATATATAGTTTGGATCTGTATAAACATAATTTGTTTCTATTCCATGTTAAATATGTGGTTTCTGCATAAAACACTGAAATAGTTTTCCATCAAAAATTTATTTTAAACATTTATACCAATTCATCAACATCTGTTTTATAAATAATAAGGAGTTGCCTAATCTCCATATGATTAACATAAAATATCAGGTTTGCTATATAAACACATATATGATTTTTAGACATTTATCTCACATGAAGAAAATCAATTTTATAAATATTAGGTAATAAGAAAATTAATTTTTCTAATATAAGATAACATTGTCAAAATACAATACTGTGTAGATTTTTTATATCTCGTAAGTTAAAGATAGAGAAAAACTTAAAACTTAATTGTAATTTTTTCTGATTTATGGTAATATAAAATTAAAATTTTTAAAAATACATGTGAAAAACGCAAAAAACTTTTGGATCACCCCCCAAACTACCCGTTCAATGACTGATATGTGGATTTGAACACGTCCGAGCATGTAGGAATCATCTTTACCAAATTTGATTTATCGGACTATTTTTACGAGATATCGTGTAATATATATATATATATATAAATATTTTTTATACATATATATATTTTTATAATTTTTTTTAATTGTTTTTTTAGGCACCAAAGAAAAAATAACATTGTCTCGGGCTTAATTCTTGCTATGAACCTATGGTAATAGCTTTTATGGGAAATTCGTAAAAAAGCTACAAAGTATAAGTTTTTAATCACTTATTTAATTTTGTTTCATAGGCCTGCCAAGCTAATTGTGTGTCTTTATTCCAAAAATTTAAAATTTGATTATTTTTTCTAGATCCTTGTTAAAAATGACAGTTGTTCTAGTTATATGTTGTTATAATAGAGTTAAATTTCAACAAAAAGCTTGTAGATCAGTGACATCTACTATGTTTTTACATTGTAAAAATTTCAGCTTGATATCTTGAACACATTTTGATAAAACGGGTCATTTACATAAGAAAATCCAATTTTACGATAAACCACAAAAACGAAGTAGTTCTTTATGAAGTTATATTGAGCGAGGGTGAAAACGAAAGTGCAGAGATAACTTAAATATTATATTTCTGATTCTAATGATAAAAGATAAAATTAAAATTATTTAAGTTACACTTGACAAATGTAAAAATCCCAATTTTTGGATCCACCCCCCCCCAAACTACCCGTTCAGATTGACTGATATGCATGGATTACGAACACGTCCGAGTAAATGTAGGAATAAACATCTTTACCAAATTTGATTTATCGGACTATTTTTACGAGATTTATCGTGTTAATAGACACATACATATTTTTAGATGTATATACATTTTTAAAGATAATTTTTTTGTCTTTAGGCACCACGAAACGAAAAAGTAACATTGTCTCGGGCTCAATTCTTGCTATCACACCTATGGTAATAGCTTCTTCCCTATGGGAAATTCGTAAAAAAATTTTGTAAAAAATATCCTATCCTGATTTACAATTATTGAATATTTTGATATTAAATATTCAATATTTGTAAATCAGATTTTCCGGTTGACAGACGTAAGTAGAGTCGCGCGGGGCGGCGGACCTGTTACGCGTCACTTTCTCGCTTTATGGGTCACAGAGTATATATCCATGTATGCGACGCGCCGCGACCAGTCTGTGCGCGTCTTCTGTGCGGTGCCGTCCACCCCCACCCCCACTATCACTATTACTATCAATATCACTATCACTATCACTACCAGTGCCGGCTATGCTGCGGACGACACCGCTCTGTGAGTGCTCACCTCAACCTATACGCAATACTAAATAATTAGACTATATCAAGTCAATGATATGTACATTATATTTTCCTTGTTATGGAACGAAAATATGTTTTTATTATAATTAGGTAAAAAAATGTAGGTAATTAAATAGTATAAAAATCTGTTCATAAACAACTGATAAATTGTAATTATTTTTCAAATTTGACAGAATATTAATAAAAGTAAAAGTATAAGATGTAGTTTAGGTAAATAAATGAGTTACCATGCTTAAGTCCGTCTGGGGTTTACTAATGGTAAAATTGTTTGTATTTACTTCCCTGTGGGAAATAGATTAGCTCATGGATGTGTCTCAAGAGAACGTTTTCAGTTCATATAAACAGCTGTTCTTATTCTTTCATATTAAAAATTCAATACAATAGCTCTGGTAGTTTATATGGACATACATACATTACATATTTTCCACCTTATAAATCACCAAACCCCCCGCCCCCCTAGAGCTAAGACATATCCATGTCAATAATAGAAAATATACGTTCGGCTGATAACCGTATTGTTTACAATATGTTATAATAAGTAACAATATAATTAAAAATGTATTTACCTTCCATTGGGAAATAGCTTAGATCATGGATATGTATAAAGGAAATGTTTTCAGTATCTCTACAGTGGTCCTTATAAATACATGACCTCACTTACGTTTCAAATCTTGGTCTGACGGATCGCTAACACCCTTCCTCCCTAGAGCTAAGATAAATTCACGTAAAAAGTGCAGTACTGGCGAAGACAACAAGTGAGGGTAAAAAACAATAAAGGCACTAATCATAGTTTAAAAACAAACGTTAACATAAAACTTTCGTTGCTGTTAATGAATCAAATTTATAATATTGATAGTTTGAGAATAACATTTCCATCATTATTAATTCCTCTAATCCAGGACTTAAACTAACAAAATATTTTTATATCATGCCTTCATCTATTATAGTTTTTTTTAAAGAAGTGTTGAATGATTTATGGGAATTTAATACATCCATCGTCATTTGTCATTTTGTGATTGTATTGGAGTGCTACTGAGTTGTCCGTTTCGATTACGTTCAGTTTAACCAACTGTTAAAGTCTCTTGAGGTCTTGAGGCAGAAGTGATTGTAATCAAACTATTACTGTATTATAAACAACCGATTGGACGAACACTAAACACGTGATAATTTGAGATATAGACAACTCAGTTAATAACAGATTTTTTCTTTAATTGTCCATATCATGCCTAAACTCATAGTCTATTTAAAAAAATCCCTTTCAATAGAGCTTCCATTGACATGTATTTATCCTTAATAATGCCTTATTTAATATATCACAATCATTTAAACATACTTAATCTTCCGGTTGTTTTGGCGTGTCCTGTGATCCAGCTACTTGGAGGTCGCGGGTTGTGGATACTGCAGTTGTGAGCAATGGTCAATGGGTTTAGTGTTCTCTTGTGTGGATTAACGTCCGCACTATTGATTACTACGGTAATCCATAAATACCATCCTCATAATTAGACCAGTTCGTAATTCAGAAGCAATAGTTCGGACTCCATGTTAAACTGTAGGACATTAATTAACAGTTCTATCTAAGGAATATGCCAGCTTTAGTCAGTAAGAAGACTACAAGATCGCACCACAATCACACTTCTTATTCATACACACTCATTTCTCATTCATACTTGGCTCAAAGTACTTACCTAGGTAGGTTGTAATTTCAGTTAAAAGTAAGTTTATTTATCAAAGTAGGAATGATTAAGAAAATTTAATTTTCTCGCCCATTTACACTTATGTTGCCACATAAATAATTTATAACTGTTTCAAATGTTCCACTGATCGGCGTGGACCTTTACCTTCTCATTCCTGACTTAAGTACTTAATAAGCTTGTCCGATCTATCAACATTCAACACCCCAATAAACAAATAATTATTGACTGACAACTAACTGTAATTTTTGCTCAGTATCAATGGTAAAAAGTGAGTGTACTTCACAATATATTAATTATTACTTAATGAAACCTATCAAAGCTGGTAACAATCAGAAAATTAAAGGAAGAAAAAACTGCGTACTCCGTACAATATTTTATACTTAGTTTCAATTTTAAAAGTATCTAAACTCATTTAATGTAGGTTTTTATAAATTTTCCAACTGTTCTTATCCTATATTTTGATAAAAATTAATGATAATAATTGATAATACATTGAAAATGATACCCAGAATGGATGTACTAATGGAATGTAAAGTAATCTCACTAGCTTATAGTTAATTTCGGTATAAGAGGTATAAGGTCTAATTTCCGAAATGGCCAACAATTCGCTGAATTTGGCTCGCTTTCCCGTGAGAATCTTCATAGTGGCGGCGTATTAGAACTAAGTTGAAGAACTAGAACGGAGGGGTTTGGGACAAAATCACTGTTCACAGGATACACGTAAAAATAAAATTGTGGCTTTAAATTAATGTTGAAGTGCCCTATATAGTTACGACAGTATTATTTTATAAAAATATATAAGACATACGGTATTTAATTTAATTCATATAGACAATCAATACCGGAAAAAAGATTTTCCTTACAGAAATTTTAAATACCAAGGTAGGTATTTAAAGCCATGTATGAATGAGAAATGAATGTAAGATTATTGCGTAAGATCTTGTAGTCTTGTTACTGACTTAGGCTAACATGTTCTTTAGACAGAACTGTCAATTAATAGCCCAACAGTCAATGAAATATCTAATGGATTATGTTTTTTAAATTAGTATATAAATATTTTTCTAAATACATTTATAAAAAACCAATTGATCAAAAAATATTTTTGACTGATACTTGTGATTTTGTTATTTATTACATGAACCTACAATTGGTGAATCAGATTAAGGAGATGTAAATTCCGTACTCCACGTTTTTTACTTATTTGAATTTTAAAAGTATTCTAAAATTATGAAAATAAATTTCTCCAACTGTCTAACGATTTTTTATAAAATTTGACATTATATGATAATAAGATACTAAAAAATACACCAGATATGTAAAAATGATAAAGTTATCTATAAATTCTAAAAAAATATAATTTCAGCGAAAACAATGTAAATATAACTTGACTGGTACCATTAAACCAGTAAAAAACTAAACTTAGTACTTTGAAAAGTCACATAACGTTAAAAAATAAAATTTACTGTCCACGATAAAATAATGTTGAAAGGCCCAATATTATTGAATATAAAAAAATCAATTTCTATATTTAATTATATTGGTATATATCAAATACCGAACAAAACAAAATTTTTACATTGTTACATTTGAAATTAATTTAAATGTCCTCGTGTATTTAAAAAATTATTGAATGATTATTGTATTTTAAAGATTATATAGATTCTTTGTAGAACATAGTTTTAGACAGAACTGTCATATATACTTAATAGAAAGTCAATGTGTCATTTCATGTGTTTTTTAAATTTATTTTAAAATTACATTTTCTATAATACCATTTATAGAAAATTCTTTGAACAGAAAATATTGCTACTATTCTCGTTGATAACGCCATTACTGAGACAAATGCAACAGTTACTTGAGAGGGACTACGACAATGGAGACAAATGAGTTGTTTGGAGTGGCGGCAGGTATTGACACGAGAGTGGCTGTATTTACAATAGGGGAGAAATTCGCGACTGCGGTCGACACACACACATGCACGGCTATTGGCTATACAGTCTCTCATCTAGCCATCTAGTCTTACTCTCCACACCGACAATGGTGTCGTGAGCATAGGCAATTTCCTGTGATTGGCACCACTGTCTCGCTGTCGAATCAGTGGTGCCACCAACCACACATTCATAACCGAGCGAAATAACAGCCTAACTACATAAACGGACGGTAGTTTCCAAATTTAACCCTGTGTGAAAACTCTGGACAATTGGAGACCCATTCTACTTTCTTTAAAAAGTGGCTTGTCCATCAGGATTTGATAATGTAATAAGTCAAACACTGTATATCTGAAAATAAAGGATTAATACTGGGCACTAGGTACTACACTCACGTTCCGCATCATCACAATAAAAAATTAATAACAACTTGAAATCAAAATAGGAAATCAATAAGGCTATCCTTTGCTGTCACTCAAATTACTTGTAGGAATGTCATTCTCACTATAACATACAATATGCCTTTAATATTATTGTTACTTTTGGTAAGTCTTAACTTACAACACTTTTCAAAGTCTCAAATGATTTTGGTAGGATGTAAAAAGTTCGGAAGTGGAGCGATGTTCCTGTTTGCATTCTGGGCCGCGTTGGGATTAGTGTATCAATAATGTGGTGGTATGAATGTGAGTCAGATAACTTGATCAACCCACCAGAGTTGTCTTCACAAACACGCTCTCTAACCTAATTCATTATATCGTGTTAAATACTTTTAAATCGTCAGATTTAAAAGTAAAGTATTTAAAAACAATTTTCAGTCTAAGCAATAAATTGACAAAGTATATTTTATTTTGTCAGTTACTTGTAGGTCATGAATTGTGGGTAGTTGTGAGCGATGGTCGGTGGGTGGAGTGTTCTCTTATGTGGATTAACGTCCGCACTATTTCCGCACTTGACATTAATCCGTAGAGACCATTGTCATAATTAGACCAGTTCGTGATTCAACAGTTAAACTGTAGGTCCCTTAGATACCATTGACTGTTGGGCTATCAATTAACAGTCCTGTTCTAGGAACATGTCAGCCTGAGTCAGTAACAAGATTACAAGATCGTGCCACAATCATCTTACACTCATTTCTCATTCATACTTGGCTTAAAATACCTACCTAGGAAGGATGCTACTTCAGTAACTAAGGCTAATTATTAAATTTAATATTCGGAAAGGTAATACACAGACACGTTATGATTGTTGCTGGGTTTCCTGGTTATATATTAGGTTTGGTATTATATTATTGGTTAATTTCAAATGTTGAGGAACGTACTGACATTAATTGTTCTGTTCCAGGAAGAGAGAAGTGGATGATGTGAGAGCTGTGTGATGGCTTCAAGAACGTGGACTACGCCTCTAATGGTAAAAACATTGGTGCTAATCTGTTAGGTAAAATATTCAAAGTCGTATGAAATATGATTAAAGAATCGACACAGTAGATCAGGGGTGACGTGATAGCTCTGTAAGTAAATGGTTGCTGAATCGAAACCAGTGGCCTGCGATTCCTGTCAGATCATGAGCGGTCACCTCTGGCTAGCCCATGTGACTCACGCCGCTACTTTCAGTATTAAAAAAACATTAATAATTCTCTCATAATTCCCCATTCATTTAATTGAAAAAAATCTTTCCACGCCTCAACTGTTGTAATCATCTATACTCTACATTTTTTTTAAATCTGTCACATTGCAAAAAATATACGTGTTACTTGGGAATATCTTTTTAAATAACCCTATTTTAAAATTAGTACATTCATATATTTTCTCTAAAAAAACTATTTTATTTCCAACCGGTTTATCACTTTGAACTTATGCGATTACTAATCAAATGTTTACAGTATAAAATACATTATACATTTACGACGAATACCATTTTATGATCATTCATTCATTAGGATAGGGGATCGTTTTTTTATAAAATATTCGTAAAAAATACCCATTTTTAAGATTCCACTTCCGTGAAGAACGCTCTGTTGACTTTCCATCTTTCAAAGAATCTGACAGTTGATAACTCGAAATTCGTCGTAATGATCCGTGAAGAAGATCCAGGGGCTGATAAGACATCAGGCGGGCAGATGCTGATAAGAGGGCATATAGACCGTGCTGCTACAGACGGCCGGGCCTCGCACCAATAACTTCGGAATCGAGGGCCATTATGGGACAATGGCGATGAGGACGCGGCGGCGAAGAAAGTTGGACATTTCATTTCCATTTGAACACCAGAGGCACGGCGGCGGTCAAGGGCGAAGCCCGGCGCGGGCCCGGCCTGGGAACTGACGAGCAGTGAAACCAAAACTGGCATTGTTCGTCACCTGTGAAATCTGGCGCTACACCGAGCTGTTTTTGAATGCTAGTTGTAAACCTGATTCGTCAGTCACTTTGTACAATTTGAAATACGTGATCTGTAGTTTTTAACTAGGTTTAACTAGTGGCCTTTGAGTTCTAACTGGTGTCACAATCGGTACTGTATAATTAAGTCTTTGAAAATAGAAATATTTAACACGTACGGTGAAATGGGAAATCATTTTGTATTTCTGATATTTTAATATTTTTTAACTCATTGACGTGACAAATTTAAATTCTTCACATACGTCACCCTCAATACAGAAGAACTATGACATATAAAATAACAGGGGTATTTATTATGGCTAAATTTAACGAAACTATGACTTTAATCATTTCAGGTATCATAAACCAGCAAATTTAGAATTTTTTTGTTATATACGTATTGGCCAATTTGTTAAAAGCACACAAACGTCTTTGGAAAAACGGTATAAACTCAGACAGATATACCGATATCAAAATCATACAAAAATTTTAAACATTAAATGGTTAAAATCTCGATTCCATAAATTGTATTGAATCCATTTGAGTCTAAAATATTTTGTCTAGGATTTTAGAGATTTAAATATTGAAATGAGCCTATTTGACATCTTTTTCAAATGTATAAAATTTAAAAATATATTTTGCGAGACGATATAACAAGTTTAAGCATCTTTTAGGAATTTATTGCGTTGTCTTGATGGGAGTTCAAAATTTTTTCATAGGTCTTTTAATCTTTTAATCTTCGTAGGACTAAGTGTGAATACACATGTATTCATAGCGCTTATAAGATAAAATATCCCGTCACAGCAGACCTGCGTACTCCACCTCAATATGACAATAATAATATATGAAAAGTTTGATCAATACCTGAAGAAAGAGTATGCAGGTTTAATGCTGGGAAAAATACTGAAAACAGGCATTTTTACCGTAGAGTATTTTTATTTTGACCGTATTGGAAGTTTAATCAACATCTGTCCATGAATAATGAATTTGCCTATACTCTATAAGGAACATGTCAGCCTTAGTCAGTAACAAGACTACAAGATCGCTCCACAATCATCCTACACTAATTTCTCAGTCAGACTTGGCATTTTAATTCAAGGTAGGTAGGTTTTTTAAACCTAACTGGGTAGGTAGCCATTTCAAAAAGTAAGTTTTTTATGGTTTTACAATTTGCAATTATGATTTTGTCTCTTTAAACGTCTTTTGACAACTTTCCCAGTAAAAATCAATCTGACCCGGGTGTGCTTTGAAGCAAAAGAGGGCGCCCTTTCTTTCCTGACCGGAAGGAAATGGCGGATAAGTTTCTCGCCCGTCGTCGTGCTCGTTGAGGTTATACAGTATTGTACTTGCACAAGTGAGGCGCTGTTTAATTGGCATGGGGCGCAAGTACACGGTTACACAATTACGCAACGTGTCGTCCGAGATTGCGACAACAGAGCACTCTGTGTCGCGTTTCAGGAAGTACTGTCGTGTTTCTCGTATTGCACGCGACAAGTACGATCGCATTGTTGATAAACGATCTATGCATTTACGTAATAGTTGACGAAATGTCTTAATTTGATTTTGAAGTCAAGCTAAACGAGTTCTTACAATTTTAGATGTGTATCTTTTAGGTTTAGAAGGGCCTATTAATACAGTAAATAAAAATCAAGTGATGTTAAAATACCATTGTAAGACTTTGCTTCGGTTATTCATACGCGAAATTATTATTAATTTTTGGAATAGTGACCTTCCCAGGTGGGTAACCAAGTATGAACGAGAAATTACTGTTGTGGCTCGATCTTGTAGTCTTGTTACTGACTAAGAATGGCAAGTTCTTTAGATAGGACAGTTAATTAATAGCCCATCAGCCAATGGCATCTAAGGGACCTACAGTTTAACGTGGGAGCTGAACCACTCTTCCCCCTTAATTACGAACTGGTGTAATTATGAGGATGGTCTTTGCGGATGAAAGTAAGACGCAATAGTGCGGACGTTAATCCACACCAGGGAATATCACATCCAACGGGCGTGACAAATTTTTTGAGCCTAAAAAATCTCTTAGCAAACCCCAATCTAATTTTTCAAAGACCCTAACAATGTATGATACCTAAAATAATAATTTGACTGATTGTATGTTTTTATTATTAAGCAATCTACGGGGAAATGTTGATTGAGTGTTTGGGACATCACCGCGCACTGCTGATTGCTATCCACCAGTAATTGCTATCCAGCTCTCTGTGTACGGTGGAAAGTTCATGACTGATATCTGGGACATGTCGTCGTGCCTTTTGTAGGATATTGAAAGTAGTAAATTAGATTCAAATATGAACTCGATAAACGGCCCAATCTCCACAGCGGAGAGATGCCCCACTTTACATCTATGAGGATATCACAATCAGTAATTATTTCATTCAACGATTACAGAAGTGATTGAACTTAAACTTTCAGTTTTTAATTTAAATTATTAAATAATTACTTGACAACGGAAGGAGTTTTTTCCAACACAAGAAACGTTGTGTAGCGAGAATACTCGTACAAATACGTTGTTGTAGCCACTACGCATTGACGATCCAAAAAGACGGAGTAAAAAAAATCCTAAATAGGCTAAAAATAAAATTCTCTTTCGTAACGATGCTGGGCACAATAAAAAAGTTACGATTTTAAGTTTAGAATCGATGGCAATTTTCTTATCTTATGTTTCGGTGTGAAGTTATTTTTGAAATATTAAAACCTTCACAGTAAGGAGGCATTCATTATTAAAATAATTTGTCAAGATCCAAATCTTGTCCAGATCTGCAGGACATCCCTCCTCTGCAGTCTGAAGATCAGCTGTTGGACGATTAGTTTACTCCCGGATCCGCCAGGGATAGGTACAACCACAACGGTCGTATTAGGAGTGTTACCCCAATCCAACAGATTCTGTAGTTCGTATGTAACTTATCCGTAAGGAATTTAAATACTTTATTAAATCGTTTCTGAAAGGACGTGGACAGATGTAACTCCTGAAGGTTTACGGAGACGGGTCCCAGACAAGGCTTTTGACTGTCGGACAGATTATCAAGCAAATTTAGAAAATGCCCTTTGCGAGCCTTACTAGTTGGGTTAGCTTGTTTAGGCAAAGTTGATGATACTGGCCTGGGTTAAAGAGCTTGATTTGGTTAGATAATGGTTGCATTTTATGTCCCTGATTGTTTTTATTCTATTATATTTTTACATTTTGACCTTGGCCTTTTGGCTGACAATAATTATTAGCGCATTCCCATAGGGAAGAAGGTATTACCGTAGGTATCATGGCAAAACCTCAGCCCGGCACTATGTTATTTTTTCACTTTGAGGTGAAAATGTAGTTAATTATATATATGTATGCATGTATGTATGCATATAAGATTTGCTCTATCTCTAAAGGTTACCGAGATATTTAAAATATCTAAACCCAGTACGTTGTATTTTGGGGCTCCTATGTTAATCTTATGGAGTATAAGGAAAATTCATATTTAATTTATGAATGTATATTTTTATGAAACTTGGTATTTAGCTACACGTGGTTGAGATCCATCTATTTATGCTTAAAATTCATAGTTTAAGAGTTTATCATGGTAGCTAAACTGCATACTCTTTTATCATGTTAGGTCTAATCATATAGAGAATAGGCAAACTCGTTTATTTATAGACAGATGTTGATGAAACTTGGTATCAAAATTAAAATGTCTATGCTAGATATGCCTACTTTCAGTAGGAAACCTGCATACCCTTTCCATATTGTTAATTTTCTGGAGAATAGGAAAACTCTCTTATTTATTACGGATATTGATCAAACCTGTTATATATTATTATTTATTTGTAAATTCGCAGAGTACGCAGGTCTGCTGTGCCGGGGGTCAGTTTAGGAGTAATTTACATATTGATCCGGAAGATTCATGTGATGAAGAGTTAGCAAATGATACCACATGTCTAATAATCATGTCATATTACGACAACTTGCAGTCAGTCCAGAAACCGTGATATGTGGCTGTTGAGGACTTTCCCATACATTCAAACAAACCATTCAAATTCGTACTGCGCAATGCTAGCTGGCAGCCACTCAGCCCGCGCCGGCCGTATAGTGGCACATCGTCACATCGACACATCCCTGGCACAATGTTACGAAAGAAGATATCTTCAATATTCTTTGCTGTTACTGGCACACTGACTCTGTATCGACTTTCGATCACTTTCGCTGCGACAACTCCCTAGAGTTTGGCAAGTCGTGCGGTTTGACGGTGAAAGAATCCCCGACTTGAATTACCAACTATACCAACAGAATCCGTAATTCTACCATGTTGAGCACTTCCAGAAATTATATACATTTCGTTTCATTAATCCTTTCGAAATAATTTTAAACTAGAGTTTTCTTTTTATCGGCATTGTTTTACTGGTCAAAACTATTACAATACTTAAGTTTTTCGTAATTAATTCACCAAATTAGTTCTACACTTTGTTTATAAAAATAACCACAATCGCCTAGTACAAAATTTCTTCTTAAACATGTTGACTATTGAAAATTGTTTACTTATAAGCTGTACCAAATATACGTACTGTAATTATGTTTTGAAACATTTTACTTCACTTAAGGTTTAATCTCTCACCCAATCCCTCTCACTTGGCGGTGAAACTGCGAAAGAACGGAAAAACTCCACACCTTGAACGACCTCTGAATGAATCCGTTCCCTCGGCAACAATACTCCGATGTTCAATTAATTGTCAATTCAATTGCTCTTCCCGGGAGATATTACTTAATACTCCGGCTTTCTTCGGTCGGGAGTCGCGAAAGTGATCTCTGTTTTGTCCAGTTTCTACATATTAACCTGTCACTCGCTTCGTGTCCAGTGATTTACTCCCTGGCTCTTTTAATTTCACACTTGTTTAGGTCCTGTTGCTCGTGTTTTGAGGTATGAATCGAAAGATCGGTATTTCATTTCATAACAGATAAAGAAATAGACTATCAGAGGTGTAGTAAAGAATTTTACCAATCCTATTTAGTTATTTTTACAAATATTTACACATTTTTGACCAATTGTTTATGCCTTTTTGTAAAGGTTTTCGACAGTAAAAGATTTTGAAATGATCTACCATGTTGTAGGTATTTTATAAATATATCACCATCCACTGTAAGAACTCTGTTTACAGTATTACCTTTGTCCACCGACATGTGTTTTTCTCGATTGATGTTTTTGCGGACATAATAGGTCCCTGTAGTATGTTAGAATCCGTACCGTACCTCCGCAGAGCACTTGTGTGTCAGAATATATACTGGTACTGTGGCGTGTCCTGTAATCCAGCAACTTGGAGGTCCCGAATCGTGGATAGTTGTGAGCGATGATCGGTGGGTGTAGTGTTCTCTAGTGCGGACGTTAATCCCGTCCGCACTATTTAATACTAGGTTAATACACAAAAGACCATCCTCATTTCTGACCAGTTCGTAATTCAGAGGCAGTGGTTCGGACTCCACGTTAAACTGTAGATCCCTTTGATATGCTTCTGATTGTTTGGCTATGTATTAACAGTGCCGTCTAAGGAACATGTCAGCCTTTTTCAGTAACAAGACTACAAGATCGCGCCACAATCGTCCTACACTCATTTCTTATTCATACTTGGCTTAAAATACCTACCTGGGTTGGTTTCAATTCAATTAAATACATATGTATACTAATGTATAGGTGGTATGATAAGGAAGTTGCATATTGTTTTGTAATTTATAATTCATTGTCATTCAGACCAATCTTAAGGTTTTAAAATTATTGTGAAGAAAACACATTACTAAGTTAAAATAGTTTTGGTTTTCAGGTTATAGTAGAAAGTTTTTTAGAAAGGTATCTTTAGGGATAAAGAACGAATTTTACGCAAAAAATGTATACTTTGGGGTATAAACTGGAGCCGGCGAGGGCTAACAAGGTTTCAGGTCCTAGGAAACAAAATACTTAGGCCAATAGTGATGACGACGAGACTAGCTAGCACCTGCTTTAGGAATACATACTTTAAAGAGGAATTACTGGGACAAAGGTAATTTAAAACTAACTGTTACAGTAGTCTTGTAGTATGTCTTTAAATATAAGTACTGGGGGACGGGGCGTTGACCGACGAACACGAACATGTATTTCAAAAACACCCCCGTCGCAGCAGGTCTGCGTACTCAGCAAATTTCCCAATCAATAATATAATAATAATAATAATCCATGACAAGTTTTATCAATATCTGTCAATAAATATGAGAATTATTTGTCCATTCTCCTTAAGATTAACATGGGTAAAGAGTATGCAGGTTTGCTGCTGCAAAGAACATTTAAAGTACCGGTACCTAGGTAAGTAAGGTAGGTATTCCTAGCATCAACGATTTTGATTTTGAACATTTATACGTTCCATAAACATCTGTCCATAAATAAGGAAGTCTAGATGGCACAACATGGAAAAAAAGTATGCAGGTCAGCTGCCATGATAAATACATTTTGAATCAATCCACTCAGATGTATTTGTTTTGTGGGAATGTTTTTACTTATGTCTTATCGTTTCAGTATTGTTATTAACTAAGCCGCGGCCCAAAATATCTAATCTTTCACAACGAAGCCGTAATGCTATTCGTCTTCAGAACATGGCCAATCTTAAAGTTAACATGTATTTACTGTAAGAGGTTACGAAGTTCGCCGGGTCAGCTAGTTTGTTATAAACGTTTGTCGGCCCTCCCCCAATCTGCCCCTGCCTCAGTTGATCGGTTGTGGGTGCTCCACTCCTCCGGGCGACAGCTGATTCCCACTTTTCCCGCCAGAGATTGCTAGCTCCGGGACCAGTTCCATTGCAAGTTTGCAGCAGGAAAGTTTCCCCTCATTTAGCAGTTTAATATGTTGCACTTACTAGGTCTGAGGACCCCGGTTAGTGAGGCAAGTAAATTATAGAAGTAACATTCATTATGCCCATTTAAAAAGCAAAAACGGCAGTTTAAAGTAGGTAAGAAATGAAGAATAATATTTAGCCGTTTGGAGAGGCCGCACATATATAGGCTACATTCAATATTATAGATCATGTTTTATTAAAACTGTTAAGATTAGCCGTCTGTGTAAGAACCTATTATATACCGATCAAAGAGAGATTAGATTAGCAGTAGCATCAGAATTATTTGAATGTTATTCATTGTTTATTAATTTTTTATCTCCTTATTTGAAATTTTGTTTATTTAAAAATTAATCTCTCTGCCACTCTATTCCAACTTGAAGGTTCCTGTGGTATCTTGAGACCAACCATTACGTAGTGCAGATCACGAGTTGCTATATAATATCTTCACTAGGCTTTGATTTTGAATGATCGATAATATGGTGAGAGTGAATGTCCCAGCTCGTGCCGGTTGGACGACCCACCGACAAGCTAACAGTTAACACGTCGAGGTAATGTAGTGTGTAAGCGGCGCAAACCGCAGCGCAATTAGTTGAGGCGGGCAACAATGTATATTACAGACCGCCGCCAGCGCACCCTGGTGGTAGCTTACCGGTACCGGCTCGCGCGCGCTTTATTATAGTACTTGCCACATACGATTTCATCCTACCCATAAAGTAAATTACATTGTTTCTACCAACAGACTATTCGACCGTGTATCACTTGTGGGCATCTGGTTATATTATACACTCAAAATGAACTTTCCACTTTTAAAAATCATGAGGTGATTGACATGACATAAATAAAAACTATTTTGTCAGGATTCGTTAAATAAATGTTACTGAACAATAATTATTACAGCGCTGTCAATTTCTATATCGCACAGTAGTTTTAGAACACGAAAATTTATAAGTAAGAACTTAGAAGGGACGATAGCAGGTACAGTATATTGTAACTACATTACAACTATAGCTGTTTGCAACTAAGTTAGAAATAACTTATGCAAGTATATATGCCTCTCAGTTGTGCTACGACTTCAACTAACTGTGCTTTGCTATGTTACTTAAACAAATGAGGGAAGTGGGATGTATTTTAAACCAACACCGTATTTAATTTACATACAGCAAACACAGATGGATGGCAACGCCTTTTGCCCAGTCACACCAGTGATCATCGGACCTAATAAAGAGACTCGATGGTACAGGCGAGTTGTTTATCACGTCTCTGAAATGGTGAAATACCCAAAGTATTTAGCCAATTAAGTAGCAATTGGGAAATACCCAAGTAGGCATTCTTAGTGAGTTTCGGTGGCTACTGTGATATTTCTCAGTGATATACATATAATCGATTTTTTAGGCAGTAATGTTGATTTTCACACTCCCCTCTCATGGGAAGGTACGAGTACTTTACCAAGGTAGGTATTTTAAGCCAAGTATGAATGAGAAATGAGTAGCACGATCTTGTAGTCTTGTTACTGACTATAGCTGACATGATCCTTGGCTTAAAATACATACATTGTGTATGGTTGCCATTTCAATGATCTGATCTAATCTAATCAGAACTGTTAATTAATAGCCCAACAGTCCATTGTTGACCATTGTCAACAGTCAGTGTGGGCGTTAATCCACACAAGAGAACACTAAACCCGCCGACCATCACTCACAACTATCCACAATAATTCATAACCTCCAAGTAGCTGGTTTACAGGACACGCCACGGTCCCAGTCATAGACATAGTCATGAACCAAATCTTATTACGGTACGTGACTCCAACAAAAGAAAATAATAGAACGTGTTGACCTATTCAAAAGGAGGGAAGGTCGCGTTCGGTCGAGAGCCGGCGGCGGCGACTGAAACAGCTGGTAGTAGCTGAGGCGATCCCCTTGGCCTTGAGAGAGAGCGTACACACTACACAGGACCCTCTCACTCTCACGACCGCCAACCTCATGCTCATGCTCACGCGCCTCACACGCCACGTGGGACAAACAACGTCCCCCAACTTCACCACTCCCAACGTGTATACGCTATGTGCACCTTATCTGCTTTTCGATATCCACTGCTACGAAAATCTGGATCTCATGGAGTTTAACCCTCCGACTACGCATTTCGCTCCAATTGTGGAGTAATTTGATTTAAATTTGTATCAGTGTAAACAACAGATTCTAATATTTCTTCCGATATCTGTCACTGAATATTTGAAAGTTTTACAGCTCTGAAACATATGTCAAAACATTGTCAGGCGTGTCAAAACAGTGCGGCAGACGATGCGAATGCGTTGTTATCGAGTCTCTGTAAATAGTTTATATTTAAATTTTAATGCATAAAAGTATATATACATCTTGTTTGTTATAAAACTACCTTGTAAATGGCTATTTTTAAAACTGTGTAGAACTCTATTTAGTGTGTTTTGGTGGGGAGAAAACTTATATTAGTTTTTTTTTAATTTTGGATTTTTGAATTCAACACATCTATAACAGCTTATAGTGAATACAATATCAATATCGTTTTATGAGAGGAGATATTATGCTGAATAAAATGGCATATAACATGTTATAGATTGTGTTAGTTTAGAAATTATTATAGTTGTTTATATAAAACGCTGCAAAGTCGCAAAAAGTGGTTCCTTGGTAATATACACGAAGTCAGAGTGTTAAAAGCTGAAAGTACCTTCCAGAGGGTTAATTTACAGTCATTCATAATTTTCGAAACTCAAACATTTACAAAGTTAGTTTGAAAGTGAATACATTGATCAATAAAATTGTAATTTTAAAACGATTCGTTAGTACAATTTATTTCTTCTAACACATACTTTTGGTTCTCCGAATGGTCATTATAACATGTTTGTATTTTGTTCCCCGTGGGAATTAGGATAGATTATGGATATGTACAAAGGGAATGTATACCGTTCATCTAATCAGCTGTTCTTATAACCAAACTATGACACCACTTTAAACTTTTCGATCGCGCTTTAAAATTTGGTCGTGCAAGTTGCCAATCCACCAGAGCTGACATATCCATGTCAAAAGTTATGAGTAGGAAACAAGTTTTTTATAGGAAATTCACTGATAATGCACACAATAAAGTAATTAAATACTTGCGATTACACTTACTTTTGTTTTGTAGGTATCTTTTTATAGGTTTATCCAAAGTTAAAAAATTACTCTTTTGAATAATTCAGGTCTACAACTAGGATTCCTTTTCAAACTTGCTTCTACAATGGAACTATCGCAAAGCTAACCCTCCCAGGTAGCAGTGATGATCCAGCAGTGCGTCATCTCCGTTGTGCGTTGTCTGAGGCGGCTGAAAGTGAGCCCCGTATCAAGGCTTTTCAAACTTGCTTCTACAATGGAACTATCGCAAAGCTAACCCTCCCAGGTAGCAGTGATGATCCAGCAGTGCGTCATCTCCGTTGTGCGTTGTCTGAGGCGGCTGAAAGTGAGCCCCGTATCAAGGCTTTTCAAACTTGCTTCTACAATGAACTATCGCAAAGCTAACCCTCCCAGGTAGCAGTGATGATCCAGCAGTGCGTCATCTCCGTTGTGCGTTGTCTGAGGCGGCTGAAAGTGAGCCCCGTATCAAGGCTTTTCAAACTTGCTTCTACAATGGAACTATCGCAAAGCTAACCCTCCCAGGTAGCAGTGATGATCCAGCAGTGCGTCATCTCCGTTGTGCGTTGTCTGAGGCGGCTGAAAGTGAGCCCCGTATCAAGGCTTTTCAAACTTGCTTCTACAATGGAACTATCGCAAAGCTAACCCTTCCAGGTAGCAGTGATGATCCAGCAGTGCGTCATCTCCGTTGTGCGTTGTCTGAGGCGGCTGAAAGTGAGCCCCGTATCAAGGCTTTTCTCACGTTTACCGAACACATGCGAAAAGTGAGCGCGAGTTCCCGGGCTGTGGAAACTGGACTTCCGCGCGTTGGGAACTGGGTAACCGCCATCGGGGCATCGGGGTCGCCAACAATGGGTTCCCGGCAGCATTAGGCATTAGCTAGCTGGAGCTCATCTCCGTGGAGGAGAGGACTGTCACAGAGTAAGACATTCGGATGACACACTCATCCATAGAGGAAGCAAGGTGGATACCCTTGCTTTACTGAACTAACATAATTTTAACTGAAATGGCAACATATCCAGGTAGGTATTTTAAGCCAAGTATGAATGAGAAATGAGTGTAGGATGAATGTGGCACGATCTTTGTAGTCTTGTTACTGATAAAGTCTGACATGTTCCTTAAATAGAACTGTTAATTATAGCCCAACAGTCAATGGCATATCTAAGAGACCTACAGTTTAACGTTCAACCTGAACCACTGCTTCTGAATTACCAACTGGTCTAATTATAAAAATGATCTTTTCGGATTAACATAGCACGCCACGGTCCCAGTTGATACCAATACTGTTGACTAATAGGTTTGTAATCAATATACATTGATGAATTAATCAATATATTCAATAACTTTTATTGGACTTTTCCATCGTGTCTGTGTTTTTAACTTTAACTATACAACGCTTCTGGAGGTGGAGAAACTCCTCCGTTTACAAGTGATTACCTATTAATTTACATTAAAAAATTGAAAGTATAATTTACAGATATTAATTATATCATGTTATATCAGAGACGCCATACTTACTGAATTAAATTTCCCGCTGGTACAAAAATCAGACAGTAATTAATCAAATTATTTTTGCTTCATTTAAAAGTTTCTTAACCAATTTTATTTTAACCAATTCTTTAACATGGATATGTCTTAGCTCTGGAGGGGGGGTTTTGGCAATTTACGTGACCAAAACTTCAAACAGGGACATAATTTGGTTAGTGGAGTAATAGTTTGGTGATAAGAACAGCCGTTTAGATGAAGTGAAAACATCCCCTTTAGACATCCATGATCCCATAGAGAAGTACATACAAAACATTTGTTACGGGACATTGACATATTGCAATGATACCACAGAATCACAGGTAGAGCAGGTCTTCGATGATCACTCTTGTACGTGAAGAAGCAGAGAGAAAGTCGAATGAATGAGTGATTTCGAGGTAACTATCGTCTACAATTCTCAACCACTGGTGCAGCCGCCAGCCGCCATTTCATTGTGTTTTTGTCCTTCGTGCATCCTCTTTCGCGATCCAATAAGGCTGAATTTCTGATCGAAATATTTTCACTTTGATTAGCAGTTCTTTGACTTTAGAAACATTCGTAGCCGACCGATAATGGAGGCACACTGATTTCCATTGTTACCAATCTCATGGTTTAACTACCTCTAGTGTGTTCGTATCATACGAACATACAATAAACTGTGTTAAACAGTGTAAAGGGAAGATTTAAATAAGTAAGTCTTTATGAAAACTTATTTTTTATGGTGGTAAATTTAAAGTAAAAACGTAGCCATTTACTGTACGGTAAGTGAAATAAATCTTTTTGAGTGTAACATCTGACAAATGGGGCAGATATTTCATTAGTCTATGAACGTCGGTAGCAGACTCTTGAAGTTTCCCTTGACATTTTGTAGCATATTGACTGGTATTCCGTCAATTTTGTCCCGAATATCTTATTTTAGGACTGTGATAGTTCTAGGTGGATCGTACTGATAAATTCATTATTTTTAAATCCATAAATAAAGTGTCAGGTTTCAACGTAACGTAGAGTGTTAACAGTCACAACATGGGCATCCTCGAAATAAATTGGACAATTAGGCCAATGATTCCTTTTGCCGCAATTGCGCATTCATTCATTCGAAGGGGCATTCATTCATTACTCCCAAAGCACCTTAGCCATAGCGGCTTTTTGCGCACCCCTGAACTTCTCTCTCCTGGAGAATCAGGAATCTTCTAAATAAAGAGACCTGGAGAACTGCAACAACCTGTCGATGAGGCAGAAAACTACCCCTTACCAAATTGCCTTGGATGGAGGACCTCACCTCTGTCAGCCTTACGGCGTAATTGCGCATCAAACTGTCATTTTTTAAGATGAAGGGACAAAAAAAATCTGTATACAAGAGATTTTTAGCTTAATGAACTCTTTCATTAGACTATATCTGTTAATAAAGATATTTGATTACTTTATTTTTATCATTAAAGTAAAACAAATGCTATTTCATGATTCAACATAGAACTTTACGTAGGAATATTTTACTAAATTTGAAAAATAACATTTTATGTTAATGTCAATGTTTTTGTCAACACTCCTTAATTATCTTTTGGTCAAAAAGACTTTTGGTTTCAAAATTAATTGAATTATCAATTAATTTGAATCATATATCTTTAAGTAAATATGCATGTTGAGTACAACAAAGCCATCGGGGTTTTCATCGGGTTAACAATAAGCAATATATCAAGCTTTTGTTTTTTAACTTTGTGATCTGACGAAAATTTCTGATTATGATCATGATTATACCCCCCCTTATATGGATTTAATATAACTTCTACATAAAATGTTCATTTAAGTCTATTCCTTATGATAACTGTCATAATATAGATTGCAGTTTATAAAAAATGAAATACAAGTCAGTGCAATTGAATCCAGTCTTATGGTGTATTTAAAACACCAAACTGCATTAACACTGGAATGAGCATACAAAAACTTCTCTAATCAATAAAAACGTGATGGTGAAAGGCCAATAAGACTTTATGCAGTCAATTTTGACACGTATTGGAACATACGCAACACGTATTGTTACAAATAGCTTTACTGGAATGCCGTAATCCTGCTGCCCGTTGGTAAAAATACTTTTTTACATGACAGCGCGCCAGGGTAGTTATAGCAAGTTCAGATTCCAAAGGAACCAACGTTTCGCTAATTGGAGAAAGCTGGGACATTCTAACACTTCATCAGTTGCAAAAACGATCTTTTAAATTGGATGATGACTGTGAATCGAGACATGTTATCAGGTCTTAATTCAATTTCACGTCCGGCGAACAAGTTTCGACCGCGAACTCCGAATGGCAAGGCAAGTGGCGGCGAACAGTAAACAATTGGGAAGCAGCTGACAGCGTTGCTACCTCAGGGATGTCCACTTGGGCTCAAAATTTCCTGCTAAAGACAAATAAAAACAACATCTTACTTTACTGTTTTGGACGGATGTTTAGACTGAAATTTGGCATGTAACATTATGTAAAATATACTACACCTACTGTATATCATCACCGAATAGAAAATGCCTACCTCATATCCAATTTAAACTACCTATACCATCTATCTTATTAGGTGTGGGAGCCATTTATCCCCTAAAGCCCAAGTCAAAGTATGTGAACGTGCAAAAGGAATTTTTTGGACATTTTAGAGCATAAAAGTTTAATTCAATTTAAACTTTAGACGGACGGTAGCGTCGTTCTACAAACCAGCTATATAGTACTTGGAGGTCACGAATTGTGTATATTTGTGAGCGATGGTTGGTGGATGTAGTATTCTCTTGTTTACGACCGCACAGTTGAATACTACGTTAATCCACAAAGACTATCCTCATAATCAGACCAGTTGGTAAGTCAGAGCCGCAGAGTCCATGTTAAACTGTAGGTCCTTAGATACGACATTGACTGTTGGGCTATAATTAACAGTTCTGTCTAAGGAACATGTCAGCCTTAGTCAGTAACAAGACTATAAGATTGTGCCACAATCATCACTCACTTCTTTCTCATTCATACTTGGCTTAAAATACCTACCTGAGTAGATCGCCACTTCACTAATAACTAAAACCAAAATACGGTGTTTATACGAGTACGAGAAACTTTATTGAGTTACTTATTTATATAGGGAAACATTTGGGAAAATTATATGATTTAAATTATTCAAACACATTAATTTTATTTTTTAAGGAGGATCAGGTTCCCATATCCTATTTTTGTTAAATAGACCATAATTAATAGTACTTTTTATTTGAAAAATTTTTAACAAATGGAATAAGTTAAAATTGTATTTTAGTTAACCGTTAATCTAAAAATGTTATAAATAAAAAGGGAACGGTTTTATCATCTTGAAAGCACGAAATGTCAGACACGTGTATAATTGGCGTTATTTGCCGAATATTTCTTCTCCCCGGATGGAAACTGACAGTCCGTGTCAGCTCCGGGGTCCAGAGCCAGCCTCCGAGCTCCATCTACATCGATTAATCTGCTCCAGAACTGGTTCAGAGCTAACAGAGAAAGTCCGCGAATCGTTTATCATTGATTTAATTATCCAGTCAATTTCTCGTGGGAAAAAGAATGTGTGTTTATTTGTTTCCAACGACCCCCGCAGGAGAGCGTTAGGCTGATCAGCTGTTCGCTAATTGACTCTTGAATCCCACGAGGAACGGTAAAGCTTTCCCTCTTTGTTCAATTTGATACTATATAAAATATATAACAATGTAGTAAACGCAAATAATTGGCAACGTCAAATATTACTGATTCAAATACTGTTAGATTAGATTATTGAAATGGGGACCCTACCATAAGGTGGGTATTTTAAGCCATGTATGAATGATATTGAGTTTCAGATGATGAGGTGCGAACTTGTAGTCTTGTTACTGACTAAGGCTGACACGTTTCTTACATAGGACTATTAATAATTATACCAACAATCGATGGCAAATAAGGGACCTACAGTTTAACGTGGAGTCCGAACCACTACCTCTGAATTACGAACTGGTCTCTAATTATAAGGATGGTCTCTGTGGATTAACGTAGTATTCAATAGTGCGGACGTTAATCCACACAAGAGAACACACATCCACCGACCATCACTCACATTTATCCAATATTCGTGATCTCCAAGTAGCTGGATTACAGGACGTTGCCACCAGCGAAAACCATTCATTGGATTCAGGGGACCCCAAAATGTATATATCCACTCTCAACTCAAATTCGAAAATTTTGACGAAAACAATCCTTTCTCCATATACTATCGTATAAGAGAGAGTAAGTAAAAGGCATAAAAATCCATCCCTAATTATTAATTATTTTATTGTCAAAAAATTCAACGCCTAGGAAACTTGAGTAATAATGTTCCTGAATGATCTTGAACATTGAAAACTCTTTGTAGAAGAACCGATCAGTACATAATAGCTTTGACTATACATTAAAATCAAAGTCAAAGATAATAGTGAAAGGTATTATCTTATCTAACGTTGACATCAAACAAAGTCACATAGTCGTGAACCGAAGAATTTCTCTAGCTCAAACAAACCCACTTTTTCCGTCCAAATACGTAACTGGTAAATACTAAAAGTAGGATTACTTACTGCATAGACCTTCGATTCAAAAATTGATTTTGATTTTATGACAAATTCTCATACATTAAAAATTAGTTATTTCTGCGACAAGGGATAAAAGTGAAACTTTTTGTTCATGAATGAAACTGCTGTCACCCGAGTCGTATCCGATGGTGACAATATCCTGAGGGACAAAAAGTACTTTAATCCCTTGTTGCACACACAATCTTTCTTCAACCTACACAAATAACAAGAATTATGATTGAATCATGTATAAGTACCGGAAGACCGAGCTTTGCTCGGCTTTGTTGAATTAAGAACTAAAATATAAGAACGATAGTTGTTTATTTAACGAATAACATAAACAATTTTTAATTGACAATAAACTCTGAAAATAAATTCAACCTCCTCGGTCGGAGATAGATCTTCTTACTCTCCGAACGTGATTCCTCTACGCTAGCATTGAGCCACGGCGTCCGCACTACTACGACGTCGTTGTTTGCCATCATCTTCATTCAACAACTGTCAATGGTTATAAACATGTTTTGATTTTTATTGTTTACATTTTAATCTCTATAAGCTACATATTAGTTTTTTACCTATAGCTGGTCAACTATAAACATTGAAGACAAGTTATTTTCTTCTTGTGTTTTATTTATTGTATTTTCAATACAGTATTTTCATTTGTTCAACGGCATTTTATAAGAAGATATAGGATTTTAATACCTTGAAGGTTTATATAAACGTTCATTTTACTTTTATTTTGTTTTGGTTATTATTTTTACATGGGTAATATCCATGCCAAAATAATAATAATGAAACATATTATGTCTTAGCTCTGGAGGGAGGTGTTGGCAATTTGAAAGATGAAAATTTGAAACAGGTTTCTAAAAAACAACCAGAGCTATAGTATTGAATTTTTATCATATAACAATAAGAATAGCTGTTTAGAATAACTGAAAACATTCCTTTCAGACATATCCATGATCTAACTTATTTCTCACAGGGAAGTATATACAAACATTTTTGTTTATTCCTTTCTAAACGATTATTTACACCCCGTTGCCATGTCGACCCAAAGTACACAAGCCAACACTTTTTACACTTTTAGCCTAAAAAATAAATTGACTTTGTTCGTTTCCCTAAGAAACACGACGAATAGTATTGACGACCCTTCTGCAAGCTTAAAGCCCAGAAAATTAGTCCAAAAAATTCAACCAACATTTCCAACATGAAATAGATTTCAACCCCTTCAAAATTCAAATGATCCTGATCAAATATTTGCTAAAGAATTTATTTAATTTCAATCTCCCTTGATCTCTATATATAAAATTGAATGTATGTCTGTCTGTCTGTCTGTATGTCCTTTATGCGTTGCCAAACTAATAAAGGATCCATGAAATTTTAGGAAGTTGCTCTATATGTGTCCAGGGAAGGTTTTAGTGAAAAAATATTTTCGAAAACCCCATAAGTTTCCATTTTATGGCGTTTTAAATTTCTAATGTTAACCTTATGGAGAGTAAGTTTGTTTACAAATTGTCTACAATGAAAACATTTGATTTCTTAGCTACAGCTGATTGGTTTACTTTCCATTAGCAATACCGTATGCTTTACTATCCAATGCCATCTGAATCATTCATTAATGTTAAAACTATGAAGTAAATGTGTACTGTAAAAAATGAACAGCTTTATTCACCACGTTAATAGTTTACGGTTTTGGGGGATTATGTATTTATATTTTTATTTTCTGTCTGATTAAAGTCACGTGTTTATATGATAATTACAATGTTTATATTATTACGTTTATTATAATAATCAGCTGTTGTATATCTTTCCTATAAAAGCCGTATTACAGTTAGGTTTCGTTTGGGTTTGGATTGGATTTGAAAATTGTGAATTAATCCACTAAGATTTATTTGTTTTATGGGAATGATATTAATATGTTTTATCGTTTCAGTATTGTTATTCACTATGCAGCGACCCAGAATATATAACCTTTCACAATGAAGCCGTATTGCTATTCGACTTCAGAACATGGCCAATCTTAAAGTTAACATGTGTTTACTGTGAGGCGTTACGAAGTTCGCCGGGTCAGCTAGTAGATTATAAAAAATGTTTGAATTAACTTCCCTGTGGGATATAGGTTAGATCAGGGATGTGATAAATGGAATGTTTTCAGTTCCTATAAACACCTGTTCTTATTCTTATATATTAAAAATTCAATTCAATAGCTTTGGTAGTTTCTATGGAAACCTGTTTCAAATGTTCATCTTACAAATTGCCAACACCCTCCCCCCTCAGAGCTAAGACATATCCATGTCAAAATGGTGGCATCACAGAACCTAATTTTGCATAGAATTAAACATAGTTTACATTGTTTGGTTTTTTCACAATAAATAAATAATACTTAACTTCAAATGATGTGCTTTTTGTGCAATGCTGAAGGGTTCAGGCTATACAGTTTAGAATTTTAATTTTAATGGAAAGTAGAGTTTAAACTAAAATAGTTTTTCTCAAAATTTGAAATTGCACCCAACTTCCTCTTCATATGTCCTTGAAGGGTGCGTGCGGTGGACGTGCGGTGGAAGTAGTCCATCGATGTGGGCAGAGAAACCTCGGTTAACCACGGACGACGACGAGTCGCGGACCGCGGTCAGCGAAGGTGATGTGAGTGTCAAAACAAACTGTAGCAGAGTTTAATCATGCTTTCACCTGATGGAAGAGTCCCAACTCTAGACGTCCAGGAGATCTCAGTGGAAATGTCACGTCAGGATATTCTGTTGGTTGCTCAAATCATAACATACTTACAATTTACTCGAGCTTGGTATCGCGTAAAACTAAGTGGAAAGGTTTCCAGAGACAGAATGACCTCAAATTTTAATCTATACCTTGTCATAATCTGTTGTTTATGTCTTAAATAAGTTTATTTTAAACTAGCTACAGTACCAGTTCTTTGCACGGGTAATACTTTTAATACTTTTTAATACTTTTTAACTGAAATGGCAACCTACCCAGGTAGGTATTTTAAGCCAAGTAATGAGGAATGAATGTAGGATGATTGTGGCGCGATCTTGTAGTCTTGTTACTGACTAAGGCCGACATATTCCTTAGACAGGACTGTTAATTAATAGCCCAACAGCCGATGGCAAATAAGGGACCTACAGTTTAACGTGGAATCCGAACCACACCCTCTGAATTACGAATTGGTCTAATTATGAGGATGGTCTTTGTGGATTAACGTAGTATTCAATAGTGCGGACGTTATTCCACACAAGAGAACGCCACAACCACCGCCATCTCTCACAACTATCCACAATTCGTGACCTCCAAGTAGCTGGATTACAGGATAAAAAAGGTATGATAGGTGTTACGTTTTGTCTTTGGTATGAAATATAGGTATATTCTACATCATGAAAATTTTATTTAAAAAATTCTCTATTGGAGGTAAAATACTATTCTCATTTAAAGAGGTATTTACTAATAGTATTTTATACTAAACATGATCTAAAAATTGTATAAACGTGAGTGTTAACAAAATGACAAACCAAGAGTATCTAAAACGTAACATTGTAACACCTGTTAAATAATATTGGGAAAGGATAAGGAATAATGTAATAAAGACAGGCATCAGGAGAAAACTTAAAATCTAAAATTTTCGGCAATACTAATTTCAATCCAGCAGTTGTGTCTGTAAAAATGAACTCTCTTTCATCTTATTCCTAAACTGTCATAATGTAGTGTAAACAAATGTTTGACATTAGAAAATGTTAACATTGAATCTTGAATCAATCTTATTCTTCTCGAACTGCCAAATTTTAATGCCCACAGCTGTTGACAATCAAGTAATTTCATGTTGATATCCTTTTGAAATGTAAACATTGAAACCTAAGACGTTCTCGAGGCGTAGCCCGGGGGATTTTAAGGAAATTAATATAACTATGAGTTATCCTTCCCTATGATATAGGGCCTAGTAAAGGCCTATCCCCTATGCCTATTAATCCTCTAGGCGTCCTTTCGTTCAGTTCTATTGCCGGAGGTCACGGGAGCGATAAGCTTGAAGGATTTGACTTTCCCGTCTACAGTCAGGGTCAAAGGTCGATCATGTAGCTCTCCATGTAGTACATCAGCTGGCGCCACAGAGGTCGCTCTATTGCGATGTTGGATTCATAATTTTATTATCTGTGCTAGAAGTCTTGAATTTCTTAAGTGGATACACCACTATCTCTGGACCATTTTTTTCAATTTTTTTACATTTTCTAAATTTGGTATTTTTTGCGTTTGAGCGTTTTATTTTGAACATTTACCTAAAGTTTGTTATAATTGTGTCAATTCATTCAAAGAAAATATATAAAACACTTTGATTTTCCCTGCAAGCATGACTCTACTGTAAATTTATGACGTGATTATTTCGAAAGTGCGTTTTCAGGTTTTTAGTGTACAGACGTTTATATAAGTCAAAAAGTCACTTATTATTTTTCAATTTTTCCATGTCTTTCTGATACAGTAATAAAGGGTTATGCGTATAGTCAACATTTTCATAAAGGATTATATGTACATAGGGTTAGACTGAGATGGTGGCGACGTCCTGTAATCCAGCTACTTGGAGGTCAAGAAATTTTGGATAGTTGGGAGCAATGGTTGGTGGGTGTAGTGTTCTCTTGTGTGGATTAACGTACGCACTAAGTGTATACTACGTTAATCCGCAAAATACCATACTCATAATTAGACCAATTCGTAATTCAGAGGCCGTGGTTCGGATTCTACGTTAAACTGAAGGTCCCTTAGTTGCCATCGGCCTTGGGCTATTAATTTTGGCCTTAGCCCTTTCTAAGGAACATGTCAGCCTTAGTCAGTAACAAGACTACAAGATCGCGCCACAACATCTTACACTCAATCCTCATTCATACTTGGCTTAAAATACCTACCTTGTGGTATGGTCACCATTTCCAATAATCTAATCTAATCTATAGTCAACACAGTAGCACCATATTTACTAACAAGTTTCATAAAGGGTTATGTGTATAGTCAACACAATAGCACCATATTTACTAACAAGTTTCATAAAGGGTTATGTGTATAGTCAACACAATAGCACCATATTTACTAACAAGTTTCATAAAGGGTTATGTGTATAGTCAACACAATAGCACCATATTTACTAACAAGTTTCATAAAGGGTTATGTGTATAGTCAACACAGTAGCACCATATTTACTAACAAGTTTCATAAAGGGTTATGTGTATAGTCAACACAATAGCACCATATTTACTAACAAGTTTCATAAAGAGTTATGTGTATAGTCAACACAATAGCACCATATTTACTAACAAGTTTCATGAAGGGTTATGTGTATAGTCAACACAGTAGCACCTGAGACGAGGATAAACGTTTGGCAATACAAACGACATGACGACGCGGTTGACGCCGAAAAATCAACTAGACTGTTAACACCGGCCGCGAAAGCCTACGTTTGAAGACGTTATTGGAAGATGGAATGAAGATTAAGACTTGAATACTTAATTTAAATAAATTCAATACTGTAATTCAGAAAACTCCCTTGCAAATTTCCGAGTAGTCTTGTTACTGACTAAGGATGGCATGTTCCTTAGACAGGACTGTTAATTAATAGCCCAACAGCCAATAGCATCCAAGGAACCTGCAGTTTAACGTAATACGTTAGAATTGATCAATCCAAACGGTAACGTAGACTAAACTGAATATGATGAGCGTAGTTAGGTTATCTACAAGATAGAGTTGGAGTTTGTTTATTTGTGAGTCAGTGATGGTAGTTCAAATGATCTCCACGAGGGACTGCTTATTCTGAATCTATTCTGAGTCAATGATGGTAGTTGACACTATATCTAAAATATAGCGCTATTGGTTTTAGCAATCACCTATTATTTATTATTATTATATCTCAATTACTGTCGTTCTCATGGCAAACCCTAGGCCAGGGACAGTTTTTTTTAGACATACCGACTCTCGTAAAAATGGTCCGTTCTTTATTTATGAAATTTGATACATACATGTAAAGTATGTTTGTATCATTTTTGTAACATCGTAGTTGAAATTTATAAACCTAAAGATTTTTACACTATGTACTGTATAATAAATATTCATATATTATAAATAATTATATTTTATTTAAAATTGAAAAAAATGATAATTTATGGGTTTTTGTTCGAAAACCAGTTACAATTCTCTAACTGAAGGGGGTGTTAAGAGTGTTTTTACCCCAAAAAAGAATTTTACGGCTTTTCAGGTAATTTATATAAAAAATTGAATTTTCTTAGCACCATTGAATCAGCTAGGATCAGAATCAGATTTAGTAATTTGAATCATTGCTCTGTGTCAAACATGTAGTTTTTCATAACCTTCATAACTGTTGAATATGTTAGATGAGGTTGACCTGAACATTAATGAAAAAGACTTTTTATTATCCTTTGTTTGAAATTCATTATTGGTGATGATGGATTTATGTTACCTAGATTTTATTGCGGACATTTTCCATCACAACAATATGTAAAGCAAAGTTTTAAGTTTTGTGATCTGGAATCTGATCTCATCCACAGGTGATAGGTCCTCAAGAGCCTATTATATATAAGAGATATTATAAGAGATCTCTTATTATTATGAGAGATATTAGTTCGCCTAACGACGGGATTAGATTCCAGAAACCGAAACTTTGTTTTACATAAAATTGTAATGGAAAATGTCCCCAATAATAATCCCAATTACACTTTTTGATATGGTTCACCGCTTTGCACCTGCCCCCCAAAATGGAGTATTTTTGGAGCAACTCAAAATTTTTACTTGTATGCCCACTTTATGATATACTTCATTTTAGGACCTTAAAAATGAAATATTGGAACCTAAGTCTTTGTCACAGCCCAGAATCCAGGGGACATTTATAAAATAAAATGGGAGTGCTCTAACCAAAGGATTTCTAACCACCAAAATATGATTTATCAGATAATATATAGAAAAAAATATGGGTTGAAATTGATTTACTTTTACATAAAAGGGTACAATTTTGTGTAAAAGTAAATCAATTTGAATTTGAGTAAAATATTTAAAAAAACATTTAGAGACTTGTTTCCATAGGTTATTATTGAAGATAAGGAAATCCGCTGAGGATGCAGATCTGCAGTAATGGGTGCATTTATTATGTATTCAATGTGTGTGTTTTTCACTATTGTGTGCTATATGTGATGATGTTCAAAGTTGAGATTACCTGTAATAGATAAAACTGTTTAGCTGTAATTGACAATGTTTATTCAATTGTTGAATTTGAAAATTTGTGACATAAAATGCCTGGAAGTTAATGGAGTTATTATGGTTTTGATGTGGTTTTAAAGCGATCTTAAATTTTGAGCAAAGACCTCTGGACTGGTTATTAAAATTTCAAATTTGGAACATCTTACATACAACAGCACAATTTTGTGATCTTAATAGAGATTATTGAATATTATTTTATTAGGTAACAGTTTGATCACATTGTTAACCTCTGCTGTTTCTTGTTGCAGATGAAGAATGTTCTTCTACTCCTGCCATTTTTAGCTGCAGCTACTGCTGCACTACCTCCAGAGCCGTTGCGCCACCTCACCCCACCACAGCTGAGCCTTCAACATGATAAGGAAATCATGTTGGCAGATTCGCTAATCAGAAGACCGAGGAATGAGTCGTCAAGGGGTGAAGATTCAATGTCTGAAAGTGATCAGAAATCAGAGGCTCACCAACAAGAGGCAAGAGCCTTTCTTTGGGCAGCTCCTGCAATCCCCATTATGACTAGTCAGCGGGGGAGGTCCTCAGACTGCAACCCTTGCGATCGTGTTCCCTGGGTGCCCATGGCAAGGGCACTTAACACTCAGCAATATGCTCTCTCAATACCCACCATTCATCTGACTCTGCCAGTTAACTATGGGTTACCTGTTGCTCAGATGAAACCTCCACCTCAATATAATCCTCCCCCATCATCACAATATGGTCCACCACCACCGTCACAATATGGTCCACCTCCGCATCAATCTCCAACACCATCGCAGCATGGACCACCACCTCAACAATCACCACCACCATCGCAATATGGACCACCCCCTCAACAATCACCACCACCATTAAAGTATGGTCCACCTCTGCAACAATCTTCACCACTATCGCAATATGGACCACCCTCCCAACAATCATCGCCACCATCACAATACACCCCTCCTCCTCAGAAACATGGTTCTTCAACGCAATTTTCACCACAACAAGTTGGTCCTCCGACCGGCCCATCAGCCCCAAGTGGTCCCCCAGCTAATCAGTATGGACCACCGGACAATGAAAAAGATGGCCTCCCACCTCCCCCTTTACCACAACGATTCCTTTCTCCATCACAACCCTATGGACCACCCCAACCCCAAGCACAACATACCTCTTCATCTAACAATAACCCCACTACTATTAAATTTCAGCCTCCTCCCTCAGGACCATTGTCTTCAAAATATCAAATATTTCCTGCTTTTAAGTTTGGACTACCTTTAAATCCAAACATTCCCTCAAAGTTCAGCCCTCAGAGCCAACCGTCTAATTCGCCTCCACCTTTGTCTCCTCCTCCTCCACATAGTGCGAGACCACTCAACCATGGACCTCAGCAGTACCGAGGGGAATCTTTCAAACAATCTTTCTTAGTGCAGAATCCGATACCTTTCCCAGGATTGAGTAAATTTCAATTGCCTCCAATGTTTAACTATCAAACGTTTAATGATGGGAAACAAGATCAATTGCACCCGTACCTACAGCCTCCAAAGCCACAAAATGTAGTTGTTACAATATCTGAAACAGACGATAGTTGTAAGAAGTGCCTTGAGAATAGTCAACCTGACTCAGAACCTGCACCAGCAGAACATGTGAGTGAAAATGTTATCAAGTCAACAGAGAAATACAAAGATAATACTTTGGATCAACAAAAATCGAGTGTACAGGTTGTTAAGAGCGTTCCGTTGGCAGAATATCTAGCATCTGTAGAATACCCAATGCAAATTGTTCAAGCACCAATTCTTGATGTACCTGATTTGACAAAATATTTTGATCTGGGCTATCATAATTTTCCTCAATTTTATGATCAGAAAAAGCGAAATTTAAGTGATCAAAATCCATCAAGCACCTTTAATCAGCCAAATCCAGTTTATGTTAATCATAATTTACATAATCCCAATGTAACATTTCCTACTTACAGTTCCATAGGTATTGATAACATAGATTTCTCTGATAATCAGTTTCAAACAACAAACAGCATACCTCTCAACCATAAACCAGATGTCAATACTTCAGGTAAGAATCAAGAAACAACCGATAAAGGGTTTACAAGTTCTCCTTTTACATCGACAACTTTATCTCACACTACTCACACAGTAAGACCAAGTCAAATCTTTCACATCAGTAAAAGACCAACTGTACATGCTCAACCACCAACATCAACAACAAATGGGGTCTCATCTACACAGAGATATGCAACAAGTGGACATTATGTAACTTCAACACCAACAACCGAAGGAAAAATTGTGCAGCAGCTCCCAAACACTGGGAGTCCAAAACCCTTTCGAGAAACACCACCCTCTTCCTTGCAGGACCAGATATTGTCTGCTAAACCTGAAGGCGTGATCCCTGCAGCACCATCAGACCTTCGCTTCCTCGACCCTCCCCCAGTCGGATCGGGAGCCATAAGTGACTGGACCCTTCATTCGTACGGTAGAGGTTGGGGCACAACCCCTCCACAACCATTCGCTGTTCCGACCCCATCCTCACACACTCCTCGTTTTGCGGTTAGACCAACAGCTGCACCTTCAAAGAAAGGGAAATTAATACATCAAATAATTGTTCCGTATACGACAAATAAACAAGGTCAAACCTCAGCGGTAGTTCGAGACACCACAAATAACCTGGGATGGACACCATTACCTCCTACAAGTCAAGGTAGAAAAGTTCCACCTCACATTCCCTTTGAAAATCAATATCCTTCCAGTACAGGATTTGATCAATCACAGAAAAATTTCTTCCCCACAGGTAATTTTCATATCTCATCTAACGTCCCCTTGAGTGCCTCGGGATCTGACAACTTGGCAACACAACAGATTCCTCCAACTGGAAATGGACTACCCATCAATCTCCCCCCTCACGTTATAAACCAAATATTGCATTTGAATCAACAAGGGACATGGCCTTCAGGGCCTGAGGAGCTGCAGCAGTTGTTGGTATCAAACCTTCAGGGTCTATTAAGAGGTGAAGAGGATTCTGTTGACATTGCAAGGTTACAAAAGAACATTGACAACTGGACTGCTGAGGGTTACAAGCAAAACTCTCCTTCTGTAAACTTTGTCCCTGTCACCCCTATTCCACATATTTTTAATTCCAAGAAAATCCCAGATGAATATTTAACATCCACAGAACCTTCAATCCTTTTTAACTCTTCACAAGAAAGTTACAACACACACAGGCACAATTTTGACAATGAGGGTGCAGAAAGCCAAAAACACCAAATTAAAGTCCACCCTAATGCTCATTCAAATGCTGAAGAGATAGAGGACACTACTGAAACTATTGAATCTTTGTTGAACTCTTGGTCTCTGCTGGATACCAAAATGGCTTCACCTTCATCTACAACCACGGATGAACCGACTACTGAGGCTCACCCAGTCACTGAAGCTACCTCCAAGGCTTGGGAGAAGATACAGGTGTCTATTTCACCTATCACAAATGAGAAGGTAAATCAAATCTAGTGCCTAAATGCTCATTTACATATTATTGTGTTCTCTGATAATAATACATGCAATAACATTTTATTGCATTTTATGTTGAATGGATTATTACATACACAAGTCAACTCATTCAATTCAATATAAAATTATCTAATTAATATCAGCAGAGTAACAATTTTTTCACAAGTATAAAAATATTAAAATTTTTATTACAAACTATAATGAATTAATATAGAAAAATATAAGTCTGTATGGCCAGAAAATCTCATAATGGCTGAGAATAAAAGATCAGATTAGAACTCCACAAAGAATGACTGTGTAATTACACAATATAGTTCTTAAAATATTGTAGGGGGGCTTTGCTTAAATTTAAGATGTATTAACTCTCAGAGTATTTCATTCCTTAAAAGTTAAAGTTGCACCACAAACAGAGAAGATTTATGAATACCCACGTTGCAGCAGACCTGCGTGCTCAGCAAATTTCCAAATCAATAATATAATAAGTTTGATCAATATCTGTGGACAAAAATGGGTGTTATTTGCCTATTCCCCATAAGGTTAACATAGGAAAGAGTATGCAGGTTTGCTGATGTGAAGGACACTGAAAGAAGCCATTTCAAGCGTAAACCATTTTATTTTGTTTTATACCAAGTTACATTAACATCTTTCAATAATACAGGAGTTTGCTTATTCTGTATATAATGAACATGTTATAAGAATCTGCAGGTTAGCTGATATGTTATACAAATAAACTATAATTTTTCATTATAAACTAGCAGTAAGCCCATCCTTTGTACAGTTGTAGGATTCAGTTTAAAGAAAAAAATTATCAAAATTCAAACCTGAAATCCTAAACAAATAATCAATACCCAGCTTTATTATATAGCGTTACATGACAATTAAACCATTACTATAATTAGTTATATGTTAAAATTACTTTTTAATGTAGTAAGATTATGAAACGGATTTACTATCAATGATCAATATAAACTAACTAATATTGATTTCACAGCTGTTTGTTTTTCTTTCTATTAAATCTTTAAACTACAAAGACAGCTGATTATTACCAGTAGGTGGTTTATTGATAATTGGAAGCAAAATGAGACTAATATCACGTAAAAAGTGGGTTTTTAAATGCTCGTGATTTACTTTTTAAGGAACGGCGAACAATTTCAAGCTTTGAAAAACCTTCTTTGGAATGTAGAGAATGCATGAAATAAGTTTCATTGTTATCAGTTTTCCCATTTTTTCGGAGTAGACGGTGTAAAATGCCTCCTGGAGCGTCATAGACAATCAGACACAAATTGAGATAAGACTTGTTTCGGCTTCTCTTAACGCACGAAACGTACAAATAACGAAAAAATTAATAACTCTGAGCAATGTACAGACAAAATTCTAATTTTATTTATATAGATTTGTGGTTCCCAAACATATAAAGATAAATACCAAGTTTCATCCAAATATATTATAAGTTAATAAGTGAAATATTAATTTTTTTATCTTCCGTAAGACATTGGGGCTCTAAAATACAACATACTGTGTTTAGTTTTTTTAATATCTTGGTAACCTTTGGTGATAGAGCAAAACTTTAAAGTACTAAATTGTGTAGTTTTTGAGCTTATTCTAATTGTAAATGAAAAAAATGATGTATTTACTTTCCTGTGGGAAATAGGTTAGATCATGGATATGTCTACAGGGAATGTTTTCAGTTCGTCTAAACAGCTGTTCTTATGTTTCTAATTTAGAGATCATTCAAATTGCTAACCCCCCCCCAGAGCTAAGATATATTCATGCCAAAATGTAAAATATTTAAAAATTACGCATGAAAACCATAAAAAACTTAATTTTTGGATGCAAAACCCCCAAACTAACCATTACGATTGACTAATATATCTGGATTATGAACTCATCCGAGTAAATGAAGCAATACACATCTCTACCAAATTTGATCTATCGGACCATTTTTTCGAGACTTAGTAAACCAAAAAGTAACACAGTTCCGGGCTTAAGTCTTGCAATGACTTAATAAGAATATATTAATTAATTAATAAGCTATTATTAATGAGAAGCTATAGTAGGTATTAGCTTCTTCTCTATGGAAAATTTGTTAAAAAAAGATTTTGTAAGTTTGAAAAATACCGTACCCTCCTCAATTTACACAGATGATTGCCTGTTGGCCAGGTGTACGTGGTGACTCCTGTACCTGTGGCCGCTGGGGCGCAGCCAGACTCTACGACCACAGTGTTATCCTCAAGGGTGGAACGGTCCTACTCCGTGGTTACAAGTGGGGCGGAGTCCCCATCATCTGCAGGTGATGGGAAAATCTCCAACAAACACTGACCAGAATTACAATGGAATTACCATATGGTAAGCCCCAGGGTATTATAATTATAAAATAATTAATTATTTACAAACCTTTTACAGTAAACAGTAGTTTTGACTCATCATACAAAACTGAAAGTCTACAAAAAATATAATTTTTCTTTGTAAAGCTGAAGCTTAGACTTATGATAATAAATGACATTTATTTATTAATAATAAATAAATTAATAAATTAAATTAAGTTAAACAATTTTTATCAAATAAACTTGAGAACCATGGAGGGCATTATTTTTTTTACCTATGGACTAAGTTATTAAAGTAAAAATTGTTACAATTTTCTACAGCCATCTGGAGTATCTTCTGTCTATGTTCAGGACATTCATTATTTATCCACATAGAAAAATATAAATTATCATATAATTAAGCCATTCATAAGGTAATCAGATTGTTAAACATTCATTATTAGTGTTTTTGTTTGATTTTTAATATATTTTTTCAACATTATATGGGATTAACAATAATTATGAAGAAGAGAAACTTTATCCGAATAGTGAAACAAAGAGAGATATATTTGCGGGTTGACGCGAGGCAAGTAATAAATTTGAAGGGAATTTGTGTATGCTTGTTATGGCAGGAAACCTGCCATAGAATTGACACTTTTTTCACAATCAATATAAATATATTAGAACATGTTAGAACATTATGTTATAACTTTTTTTTTAGAACGGTAGTGAAAACGATCATGACCTTTGAGATCATTTCCCTTTAGATATTTTTTTTTCTTCTGGAAGTAAAGTTCAAGATAAACTCTGAAAATCTAATGCAGAGTGGCGAAGAAACTACTAGGCCGTCCATAAGAAAGGAGTGACAGAGCAAAATTCACTAACTGATGGTTCATCAATTAAAGTACAGAGTTTCCATTTAGTCTCCCTCAAAAAGTAACCTTGAAGGTTACAGAGATTTCAGTGTTTCAAGTAAAACTCATTTATATTACAAAATATCAGACATTAACTATATTTGTTTTATAATTTATTTTACAGGTCTGAAAATCGATAAGGAGCTGTACAGTCTACAACTTGCTATCTTAGACTCTTATCAAGATGTAAAATTAAAAAATAGACTTTGTAAATAAGTAGTTTTAGGTTAGGTAAGTTAATTTATTGAATCATAGCAATAAGAGAAACAACATTCATGTTATCAATATAAATTCAAAATCAACAAATAGTTCAATGATTGTGTGTCTATGCTAGGAGCATCAGTGTTGAGCAATTCACTAATTATTTGTAGAAATAGTTCCTTAAAACAAAATTCAAGTGAATATATATGCATTTTAGTTGTAGTTGTAGATCAATATTACTGTAGATACATTATATGAAAATATCAAAGTTTTAGTTATGAACATAAGACCAATTACTTTGATCAACTAAATAATCATATTTAAAACTGAAACTTTAGCATAATGTAGGCCTACACTATAAACCAATTGATTTAGCACTAGCAGATTTGCACTGAAGTGAATTGTCCTCAGTCCTTTTTAAAGTTAAAATTGAAAATTAAGTTCCTTTGCCTATATTTTCATAAAAAATGTAATTGAAATATTTTTTAAATTGAAAATTAAGATCCTTTGCCTATATTTTCATAAAAAATGTAATTGAAATAGTTTTTTGGGCAACCATGGAAAACTGTTGTTCCTTAATTTGTTCAGTAAAACACAAATTAAAATGTGTTCAATATGAGCTTTGCCTGGGAAATGTGGGTCTTGCATTTGTATTTTTAATGATGGTAAAACATTTACAATAATTTTTAAATTTATTAAATTACTTAAATTATAGGCCAAAGTATGAATGATTACAACGGCTACTTAAAATAATGAAGAGAATAAGAATAAGAAATAAAAAATTAAAAGTATATATAATTCAAATTAAAAAATTATTAGTATTTAGTATTAAAAATAGCCAATATCCTGTCACTGAAAATAAAATAATATGTATATTACACTTAGTTAAAGTAGTATTATGCTGCTTTATGTCTATTATATATTAATATTTTAATTATTAAGTAACAATTTATGAAAACACATTAAATGACTGCATCGAAGAGTAAGCACTTGTTTATTGTGTTTTATATTGGTTTAGTTAGGTAAAGAATGTATATACTGTAGTACTAGTACTGATAAAGGTTAACTGTTTCATGTTTTTAATTGATGTAGAGTAATTTACATTTATAAAATGTTATATTAGTATCAAAACTGAGTCAATAAAGAAATTATGTCTTCTTGTAAATCATAAAGATTTCATACAATGCACTTGTATTTATAAATTTACAACCTAAATTCTTATTATGTCAAATTATTACAGAGAACAAAACCAAATTTATTACAAAATGTTTGGAAAAAGGTCAAGATACACAATAAAATTCATTCACGCTTGGCAAAAACTGCAGTCAAATTTTCAATCATTATTTTGAAGAACCATCTGTACAATTATGTAAAATAATCTAAATTTTGTGTTACAATATTCTTTATGTTCTAGCAACAGAAAATATATGTGGTGAAATTTTTTTAATTAATTTCTTAATTCATTACAATAAATTACCTATTCATTTAATAAAAATGCTATTAGACCAATCACACTTAGCCAGAGCTGATGGAAAGATTATACTGTAATTATTATTGATTTTATTATTTAGTAGCTGACCCTGCAACTTCCTAACACCCAATAGTGAATTAGTGATAGCTTTAAGATAGGCCATGTTCTGAAATCCAATAGAATTATGGCTATGTTGTGAAAGATTAGATATTCTGAGCCATGGGTTAGTTAATAACAATACTGAAACGATAAGACATATTAATAACATTCACAGAAAACAAAAAAATCTGAGTGGATTGATTCACAATTTTCTAATCCAACCTAAACCCAAAACAAACCCAATTGTAATACAGCTATTAGTGGAAAAATATACAACAGCTGATTATTATGTATGAACATTGTAATTATTTTTTATTTGGCCAACATATAAACACATGACTTTTAATCAGACAGAAAATAAAAAATATAAATACATAATCACCAAAAAAAGTAAACTATTAAAGTGTTGAATAAAACTGTTCATATTGTACAGCATATATTTACTTGATAGTTTACATTAATGAATGATTCAGATGACATTGGATATGAAAGTATATTGCTAATGGAAAGTAAACCAAACAGCTTTAACTTAAGAAAACCAATGTTTTGATGGTAGAAAATTTGTCAACAAACTTAGTCCCCATTGGTTAACATTATACTTTATACTTTTAACTGAAATGGCGACCTACCCAGGTAGGTATTTTAAGCCAAGTATGAATGAGGAATGAATGTAGGATGATTGTGGCGCGGAAATTTAAAACGCCATAAAATGGAAACTTATGGAGTATTAAAAAAATCGTTTTTGCTAAAACCTTCCTGGAAATATATAGAGCAACTTCTTAAAACTTCATGGCGATTAGATAAGTAGTTTGGCAACATAAACGACATACATACATTCATTTTTATAAAGAGATTTATTATAACCTATGCTCCCTCTGACAAACCATAACACTATTTTCTACTGAACTTAAGACTTTTTCATAACCTATATAACCATAATTGGGGGACAGGGTGCTTCATGTGTCACTGGAAGTAGCACGATTCAGCACTAAGTACTCCTGGGGAGGAGGCTGAGATGTTACAGCCGAGTACCATCCACCGAAAACCACTTGCTGCTCCGTAGTGGCTCAGGGTTGGTGAGGATTGTGAAAGGGGTAACTATTAACAAATGGTACGTACAGGATGATGACTGGGACCGTGGCGTGTCCTGTAATTCAGCAACTTGGAAGTCACGAATTGTGGATAGTTATGACCGATGGTCGGTGGGTGTAGTGTTCTCTTGAGTGAATTAACGACCGTCGACCACACTAATGAATGTACTATGTTAATCCACAAAAATCATCCTCATAAGTAGACCAGTTTGTAATTCAGAGGTTCGAACTCCACATTAACCTGTAGGAACCTTAGATATGCCATTGACTGTTGGGCTATTGATTAACTAACAGTTCTGTCTAAGGAACATTTTACTGTCTAAGGTTGACCTTAGTCAGTAACAAGACTACAAGATCGCACCACATCATCTTACACTCATTTCTCATTCATACTAGGCTTAGAATACCTACCTGGGTAGGTCTCCATTTAAAAAGCTAATCTAATCTATTCTGGTGCAGTTAAAAGATAGGAACCTGATTGGATTGTCTGGGGTAGTGCAGAGATCCCAGGTTGATATTAGTCCCTGCTTGTGGGCTGCCTGGGTAGGCTCAGAGACCCAGGGATGAATACAACAGAATAGAATAGAAAGCTGTTATTTCCATATTAAAATACATAAAGATTATAAATTAATATAAAATACTGGAAATTAGTTCCCCTAATGGCCAAGTCTGTGGTTTGGGAACAAGGGCACCAAAGTTTTGCTTATGAAAATAATAATAACATGAAAAGTAGAAATAAGAAACTAATGTAGAGATTCTAAAACAAAACAATAAATCAATTTAAAACAAAAAGTAAATAGAAAAGACTATGGATGTATGCATATAAATGATAAGTTTTTGATTTGCTATATGTAAAAAACTAAAAAAAATTCCAACCGAGAACCCAGACCATTCATCTATCGCCCGTACAAACATGCAACCAGTCACACGACACAACACACACACTACAGATATCGAACCATACGTACACACACTGGTCCTTGACTCCAGATCGCTATGCTTCTGGGCTGTCAACACTCTGTCCCTGCATTACCCAGCAATGAGACGTACATAGTGTCAGTAACCGAGGAACCGGAAACTAACTGACCGTTTAACCCATTTACACAATTCCACAACCAAATAAATTTAACACTAGTTGCTAAATCCCTGCTTGTGGATTGCCTGGGTAACCTTCAGCCCAAGACCCGAGGGTGACTGAAAGGTCCTAATTCTCTGATTGTGCTTTGATAGTTTACCTTCCATCGCTCAATGGTGTAAGCATGCCTTGGGTTCCAGTTGGGCTGAAGGGTTCCGGAGACACCCCCAAGCTGTCTCTCTAGGGCCCTCTTACTGGATGTTGATTCATACGACCTTCATATGCTTACTTACTTTACTTTATACTTTTAACTGAAATGGCGACCTACCCGCCAGGTAGGTATTTAAGCCAAGTATGAATGAGGAATGAATGTAGGATGATTGCGGCGCGATCTTGTAGTCTTGTTACTGACTAAGGCTGACATGCTCCTTATACAGGACTGTTAATTAATAGCCCAACAGCCGATGGCAACTAATAGACCTATAGTTTAACGTGGAATCCGAATCACGACCTCTGAATTAAGAATTGGTCTAATTATGAGGATGGTCTTTGTGGATTAATGTAGTATTCAATAGTGCGGACGTTAATCCACACAAGAGAACACTACATCCACCGACCATCTATCACAACTATCCACAATTCGTGACCTCCAAGTAGCTGGATTACAGGACGTCGCCACCGTCCCAGTTTAGTGACCAGGTCCCTCACCAATCAACAAATGGATGTAGAGGTAATACTTCAAAGTCCTGGGCCCTAGCCCCAAATTCCTTGACCAAGAATCGCGGTAATTGTGACCTTTTGAATTTGGAAGAAGTTCGATCTCAGACTAACACCATTTCAGCTCTAAAAGGTGATGGTACTACAGGCTGGAAAGGGCTCCATCCTATGCATGGATTCGTAGTGACAGTGGTTGGTGCTGAAATGCACTGGTCGAGCCCCGCTGCCTTCCAGAGTGAGGTTTGCCGATGGAAAGGCGAGTAGCTGTTGTTGTAACTAGTAAACTAGGGGAACAGGTATCACTGGCCGGGGATCGACAGGCATTGACAGCCACCACAGCTCGGTCCTAGAAACGATCCAGCGGGTGTTGTCGCTAGCGGCCATATGTGGCAGGTGGGGGTACACACTCCCCTACCGTTGAAGTGTTGCTCCTCCAAGGGGTTAGCAGAATAAGCCTCAGGCCTCTTGCAAAATGCAAGATGCAGTTAGTGTCCGCATGGACTTTTAACCCTTTAACGTTTTTTCCGATTTGTCGTTCACCAAAAAGTGAAGTTTGTTTATCAATAGCATGTGTCAGCATTCATTTATGAACCATTTTCTTATACCTGTGGGTTTATCTTATGAAACAAAAGTTAAAGTTAATATTTCATTTTGTTAACCTATATTTTTGAATGAAACTTTTAATTTAGCTTCATGTGATTGAGATCCATCAATTTATGCTTAAAATATAGTTATAGTTTATGCGTTTATCATGGCAGCTAACCTGCATATTATTTTCCTGTGTTAATCATATAGAGCAGTGGTTCCCAAATATTTTTGTTCGCGACCATCTACAACCTCAACGTTATTTTGCGACCAACTAGTATTTAAGATATTTCCATACAGCAGGTAATTCCCCTCAATGCTTAATAAAACTAAAATTTTGTCATGTGTTTCAATTGTTTCCCAAGAAACATACAACACTAAATAAAATATCATTAGGCCTACTAACTGGGGTTTTAATAAAAAAAAAATAGTAACACACCATTTAAGTAATAGCTTTGACTATGAAATCCATAGACAAAGGTAATAGCCTGAAAAGGTATTTTCCTAATGTGATTTATGGCACTGTTTTAACTCCAAGAGATTCAATGTCAGAATTGAATGATGACATTTTCAGTCTCCAGTCATTTCCCCTGCCCATTTATTTCTGTATCGATTTTCTAAAAACATCAATGTTGAAATGATTTCTCAAGTAAGTATGTGGTACTAAACACCATCAAAATCTTAATTGCAACGTTAGCAAGGCCAGGCTAGTACAGAATGTACTAGCGTCTAGTTACCGCACCGCAACCCCGTACCAGTGTGGGTAGCCAGCCGGTTGGTTTGACACGACATTATCTTACTTCCCAGCTACAGTAGAACTCCAATTATCCGAACTCCGACTATCCGAATCGCCGATTATCCGAATCACTTTCGGAAAAAAATTTGTCAAAAAAAAGTCTAAGTGCGCTATTATTTTTCGGACTATTATTCTTATTATTATTAATCCGTATTATTCTTAAATGGACGAAGACCGCAAAACAGCTTACATTGACAGAGATGTTTAAAAAACAATGATTTTTATTTCTAAACTTGTAAGTACATTTTATTTATATTTAAAACATGTGAAAATATCATGTTTCTTATATTTCATTCAATAAAAAAATAGTGAAATATCAAAACGTAGCTTTTTTTTCTCTAATGGCAATTTTTTAAAAGAAACTCCGATTATCCGAATATTTGATTATCCGAATGGGTCCCGGTCCCCATTAGACTATTCGGTAATTCTTGGATAATTGTGGATAGTTGTACAGATTTTTATTTCTCTTGTATTAGTATATATATACTATAATAAAAATAAAATTAATTTTGTAAATCATTTTCGTTCAATAAATGTAGGTCCATTAGTTGCATCGGCTGTTTTTTAATTAAAATTTAGGAACATGTACTTAGTCAGTAACAAGACTACTTGCGCCACAATCACCTACGATTCCTCATTCATACTTCAAAAACTACCAATGCCATTTCAGCTAAAAGTATAAAGTATTAATTCGGATAATTGGAGTTCTACTGTAATTTTATATATTATTTTCACTCAATCGCATATGTCCACAGATAACTATAAAATAAATAAAGATTTTAATTTTGTAAATCATTTGAGTTCATGTGTTCAATAAATGACGCATTTGTTTTTAAAATTAAAATTTACTTTAGGGCCTATATTGTGACCTAATTGACACCCTTCCGCGACCCACCGATGGGTTTCATACTTCAATCAACTGATCAAGAAATATAGAGAATAGGCAAACTCCCTTATGTTTGGCGCGACTTAATCTTCTCGTAGCTGCTCCAGTACATTGAAAAAGTACTTTTATATACACCATTGTAAGAGGAGGTTATAATATATGACCCTAGTAGTATTTGCAATTTTAATACTCTATGCATTACATTATATGATTGCATTTAGATATGAGTGTTATGACGTTGCGCCAACAGCTGTCCGAGCCGTACGCTTCTGTGTTGTGTTAGTCGTGTTACTGTGTTAGTGTTTTGTTGTGTATTTTGCGTGAATTATCTATTATAACATATGAATGATCCATAACACCTTTCTACTTGTATTTAGTGTTACAAATATATATAGGCCTAATGTCATACTTATAATTATGTTTTTATAATTTACTAGGTTAACTGGCGAACTTTGTAATGCCTTATAGTATATACATGTTAACTTAGGATTGGCCATGTTCTGAATTCAAATAGAATTACGGCTTTGTTGTGAAAGATCGCAGCATTTTTTATAATCATGCGTGTAATCATATCGTGTAATCTACCAGTCGTTCTGAGTTATAAATGGTGTAACTAACACGACTTTGTTTTATATATTTAGATATACAACACCTGATTATTATATAAATGTAATATGTATAAAAATTGTAATTATTTTTTATTTAGCCAACACATAAACACGTGACTTTTGATTAAACAGAAATTAAAAAAATATAAATACATAATCCCCAAAAACAGTATACCATTAACGTGGCAAATTAAACAACGTTGCTAAATTAACGTTGTTAATTTTGAACAGCGCATATTTACTTCTTTGTTTAACATTAATGAATGATTCAGATGACATCGGATAATAAAGCATAATGCTAATAGAAAGTAAACCAACAGCTGTAGCTTAAGAAACCAAATATTTTGATTGTAAAAAATTTCCTAAACAAACTTATTCCCCATAAGGTTAACATAAGAAATTCAAAACGCCATAAAATAGAAACTTATGGAGTTTTTATTTTACTAAAAACTCCAGATGAGTAGCCTAATTTGCAACACACAAAGGACATACATACATTCAGTTTTATACATAGGGATTTGGCGATTACGCTTATAGACCCCGAACTGGGCAGTAAGGATTTTGTGTACATATAAATGTTTTTAACATGAGTACTTTTATTTTTTACATAGCTATATAAGTATTTATTATGAAATTTTAAAGTTTTAAATTTTATAGTTTGAGCATTTTGAAGGAGCGCAAACATTATGAAAATTATTATTATTTTTTTAAAGATGTTGTACATGAATATATATTTTTTATGTAAGTTGGTGATTTTTATGATTTTCTTATAGCCTGTTTTAAACCGCACACAAAAATATATAATATGTTATACTTTGCATAATCACAATATTTATAGCTTTTTAAACAAAATTTGAAAAGTGACCAAAAAATGAGCCGGCATTTCAGAGTAAAATGACCAGCAGCTATAGGTTAATGTTGTAACATGTAAATTATTAACTTTTATTAATAAATACAAGATACAAGTAAAAACTATAAGGTTCAGGAAAAGTATTTTGTAAAAGAATAAATCAATAATAAGGTTTTATGAAGATAGTTTTATTTAAAAAGATCCAAAGAATATATATACTGTTAACATAAATTTACAAGATAAAATGTAATGAAAAACCATATAATAAAAGATATGATATAGGAAAGGTTTTCGATGATAAGGTTACTCATTTAGATTTACATAAAACAGATCAAAAAAGAGGAACAAAGTTTGTACTCTGAGCACTACCTACATTCTCATATACATCAAGCAATGGAATTTTTAATTTGTTACTGAAAATAATAACAACAAATTAAAAATTGTTTAGAGTTTAAGCAACACTTCATTAATTATGCAGTTAAAAATAGTGGAAGCCATTTAAAAACAAAAATATTAGTTACAGAAAACAAAACAGATAAAATCTTATCAAAGAGGTAGTTTTTGAAGAAAAAACCCTAATGATATGATTTTATAAAGAAACAAACACAAGAGTTTTAACAAATGACAGTAGATTATCTTTGTTAATGTATTGTAAAAAATACACCTACAAAAATAATTTAAGATATGAGATAAAATAAAAACTACAACATAGATGTACTAATTACAGAATCAGACTTAAACAAATTGCAAGGATGGGCAAATGTAAAGACAAATCTTATAAATAATTAATTTTATAGATAGCCTACTTAAATATAATAACTTCCAAACAGTTATAACTTATCATGTTTGGTAAAATGGGCAATGATAAATGAAGTGTCGTCAAAAGAATTATTAAAAAAATATATATATATATATATAACCGCATCTCCACCAACCGAACACTTGTAAAGCCTGCCAAACATTGTAAGGCGTTGGACACCTTCTCCAACATTTTGATTGCTGTGCTTGGTGGACGAAGTTTGCTGTAAAAGTTCACTGCTACACCTGAACATTTTAGCTTTAAGAAAAATCATTTATTTATCTGTTGTGAGCTGTTAAATAGGTTTGCCAGTTTGCCAGACATGTTTGATGAACTTAATGTGTATTGTTTGTCCATTTTTATGTTCGGCAAACATGTTCGATTGGTGGAGACGCGTCTTATGATGATCAAGTCTTTTAATAACAAAAACAACTGTCAAGAATTCTGCAAAGTAAAAGTCAACTTGTCATTTACACATTTTTTGCCTTGAAAAACTATGTAATCAGTTAATAAAGGTTATTTAGATTTGTTTAAAACATTGGAAAAGTCTAAGGTAAGTACTTTAAAAAAGAATATCAAATATGATAAATTTATTAAAGACATAGAAATAGACCAATGTATATAGTATATACAGTTAATTAAACTTCATAATGTTTGGCCACAAACAACAAATGTTTATTCAAAGTACTATTTAGACTGTAGTTTAAAGAACATTTATCTAACTTATTAAAATATATACAGAATAATGATCAAACAGAAAATTAGTTAAAAGAAGATAAAAAGATTCGGTTACAGGTGGTTTAGTAACCTGCTATAAATGTATAAAAAATTGTATTATCAAAGATCAGTTATAAAAATTACATTTACCTACATTAAGATGACACTATATGAATTCTGAAAAGCTGTAAAAATTATGCAAACACATCGTACAAAGATCCATCTAAATCACATTTCCATATCAAGGCACAAACACAAGGCACATATGAAAATAAAATATTGTAATAACCTTAATATATTCTGTTATTGACAATATATTAATATGAAGGAAATAAACTAACTTGTAAGATCTGGGAAAGATAAAGATTTTTATGTGATGTAAAGTTTACTTAAATGTAATATCTTGTAATTATATAAATGAATAATACTTTAGTTTCATATGAGTATTAATGGTCAAGGTCATATACAAAAATTGGCTACTCGTTGAGATTGGCACAACTTGTATAGTCAGAAAATGGCATGAAAATCAAATTTGATTGTGTACATTAACAAAGATAGTTCTTCAATATAAAAAAAACAAAAGCAAATATGATCTGAGACGGATGAAATATTAGCATTTCATACAACAGTTATTTGCACTGCTGTTATTAGCAACTACTGTATGTTGAAAGGAAGTATTTATTCCTAAAAGTGATGTTTTTAGACAGCTTAAATTAGTATGAAGAAATGGTCTAGACAAGTAGGATCTGTTTAGCAGGTTAAATGTCCAGGATACTTGTCAAGATAAATAATATGAATTAAATCCATCCAGCCAGATTTTTTATGCTAAAAATAAATAAAGTGCAGCAAACTGAAATATTCTCAAGATTAAATAGAAAAATAAGTCTTAAACGAATATTCATAACAGTTTCTTTGCAAGTTAACAGCCAGCAGATGCAACACGATCACGTCAATGTTTATTTATTTTTTAATTTATAAATGAAAGTTTAAAAATGAAAATGTTCTAAATTATTTTATAAAACATATGTTACAGATGAATGCAAAATGTTGTAATTATATAGGTTACACTGAGAACCGGTGCTTAGCTCAGTGGTCTCTTCTGTGTGTAGATGTTACCACTCTTCTTCTTCTGATTTTCTGAAATCATAAAAATAATTAAGAAAAAAGGAGACATAAATGACCTGGTCCTCAGATAATAATTTAATGTGATATCATTACTCGAGCTCACTGGCAGTCAATTACCAAGTTTTTAGGTGATCACTCTAAAGAGGACCATAATCCATCACTAAGCAATGACAATATTATTAACCCTTAAAGCGAACGGAAAATCACACTCCCTGCTCATTTAGTGTAAAAAATAAATTTTATTTCCCCATTGTTCTTTTTGGATTGTAGCTTGAATAAAGTAGAAAACATAATTTGCTTCATTTTTATTTATTGAAGATTTTAAGACTATTTTTATGGTATTAAAAAAAGCATTTAAATATATATAACAAAGTCGTGTTAGTAACGCTCATTATAACTCGAGTACGGCTGGACCGATTTTAATGATCTTTGATTTTTCAGATTCGTCTCTACTCCGGCCATGCTTTAGGCATATTCAGTTTCCATAAATTAAATTAATTTCCATTTTATAGCGTTTTAAATTTCTAATGTTAACGTTATGGGGAATAAGTTTGTTTACAAATTATCTACAATCAAAACATTTGATTTCTAAAACTACAGCTGTTGTTTTACTTTCCATTAGCAATATGCTTTACTATCCAATTCATTAATGTAAAACTATGAAGTAAATGTGCACTGTACAAAATGAACAGATTTTTTGAGGATTATGTATTTATATTTTTTATTTTCTGTCTGATTAAAAGTCACGTGTTTATAATTATGTCGGCCAAATAAAAAATAACTACAGGGTTTATACATATAACGTTTGTTATAATAATGAGCTGTTGTATATCTTTCCTATAAAAGCCGTATTACAGTTAGGTTTTGTTTGGTTTTAGGTTGGATTAGAAAAAATGTGAATCAATCCACTCAGATTTATTTGTTTTGTGGTAATGTTATTAATATGTCTTATCCGCAACTCAGAATATCTAATTGTTCACAACGTAGTCGTAATGCTATTCGACTTCAGAACATGGCCAATCTGAAAGTTAACACGTATTTACTGTTAGGCGTTACGAAGTTCGCCGGGTCAGCTAGTTAGTTAATAAATCCTAAACATTAAAAACATTCACACAATATACAATATTCAACAAATATCAACAAAGAAGGTTAGCGAAAGTGAAAATAACTGGCCGTAATGACTCATGTATATAAGCGTAAAAAACAGTACGGGAGCGAACAAATACTGGATAAAGTCACCTAACAACTAATTTCGATCACTAAACATTCCAACAAAGCCACCATATTGGTTTTGTGAGTGCATTGAGACAAAAGCAACATTACCATGCAATCTATTGGTTGTTTTGCGAACTACAGCGCAGTAAATGTGGGTAAATGATTGATTGAGTCTAAAGACGTTAGCCGTGTCGTGCGACCCTACTGCGCTGCGTCTAAAGACGCTAGTCGATCGGTAAGGGTTTAACATTATATTGGATAATAATATTCTAATTATTATAAAATATGTGTGTATGTAAAAAAAGACCTGGTGTAAAAGTTTAAACAACAACAGCTGAACTAAAAACTCACATTTCTGTATGTTTGGTTATTTTCTAAAATAGACAACATGAACAATTTTAAAATATTCCATATTTTCAATCATCAATTCATCAGTTCAATCATCTCCTTGTAAAAATCAGTGACTACTTACTGACCAGCATATCATATTTAAATATTAAGATTTTAACTTAATTTTATTATTTATACTGCAATTTTTATTTCCTGATGATGATAGAGCAATAAAAAGTTTTCAAAAATTTGTAGGATCAAATAATTAGTTACTGAAATGGCAACCTGTTCAGGTATTTTAAGCCAAGTATGAATGAGAAATGAGTGTAGGATGATTGTGGCGCGATCTTGTAGTCTTGTTCCTGACATTTTTCTTAGACAGAACTGTTTTTTAACAGCCTACCAGTCAATGGCATATCTAAGTGACCTACAGTTCAACGTGGAGTCTGAACCATTGCCCCTGAAGTACGAACTGTTCTAATTATGAGGATGGTATACTACAAGTTAGAACATTGTTTTATTGATTAGTCAGTAACATTATAATGAGTAAATTGTTTTCGTATTGTAGTTGGTTACCTAGCAGGTTCTCCAGGTAGTGGTTGGTGTGGAGGCCTTCGGCAGCACTGGACGCGACACTCTGGCTCTTCATCAGCCCCACCTTAACTGACAGCTCCTCCGCATCTGCAACAAGATAGTCCTCAGTCCACTGGAGAACCAAATTATCAATATTTGGAATTCATGAGCTAACTTAGGGAAGGTGACACATCTCAAAGGTCTCAAACACATAAGATATATGATATATATATATATATATATATATATATATATACACGTATAGGAAATAATTCCTTAACACTGTAGTTCATTTAACAATGTGTACAGTAGGACCCCTCATATCAGGCCACCTCGGGACCAGGCCCTAGGCCATATAACGATTCGAACGGGTATACCAACCTATTTTTAAAACAAATTTATTCCTAATAATAATAAAAAGTTAGTAAATATAATCATAATAAGGGTTTGATCTTCTGTGATTATTATTGGAAAAAATACACATGTTTATAAAAAAACGTAATCAACCATCTCGTAAAAAAGTTTTCTCAAGTATCGTCGCTCGGATAAAACCTTTTCAATCTCTATCTCAGTACAGAAGTCAATCAGTTTTTCAATTGCAACACAGTTTTTCAATTGAAGACTTGCAGCTACAAATCAAAATAACAAAAATAATAAAATCTAAGTAAGTACATGCTCCTAAAATTAAAAATTGCTTAATTAGGGGAGTAGAATAAAATGCCTTAGGCTTCAACCAGAATTCAGTTAGACTTAAATCTATTGAAAGGTAATTATTTAGAAGGTAGCTTATTAAAAAATTTAATTTGTTGAAATCCATGGTTATGTAGTATTTTGCTAAGTCTTAGGTTTGGATGAACAAGATTTTGTCTAAACCTAGTACTGTATTACGATTGTGGATTGATTTAATGAGAAATGAAGGAAGTAATATTTTCTTTTACAGGGAGCAAATTTTGAAAAATGTAAATACTCTGAAGTGTCATAATTTTCAAATTACTAACCGAATTTCGGCACGACTCTTTTGGAGAAATACCAACTATCAATCTTATTGCTTTTTTTGCCAAATAAAAACCCTCTTTGCATTACTTGAGTTGTCCCATACACAAACAACATATGAAAGGTGAGAATGAAAAAGACTATTCGATTACTATGTTGGAAATAAAAGTTCTATACAATTCGCTCTACTACTAATCGCGTGCTGTGTGCGATCTTAGTTTCTGTTTACATGAGAAATACTTTTAAAAGTTGCATCATGCAAGCTTTCTCCTACAGAATCGTGTTAGGTGTCATGTTCTCTTCCAGGAACTGATGCTGGAATTTCCCTTCAACAAGGCAATAAAGCTGGAATTGCAAGGAATCCCCCTCCCCCTGGACCATGCAACATGTACATGACTTTCATCAGCCTCTCACACAATATACAGGGAAGCAGGCTTCCGAATCCAGATCAAGAGCAGCCGTTTAGCTAAAATTACAGCAAATTAATGCAATCGGTATCAAGTGAATTTGGCAAAATTAACCTTATTTTACAAAACAGGTTTACTGAACAGTGTATGAAGACAACCTTGTTCGACTTTAGATTAAACAGTACAGTAATATGTGGTAAAAGGTTTATGGGTGCATTTACAGTCATAGAAAAAATATGAACACCAACTCAGTGAATGACGCAAATACATTTCATTAAAAATAAATGAAACTCATTTTTGCTTAGACATCTAATTTTTATTGATTCATAGAATCCTTTACAATAAAAATGTTTAGTTAAGTTTGAGAGTTTTAATTGAATGTTGTTTGTTTCAGTCATCAGTTTTGATTAGTATTCCTCAAAATAGTAAGATAAACTGTTTGCTTTGTTGCCTGGAAGGAAAGTTCCATTCATTTACAAGATTTTTCCAATACTTGAAGTAATAATCAATAATAATAATAACTCACTGTTGTCTGTGAGTCTTTATGATGAATGGAAGTGTTATGTTTGCTATGTGTTTAATTGTTAGTGAATGGTTTGTTTGTAAGTTTTTTGACTTCTTTAAACTTTTATGTTTTCCGCTTTAATTTCAGTTAGTCCGGATTATGTGTTAATTGTGTTATGTTTTAGATATTAGTTCTACTGAGGACGGGATTAGATTTCACATCCCGAAACGTAGTGTATTTTTGTTTTAATAAAATCATAATGGAAAATCTGCAATATGAATAACATAAATCCACCATCACCAATAATGAATTTCAAACAATGGAGTATAGAAAAGCTGATGCAAAAAGTACCCAGCTAAAAATAAAGTATCCAAGTATTGCCGCCTAAATAAAGTCTTCATAAGAATCACGAAAGCGATTCACTAAAAAATCAGGAATTCTTTTTTGCATAGACTCTACAATAGTTGATAAGTAAATACCCTGCAGAACCGGGTGACATGCAACGCAAACTGTGCACTTATCCAACATTACAGTATAGCAACAATACCAACACTACACCACATAGCAGCACAGGTTCGAGTCCATCAGAATTACTCATGGGAAGAAGATAAACCAAATATACATGTTGCGGCAGAAACACATTCAAAAATAATTATTAAGATAGGAGATTGGATTCAGTTTAGGGTCTTCAACAGTAGATTCCAAAAATGAAATTTTGAAAAAGTGGTTGCGAACAACGAACATTTATTCAAGGGAAGAAAAAAAAGAGACATGTTGACCAGATGCAATCGACCCTCGACGTTGTGAAGAGGAGGAAATCAAAACAATTTGTTTGGCCACTTTTGTCCAAACCAGATCAAGAGGACTTTGACCAGACCAGAGTGACCCCAACAAACACCCCCAAACTCATAATTGAATAAAATGACCTGCTACCACCAACTCAAGCTCCAGACCCAGAAGTTCGAGCAAGAATTCCAATGTCTCACCCCCTAATAGGCAATCCTGACTTCCACAGCGATTTCTTGAGAAGGAAAATTAATTGTACGAGGTCACTGTGAAATAAGAAGGGAGTATTGTTAAATCTAAGTATTAAATTAAAACTGTCATATGTCATACAACATTGTTTACCATTGTTGTTTATCTTCTGTTATGTATCGTGTCGTTCTGTCCAACTTAATAAATCATTTCTAATCATTGTATATTCCTCATTCAGATTTGGAATACGAAACATTGGAACCAGTTAGAACTTTAAACCAGGCCTTAACGTTTTCTTAACAGTCGGCGACACCTGCCCCAAGCAGAGGGACTTGTGACTGATTAGCATTTCGGGAGCCACTTAGAGTGCTAAGTAGCTGCCAGACAGTGGCCTCCGCTTATCTGACTGGTCCACTCAACTCCGCCTCCTCTATCTATCCTACTAGCCCTTGTCGTAACAAACAAACCGTTTACACAGCTTAGTTATTTTTTACTATCTTTTCAACTTGACCACTTTACTGTGAACCAAAATTACTTTACTCAATTAATAGTAAAGCTAATCAAATTTTTAAAAAATCTTAAAAAAAGATTATGTTTGAATTATAATCGTAATTTTGAATAGTAGGCCTGGTAGTATTTTTAAATTGATAATTTATGGTATGGTATTAATAATGGTTTTCATATTTCATTATAGTAAGTGTTTGAATTTTATTCGAACTAGTGATAAAAAGTCTGCTTAAGACTAAAAAAAAGTTGAAATATTTACACCTAAAACAAAAGAAATTATTAACCAAAAATACTTTTGGCAATGTTCAATGACAAAAAAATTCTTTAAGTTACATAATTTCAACCATAAGGAAGTAAGCAATGAATTGAAATTCAACAATACGTTTAGTTTTTACAAAATAATATTAATATTTATAATTATAAGTAGAATTAAAAGTAAAAAGTAAAGTTCCATGTAACCTTATGGCCTAGGTCTAATGTTAGAGTTTTCAGGTCGCACTACTGCCTCTAACGTGACCTAACGACTTATGTAGCCGGGACCAACGGCTTAACGTGCCTTCCGAAGCATGGTGGCAGTCTGAGAAATTAAATTTCATGTGTCATGACCGGGAATTGAACCCGGGTTTTTGGGGTGGTAGGCTAGTACTCTACCCACTCAGCTATGACTGCCACTAGAATTAAAAGAATTAACAGAGCATGCTTAGATAATATTTTAGAGAATTTCCCATAGGGAAGAAGCTATTACCGTAGGTCCCATGGTAAGACTTAAGCCCGGGACCATATTATTTTCCGTCTTTAGGTGTCCAGAGGCCAAAAACAATAGTCATTAAAATTTATAGTTATTAATATATTTAAGTAAGGTGTGCCGGGTAACACTAGTTTTTGTGTATTAATATTAAAATAAATTATTAATTAACACTCCGGTGCTCGTGTGGTAAACTGAAACGCAAGCGGTCGCGTGGAGCGCACCTGCACTCCACTTGTTTTTGTTGTTTTTCTTAATTAGTATGAATTATCTTTACGATGTATTGGCATTTTATGCTAAATATAAAAATATAACACATAACTGATGTGATTGGTGATGTTATAAAACACATAATTTAAGGTAGATTAGGTAAATTTTTAAGGTAGACCCACTTCTTACACTTAAAAATTTAGCAAATTTTACAAAAAAATTAATAAATATTGCTGCATTGAAGAATTATTTTTAAAATGGTTAGGAATAATTATTTTAACAACGCAATATTATCTATTTCAAGTTATCAGGGTCTTCATCACCGATGACGCTCTCATCATTTTCCGTTTTAGCTAGCCAACACCATAACTGTTCTTGGTTGTCCATTGTCCATTCATTATTAAATATATGCACACAGTATGAAGTTCCCATATAAAAATAATGTTAACTACGTGAAATAAAATCCACAACATATGTCACTCAGTGGAAAAAAGGGAACACGGATACTTGCGTGGAGTGCACCTGCATTCCAAACCTGCGGACCTCGGGGAAAAAATCAATAAAAAATTTGTTCAGCCCGAATTGTTTGCTGTCACTATACTGACAGGTTCCAGGATTGTCAGAGGGAAGGTAGATGACTGCTCAAGGTCACTTATGCAGTCAACTGTGTTTTATGAACAAAACAACATGACTGGAGTGCCACCGCACTCCGCTCGAGCTCCGGAGTGTTAATATTCAAATAGTATAATTATAAATGATAAATATAAAAAATTCTTACCGGTAACAGATCTTAGATCTACCAATTGTAACTATAAAAGTATTGAAAATGCAAATGAAAGCTTAAATAATGTGACACTGTAATGGCAAGAAAAATAATAACAAAACAAGTGAATTTCAAGGCCAGACCAGCTGACTGCCCGGTTACTGTATGGTTGGTTAGGTACAAGTGAGCTGTGACAATGACGAGACTTGCATCATGTCCCCCCTCCCCCCTCTCCAAGACTTCCATAAGAACCTTCTTAATGATAAGAGAAAACTAAGAATAATAATAATTCATCAATGGATACAGAATATTTTCCATCATATATGTACTGAAATCCAATGATCTTTAATTGGAAGCAACTAATGATGATAGGTGGTTAACTTAAATGTTAAGAAATGGTTTTAAAATAGATTATGTTTAGTGGAGAAACATAAGCAGTAATATAATTTGAATCAGAGCCTTCACCATTAATGTTTACTAACAATTTTTAAAGATGATTCTCATATAAAACATAAAACCACTAAAAACTAAACAATCTAAAAATTCATAACCAGAGAGTATTAAATTTCATTACATTTGAGAAAGTATTTATAATAAAAAATGTAACTCAAATGAACAAAATTCTGATTTCTATTATATAGAATTTTGTTAATTTTTGGTGGTACATGATACAGATTATTACTAAACCTATTTTCCAAGAATTAACAGGCTAAATAACCTTCAGTATGTCAAGTAGTGAAGAAACCGCAGTTCCACGAAAGTTCCACAGCATTTAAGTACATAATTACACACTATATATGCTAATAAACCTTTACCAAGTGCATAAATAACCGTTTGTTCAATTAATATTAATTTGTTAATTATACAATCAGACGTCCGACAAATTATACAGATGCTTAACGAAGTAGTGAATTTCTCATAAATAATCAATCACCGCAGAGTGCCAAATTGAGTAACTACTGCTGAGATGGTGACAAAATTCAAGAGAACAAAAGATTGCCCATTTTGAAATACTTTTACACAATAATTTTAAGGCAGTACAAAATGGTATGAAAAAACATTTACTTCAAATTAATTTAGAACATATCACATTTACTTTAAAAATTCTTTGAAAATGTATATATAAAATTATCAAGTTAACAGGAAGTAATTCAGAACGAGAGACAAACTATTTGAGTTGACAGGTTTACTGGTTGGGAGCTGATAAATAAACGACATTTTATGTACATTGTGACATTCAACTGTTCAAGGACTACAAGTCCTTAAATGACACTGGTCAGTAGAATGAAGGAATCGGAATGGTCACTTGAATGGGAGATAAGAACCCGTGAGTCAAATTTGAATTTATTCATGATTAAAATTTTTTTTTATTTTAACTCCCAACCACAACTGCAAATTATATTTAAAAATATATACAAACGTTAATCGTTAGTAAAAACAATACTCAGTTCGGAGAAAAAAGATTACCCATGGCCTTAATATCAAAATAAAAAACTGGACTTTTTAAATTAAAAAAATTACATCTTGAAAAAATCTTATTTGACTGAAATGGAATTATACTTTTTTATTGATCTATTTGTATTTAATATTAATAATTATTATTAACCAAGGATATTAGTTACTGGTCCATCTGAATGAAAAATGATCCCATCTCTCCATTTGGAGCAGAATCTCTGTACTTCCGGCAACGGTGAAAGCTGATTTGATCACTCCTCGTCTTCCTACCATTACTGTTTTTGAAATTCCTTATCTGCTTATCAAATCTTCAAACAAAAAAGACATATCCATGTCAAAACTACATGTTTCAAACAAATTAGTCATTACAACAAAGTGACAAGAAACATTGATTTACAAGAAAATAAACGGTATCAGTGGACTGACACATACTTTCTCCCTTAAGTAAATTTAAAAACGACAATCTGTAATAAAACTATCATGTTCTTCAAAGTTTATCTAAATATCATTTAAAAATTTATTGTATAAAAAATAATCATCCCATTTCTGAAAATAAAACCAAGAGAGACAAAGTTAAATTAATTGTTCGAATTGTATGGGGGGAACCCCCCCCACCAGGTAATACCAAGCTTTTTTGAGTTGGTTTTGTTGGGTGATTTGACCTTACGCTTCATACAAGTTTCATGGAAAACGGTTGGAAAATAAGGAAGAAATTGATTTTCTAATATTCTCTATAAGAATAACATTAGGCGCTTTCAGACAACGTACTGCGTTTATCATGGACAGTAAATTTAACTTTTCTCTGGAACCCTTAGTCGTAGACAAATAATTTAAAATACTAATTTGTTTAGTTTTACTTTCTCCCCTTATACGTAGTATATGGAGAAAGTATTGTTTTCGTCAAAATTTTCGAATTTGAGTTGAGGGTGGATATATCCGTTTTGGGGTCCCCTGAATCCAAAAAAGTGGGTTTGGAGGTGATGTCTGTCCGTCCGTGTGTGTGTGTGTGTGTGTGTGTGTGTGTGTGTGTCTGGATGTGTACAGTGCCACAGCCTACCCCGTTGGTCCGATTTAGATGAAATTTGGCATGTACGTATATATTCCGATTTAGATGAAATTTGGCATGTACGTATATATTCACGGTATCTCCAGGCGTTTTTTTTCATTTTTTTGAATTTTTGATTTTTAAGGGTAGTTTACCCCTAAAAACTCTTAAAAAACTAAAAAAAAAATCCAAATTTCTCAAAAACGGCTCTAACGATTTTGATTAAAATTTGATAGTTTATAGTGCACAGAGTACTAAATAATTTGACACCACCCGCATGTCTGTAAAAATGACGGTTCAAAAGTTATGGGCTTTTAAATGTCAGAAAAATCAAATTTTTAAATTTTCAGCGAAAACCATAAACGTAAAGTATAATTTGACTGTCACCATTAAAACCTGCTTAAAAAACTAAACAAATTAGTATTTTGAATTATTTGTCTACGACTAACGGTTCCAGAGAAAAGTTAAATTTAAGGTCCATGATAAACGCAGTACGTTGTCTGAAAGCGCCCAATGTTATTCTTATGGAGAATATAAAAAAATCAATTTCTTCCTTACTTTCCAACCGTTTTCCATGAAACTTGGTATGAAGAGTAAGGTCAAATCACCGAACAAAACCAGCTCAAAAAAGCTTGGTATTACCGGGGGGGAGGGGGGGGTTTCCTCCCCATACAATTTTAACAATAAATTATTAAATGATATTTAGAATAACTTTGTAGAACATGATAGTTTTATTACAGATTGTCTTTTTTAAATTTACTTAAGGGAGAAAGTATGTGTCAGTCCACTGGTACCGTTTATTTTAAGCTGGTTTCAATGGTACCAGTCAAGTTAAACTTTACTTTTTGTGTTTTCACTGAAAATTTAAAAATTTGATTTTTTTGACATTTAAAAGCCCATAAACTTTGAACCGTAATTTTTACAGACATGCAGGTGGTGTCAAATTATTTAGTACTCTGTGCACTATAAACTATCAAATTTTAATCAAAATCGTTAGAGCCATTTTTGAGAAAATTGGATTTTTCCTATTTTTTAAGGGTTTTTAGGGGTGAACTACCCTTAAAAATTCAAAATTCAAAAAAATGAAAAAACGTCTGGAGATACCGTGAATATATACTCGTACATACATGCCAAATTTAATCTAAATCGGACCAACGGTGGTTCATTCCAGGGTGTCCATTTATAAATAGGTTTGTGTGGGGTTTAAAGAGAGAACTTTATCAACTTTATCAATGAAATAAGTTTTGTCCTATTGAATCAACAACTACAATAAAGCTGTAACACACCAAGTCTGTTGGGAAATTTAATTTTGTGTCTAATTTGTAACTGTTTAAAATTATATTATGATACCGATATTGAGACACCGTATTGAAAATGAATTGATCTGTGTTATGAAATCTATAAAACCCATAGATTATTGATTTATTTTTAAGAAAATATAATTTATAACTTTGAAAACAACAAAATTAATACATGTAACCACTTCCTCCTAATTGAATATTAAATTAACTAATAATTATTTGATGGTATGTGGCCATCCTTGCTTCTCTGGTCGCAACCATTTTGATTGATATCAAAATATCTGATTCTAATTAAATGAACTCCTCCACCTTCAAAATTTACTGTCGCTTTTTAAATTTTAATATAAACATAATATAGTTTGTTATAGATTTCAGGGATTTTCCTACCGGCAGTACGTTCCGCAGCGTATTCCGTGATTAAGATAACTGAGTCACCACAACAATCAGTAACTACTGTTTGAATTGAAATCAAATGAAACCGTCTTCCTACCTCTTCAGTGCATGACTAGCCCCTGCGAAGGTATGAGGTAGAGGCTGTTGCAACGATGCAGTTAACTGCACACTGCGCAACATACTGTGCAGGTAGGAAAACCCCCCTTTGGACGTTGAATAAGTCTGGGATTGATATGATAAAGTACGAAAAATTAACATTAATTATAATTTATCTAGAATTTTAGTTGCATTTAAGTTAAGATACATGATTTATACTTCAAAATTCTGTAAGGGATCTTTAATAATAATGTCTGTCGATAATCTGTCCACTAAAATCTTGAAACACATTTTAGATTAGTTCTTGAATTAAATGGATGGAAAAAGTATACGAATACAAAAATAACATAAAATAGTGAAGATACCAAAATGTTGATAAGGTTTTACAATTTTTAGCCATGGCTACTTTGCCGATGTATCAATTTGAACATATTAATTATCAGAACAGCAAGGACCTGCTATGCACACTGGGCTGACACACTTTCCCTTCCACTACGAGCTCTGGGCTCTGGTCATCAGCAGTTTCACTTTTACTGAGTCATCACACCGTATGGTTGCTTCAGCTTCACCATCATCTTGTATTGATGATAATTGTGTTTTTATCACAACATTTTATTGATATATCTCATAACATTTTATTGATGTATTGTATCATATCTATCCCAGACTTATTCAACGTCCAAAGGGGCGTTTTCCTACCTGCACAGTATGTACGGCACAGATTGATGTATTGTGTTTTTTATCACAATATTTTATTGATGGATTGATAATGATTGTGTTCTTTAGCACAACATTTTATCGATGTACTGATGATGATTGTATTTTTATCACAACATTTTATTGATGTACTGATGATGATTGTGTTCTTTATCAGAACTTTTTATTACCCTTTTGTAAAATTTTAAAAGTAACGGAAATTCGTTTCAACATGGGAAGTAAAATTGAAGTCTAAATCTGACCATTCTTTAAAAAAAATTGAACATCTGCTAGAAGCCTGCCTATGTATAGAATATTCTAAATTTGGACTAATTATTTGTACATAAAAGATTGAATAAATAAAATAATTTGTTAGATGTTAATTGTGAAAATATTTAAAATAAAAGTATTACACATGAAAAGGAGATAATGATTTTAAGTGTAACATACAAGTTAGTATATTTGAAATTTGAACAATAAAATGAAAAGGGAATGAATAAATTTTACTAGTTCAGATTTTCCATGTATAAGGATAGATAAATTTTAAATAACAAAGCAAAGATTCTTTTCAAAATGCTGGTCTGACAAACAAATTAACCACAAGTAAAAACTCCACTTAAACCCAAAGCAATAAAATCTCATTTAGAATTCTTTATGCAAAAAGTAAAAAGCACAGGAAACTGAGGGAGTCATGGCCCTCATTCAGATAACCCCAGAGTGAATCCATTAACAAATTCCAGGCCCAACCGACACTTGTCTGATGGCAGCACTTTTGATTCCACACTGGTTTATGATGTTCAATGACGTCTGTGAGTGCATCTTGCATACTAACCATGTTTTGCACAACTGTTCACTGCTGCTTGTCAACAAGACATTATCTTGGCGACTCAAACACTTAATCAATAATAATTAATTTAATAAACTGGATAATGCACAGTAGCTGTGTTACTGGAGCTGCAGTCCATGTTTAACTCGCGGGTATTAATGTTTTCTTATATTTCCAACAAAACTTTATTTACATAACGTCTTCTATAGATTGAAACTATTTGTCCAATTGCTTTTATTAAAATACCAACCACCAACTATTTGTTTCGTTCTGGAAATGATTTTAGTTAACAGATTTTAGTCCTAAAAAATATCAATATCAATTGTGCTTGTTACAAAATTAATCTAAGTAAAGGAAAAAATCACTTAAGAGACGGGGCCGTTACAATCATCATCAGTACACAGACAACAATATGTAAGTTTCTGAAGGATTACTATACTCCCAAGTTTCTTCATAATGGTGAATATGTTTAAAATTGCCATCGGTTTGATTATGGTTGGTGAAAGTTGTATATCAACTTACTCCTCAGGATTATTTAGAGTTTATATTCCACTTAAAGAAAATAGTTTTTGTCTCAGTTCGGGGAAATTCCCTGAAATTTATAAATTATGAGCAGATAACTTGTTCAGAATACCTTTATAGTCTTATAGAATTCTTTAATATCATTACTTACTGCATTGTAAAAGTATAAAGGTTTAACAAAATAAAAATAAACTTCTTTTAATAATACAGTAATTAAAAGAAGGTATGTGTTTAATGATTTTTACGCTTATTTGTATTAAATAAACAAATTTTATAAAAATTTGGTTTTTTATTTTTCACTTTTATAGTCATTTTTAGATTTTACATTATTCCTCATCCAAATCCAATCCATATTGGACGACATATGACATCCACACTCCTTAAAGGGTTACTTAATCATTGTCATGATACTTTAAAATAGTATAACTTGAAAAATTTCATTCCAATAAATAAAAAACATACATTATTTTTCCTTTCATAATAGGTTCCTATTTTTTATACTAATCTGGTAGGACTATCGAGTATCTTAATTTTTGTAATTTGAACTTAAAACGTGAAAAGTTATATACAAACATCTTCCCCTGAAAGACAACAAACAAGGTTCAAGTTAATAGGATCATTAGTGGGGGAAAGATACCTGCACCTATCAAGCGGAGATCGTGCGGTTTAAACTTAATTGTCACAAAGAAACTGAACACAATCACCTTCTAAAAACTACACTGTAAAACAAAAACCCTGAACCAGATTTCCTCCTACAAGTAAAAAATATTATAAAATTTATAAGAGGGAAATAAGAATTCATTTTTAAACACAAACTACATTTAAACTTGTGTTGTACCAATGTTAAAAACAAAAGATATGTTCATGAGAATGATTCAAGACTATTGATATTGATTGATTGACTATTGATTTCATATTCATAGATAAAACACTGACCCACACTGGACGAATATGGCCAAATTTAAGGAGAATATGAGTGAAGGGGGAGTGTGGTAACTTAAATGGATGTTGCAATATACTGAGAGTATCTGAAATATACAGAACAACTTTGGAGTATGTTCCTGAGGTCAAAACATACAAGAAATGTCCTGTGAACATATGGCCTATCTCACTCCGTTTTCCATCTGTCAGTTTGGATGTGTTTTTTTACATAACTTGCTATATGTTTGGAACCACTCGAAGTATCATTGTCAAACTTAGTCAAGGATGAGTACTAGTAGAACTTTTTTTGTGTATAGTATCAAATTTCTACTTTTTACTATTTCAAAATGACAGCCATTTCAATTTCTCAAAGCTCAATAACTCAAAAACCATGTGATTTACAAAAAAAATAAAAACCTGAAAGTAGCAAATTTAATTTTCTTTAAGAAAATGTAAAATTTTAACAAGGTCAGATCATAAATAAAGAAGAAAATACTTTTTTCTAAAGCTATAACTGTCAATTTGGGCTTTAATAGGCAGTTTGGGTATGTAGTAACTTTACTAAAATTGTATTTCTTTGTGATTTGTGTTATAACCCTATTAAATTTTACATTATCTTATAGAAAATTAAATTTAGCAACTTTTTGGTCTGTTTTTTTAAAATTCCATGGTTTTTGAGTTATTGAGCTAAGAAAACTTGAAATGATAGAAAGTAGAAATTTGATACTATGCACAAAAAAAGGTCCTATTAGTCACAACAATCTGCCTTTGACTTAGCGGGTAACTCAAGATAACGTGCTCTCAGAACAGAAGTTGGAGCACGACTGAACGTTCTGAACGTACGCTATATTGTGTCACCTTGTTAGCTCGGAGGCCAAGTTTTGTGGTTATTTGTTGCGTTATCAATATAGTTTTTGTGTCAGATGTCCTTGATGTGAGGAAGATGACCCATGTTAAAGAGACTTCTATACCAAGTAATGATTATGTGTACAAGTGTCTGGCTGGCACATAATAAAGGTAGAATCAACCCCTTAACAACAGACGTGTACAGGAAACTGGTAAAACATTTTGATGAATTATAGGGAACGAATGAGTATTCGTTCCCTATAATGGTTCCTGTCAAGTATGGTTCCTGAAAAATTGTTATAAAGTATGTTTTCGACATGCGGTGAAACAGCTGAGTTATGTCGTGGTAACTTCTGTGCTACTTTGGGAGGCACTGATATAAATTATTTATAAACAAAAACAAACAATTCAATTTCACTATCAAAATCCTCCTGATAAAAATGATAAAAATCTATTACTTAATCAAAATAACAGAATGTTAATAAAATTTTAATGTAACAACCAGAATAATATGGTTGCAATAGATAGAAGTGTAAACATGACTAAATCTCTGGGCTTAATAGTTGATAATACACTTAATCGTACAAACATCGAATACGCAAAATTCTCCATGCACCTTGGTCAAATAACTATACACAACGATACAAAAATACCCAAAGTCAAACAAGAAATTTCAAAATCTAGCATCAAATATCATGACAGACTCAAAAACCATATCTAATTTCGCCCTGTATATTCTAGACAACAGCCAACAAACATACAGACTTTCAAGAAACAGAATTTTAGACTTGTCATCCACACATTAAGAAAATTTTCAAGTTTGTTTTTAGCGAATTTCCCATAGGGAAGAAGCTATTACCGTAGGTCTCATGGCGAGACTTAAGCCGGGGACCATGTTATTTTTCTTCTTTAGGTGCCCAGAGTCCAAAAACAATAGTCGTTAAAATTTTTATATATATATGTGTCTGTGAACACGATAACTCTCGTAAAAATGGTCCGATTGAGACCAAATTTGGTAGAGACGTGTATTCCTACAAATGCTCGGACGAGTTCGTTAACCAGACATATCGGTCAATGGAAACGGGTGGTTTGGGGGGGTTTTGTACCCCAAAATGGGGTTTTTTGCGTTTTTCACATGTAATTTTTAAAAATTTCTAATTTTATATTTCGCCATTGGAATCAGCTTAAAAAACTACACAATTAAGTTCCTTAAAGTTTTTCTCTATCTTCAACGGTTACCGAGATATAAAAAAATCTAAACACAGTACGTTGTATTTTGAGGCTCCAATGTTAATCTTATGGAGGATTAGGAAAAATTAATTTTTCACTTATTACCTAATATTTTTGGATGAAACTTGATATTTAGCTTCATGTGGTTGAGATCCATACATTTGTGCTAAAAAATCATAGTTTATGTGTTTATCATGGCAGCAAACCTGCATACTCTTTTCCCATGTTAATCTTATGGAGAATAGGCAAACTCCTTAATTTATGGACAGATGTTGATGAAAGTTGGTATAAATATTAAAATAAAAATTATTTATGGTAGAAATTACTACTTTCAGTATTCCTCACAGCAGCTAACCTGCACACTCTTTCCCATGTTAATCTTATGGAGAATAGACAAACAATGCTCATGTTTATGGACAAACTTTTATAAAACTTGTCATATATTTATTATTATTATGTTATTGATTTGGAAATTCGCTGAGTACGCAGATCTGCTGCGACGGGGTATTATTTATTTGCTACCATCTTTGACATAACCTCATCAATCATCATTATAATTTTTCATTGCTATTGGGTATTGTAACTTGTTCATTTCTCATCTATCATCATATTTACTCATTGTTCCATTCAACTGAACATATTGAAAATTACATAAATACATACAAATTTTAGAAAATTTTGATAGAACATAATATTTTTGTATCATCATTTATGTTGTTTTCGTTCGGGGTTTTTTTCACAGTACTACTGATGATTTATCGTCAGTGTTTTATCTCAAAGTGTTAAGATTGACTTATTAGGCAATAATTAATATTTTTAGTTGCAGTACCTAAGTAGGATGTAGTTGTAGGCTCTTTTTTACCAACAAATTGCATATCTTCCGAGACCACTGGTCGCATAAATCAAAGAAATGCTAATTAATCTTGACATATAAGGCTATGCAGAGTTAGTATTGATGGAGGACGGTCGAATACGATACAATCGACAGCGTAGCCTTGGCTGACCAGTATGGCAACCAGTAGTAGAGCGTTGATATGCAGACCGGACTGTCGTGTTTAGAGCCAATGAGAGGTGGGAAAGCATGCGACATTCCAGCTGACATATCCTCATACCTCAATCTGTTACTGAGATGCTTTTAACATTGTACCACAATTATCAATTTTAAAAAATTAAAGAAATTAAAAAAAATTTAATAAAAATTAAAGAGAAACTTTAAACAACTAAATTGTGTAGTTTTTTAGCTGATTCTATTGGTGAAAGATAAAATTTGAAATTTTTAAAAATTATAAGGGAAAAACGCAAAATAATCATTTTTGAGGTACAAAAACCCCCCAAACTACTCGTTCCGATTGACTGATATGTCTGGTTTACGAACTCGTCTAAGCTAATATAGGAATACACGTTTCTACCAAATTTGGTCTTGATCAGACCATTTTTACGAGAGTTATCGTGTTCACAGACAGACACACACACACACACACACAAAATATATATATATAAAATTTTAACGACTATTATTTTTGGCCTCTGGGCACCTAAAGACAAAAAAAAAACAGGATCTCGGGCTCAAGTCTTGCCATGAGACCTACGGTAGCTTCTTTCCTATGGGAAGACTGAATAAAAAAATAATCTGTTAGATGGTAATAATTGAAACATTTAAAATAAAAGTATTACACATAAATAGGAGATAATGATTTAAAATAAAACATAAAAGTTAGTACATTTGAAATTTGAACAATAGAATGAAAAGGGAACGAATAAATTTTACTGGTTTAGTTTTTTCATGTATAAGGATAGATAAATTTTAAATAACAAACCAAAGATTCTTTTCACTACGCTGGTCTGATAAACAAATTAATCACAAGTAAAAACTCCACTTAAACCCAAAGCAATAAAATCTCATTCTAACACTTCTTCTAACACTTAGAAGAACTAAAACTATGAATTGTTTATTAAAATAAAATAATCTGTATTTAGCGATAACTCGTAATTCCAGATCTATTGGAGGTTATTTTAAAGTAACTATGAGTGAATGTGATTAATATGATGACATATAGAACTTCATTGCTAACGAATACTTGTTAACAGTGTCGTAGCATATCAAAACCTGAAGTTATTTTAACGTATAAAACCCAGAGGTCTACTTGAATACAATGTACTAAATAAATAACATAATAAAACTTAAATTAAGAAATAATTCTTTATCCAAACTAGGCAGGGAAAAGTTTTGAAAAGTTTTAGTGCAAAATATTTATGGGGAGAAGGTTATCATAATTATTGTCATCACCATTGATTCTGTGATCTCTGGCAACAGTTCATGTCTTCTAGATGAGTTGTTTAAACTTTTTACTGTCTCGTTTTGACTAAGTAAAACAAGAGTGTATCTTAGGGAGAGACTTTTTTAAAATTTTTGGTATATTTGCTGATATTACGTCTCAACTTCTGCCATAGACACCGTCTAGAATGCTTAAAATGTACAATTATTGTTGCTGCTTTGTTAGTAAAATAATTATTCATCAACATGGTTTAAAGGTAGTAACTTACCAGTGTCGAAGTTAGTTTTCAGCCTTCTCCACTGTCTGGCGTGCAGAATTGAGTAGATCGTAACCACAGAGAAAAAGAGCAGGCAAGCAACAATAGCTGACAAGAGTACTAGCGCCTGCCAGTCCCACACCAACCTCTCAGTGGCGGTGAACGGCACGGCAACAACGCTTGGGTCTCCTCCGGATAACCATGGATCTTTATCCTCCTTCAGCCGCTCATCCTCATCATCCTCCGACTCATCGGATAAATCCTGGTCCATGATCTCGGAGACGGTCGATGGCTCACCCAGAAACAGTCGATGAGTCGGAACGACAGATCTGAAGCCATAAGAGTCCATCGGGAAGCTTAGATCATTTCCAGCAAACGGTCTGGTTTTTTCTTTGTGTTTATCTTCTGATTTCATGATGTCAAGAAGGCTTGCGTGTTTGTTCTCTGGATTCAGTAAATGTGACAGTGTCAATCTTTCTTCTTGTTTCTGATGATCATGATTTAACAGTCTGTCAAAAATCTCCAAATCTAGAGGTGAAAAGTGTTTCTTTTGCGGATGATCCTTGTGGTGCCCACTGTGGTGGAATATTTCTCCATCAAAATCATCAAAAGGGGTTTTCATCATCCTGGAGTGGGAGCTCTCACTAGGATGATTCAGTTTATGACTTAAGTGATGTTTTTCACTGTTCTCTTTGTGCAGGGTTTTCAACAAATCATCTTTTCTATGTTGTAACCTGTTTTTCGACTGGATCAGCCATTCCTTCCATTCTTTTTCTAAATTGTCGGTGCTCTTCAAAGGTGGAGGAGGAGGGAGCTTGAAAGGTTTATCATGGCCGATAATCGGTTCTAAATCATCATTCAGAAAACTTTCTGAAGAGATATGATGGTTCCTGCTATGTTTCTTCTCAAAATCTGAATCATCGTCAAGAGCCTTCAATGGGTGTTTGTGATGTTTGTGATTACCGTGATGAACAGAAGGAAGCATTTCAACGTCGTCATCTAAAATACTGTGATGCGGCGGTGTTTTCTCGACGGTATCATCGTCCAAGACATTGTGATGTTTGTGACTCTTGTGATGTTTGCCCGTGTGCTTGTGCTTGAGCCAGGACCAGTCGATGTTGAGATCGGAGATAGGTCCACAAACGGTGTCGGCATGCGCTTGGCATGGCCTCAACACAACCTGCTTGGCCGTCACATCACACCGAGAGCAGTTGACACAGGACTCGCTCTCGTTGCTCCAGTACTGCAGACCAGGAGGGCAGAGACTCGCTGAGCACCAGTGCGCCACACACAACACTGCTGCTGCCACCAGCCGTAGCCTCACCTACAACATCCACATGTTGTCAAAGTTTTGAAACGAGAAATGTAGAATGGATTATTTTAATAATAATGTTCACTTTTCTCGCTCGACACATATAGTGGCAACTCGCTATCTACCCATTGTTGATGACCACGTCTGTTGCCATGACGACACCAGGCAGCAACTGCACACACACACACACACACGCGTGCCCGGCTGCCGCCACGTTAATGTCGTCAATGCGCTTCCTCTCACCGACGCGACGTATCGAATGACGCGGGTATATCCTTTCACGACCGTCTCTGCATCCACCGGAAATGTTGGGGCCGACGAATATAGTGATTAAATCCACTTATATTGCTATCAGTTTTGTGAACACAAATTTCTGACGTAAGGTTCACCTAAATTCATCAAAAGGAATGATACCATAAAATCGGTGAAGAATTTTTTTAACTCCTTCAGATTTTAACGATTGGTTTGTCGACAAAATTGTCTCGGTTTATAGTTTTTCACTGGAGTTTTAATATTTGAAAAATTATTGATCTGCTGTGTATAAGCCTAGCTATGTTTATGTTTATTTTTTTAAGTTTATATTATAAAATTGATTCTCCCACTGTACAGGTGTTGCGGGATGTCCGACACACCCTGCCACATGTGTAGACAACCGGATTGGTTGTGATTAGAGTCGGGCATTTCCGCGACTATCGTATCATATCAAACACTATATCAGATCTAATCTGGTCATCATTGCCAGCAACTAGTTAGTTAATCTGTAAACGGTATAGTATTATGTCGAATACTTGAGTTTAACACACTGAGAATGAATGAGCAATAAACTGCAGGAATGATAACACAAGACCAAACAAAACCTTTGACTAACAGTAAAACTGTGAACAATGTATATTATTGGATACAATAAGACCGGAGATTTGTTTTGGTGGAATGACGAAGTCTTTGGAGCACCTGAAGTGACAATGGACGTTTAGGCTGGGGAGCGTGGTCCCGTGACCGGAAGAGGTGTGACGGAAACACGGGTTAACATTGTCAACAAACAGAACAGTGAGGAAACTCTCCGATATGGGTACGTCTATAGGGTTTGACTCCAGCATAGAAAAGTTCACATGCTTATATTGCAAGTTTCGTAGCAAATCCTAGACACAATAATATGAAATTTCAGAAACAGCTAAAACGATTTATTTCAAATTTTAGTAATTAAAATTTTATGAGTTAGGAATCGGTTTATACAATTTTAGAGATGACTTTATATAGAGGTCATTTGGAACAAATACAAATAAACATTGGACTTGTGAACATGGAAACAAAATTAATAGAACGCTTAAAATAATTTTTTGACCAACTGAATATTACAGTAGGGATGCTTACATTATCTCAATGCAATGTAAGATGCGATATAGGGGATTTTTATAACGACTTATGACTTATTAAAAGCTGTGGGATCCATAAAATAAAAATTGTAGAGGGAAGTAAATTATTTTGTATTGAATAAAAATTGGGTAAACCAAATTATTGAAGATACCTTGAATCGATAAAACTAGTGTACCAGTATACATTTATTTATCACAAGTACGATATAAACTCTTTCTCAGAAATAGCTAGCCACGGATATTTGCTCCATGCAACCCATTCTTTCTGTTGTGTGGCATGATTTAGGTCTACATTCCTTCGGTAATTAAACATCTGAATAATATAAGTAGGGCCTAATTGAATTCGACTAAACGCGAACCTTCTATGAGTTAACGGTACAGCGGATAGTATTTTGAATGCAAATGACGAATCATTTACATAGTGACGTGTGCAGCGCCACACGCGGGGCGATCCGCCCAAACTCGCGAGTCTAATGAGATAGTCATTGTGAATGAATGTCAAAAATTGAAAAAATATTATTTCGCGTCAAAACGTAAAATTTGTCCTTATAATTACCCGTAAACAGATAGGTTTGACAGTTGTACATTTTAACGCCGGGATCATATCTTGAACATTGCACCTGACCCGTCACAAGTGATTATTATTACATGTTCAATCTATAGTAAACCGGAGTCCCGGTAATCCAAACTAATTGGGACCGAACTCTGTTCGGACTATCCGGTAATGGAGTGTGTAGGTTTCATTAAAATTACTTATAAAATCCATTATTTCAGACCCGTATTGTGTATTTAGATCAATTAACTTACGTTTTATTGTAGTTCGCGTTATAGGTTTGTCCACTACGTGTTTTGCCTGAACAAAGTCAAGAGTTCTTGCAGAGACGTTCTATCCGTTATAGACTCGTCGTTAGAAATATAAAACACGACACATTTAGAGGTACAATATTTCGAATTGTATCGGTCTTATTTTTAAACTCATAACTTCTTGAGGAAAGTATTAACGATTAATATTTCTATAAAATCAGAAAGACTTGTAACTTTCAATTTACAATACTGTAATAATTTTATAACCAAAATAAAGATATTCAGAATGTGCGGAATCAATTAAACTAAATATACAGTCATACACTTTGTTTTATTCTTTACAAATACAATTGGTATAAGACATAAGAATGTATGCTGATGTATTATCTATTATTTAGAAGTCATGAATGTGGTCACAACCCTCTTTGTCATGATTTAAATTTAAATTCTCAGCTAGGTGAAAAAAAGAAATTTATACATTTAACAATAAAAAAAAAAAATACAAATACAAATTAAAATACTGAGACATGAGAATGTTAAAATAACATGAAGATGTGACATTTCTGTTACAATGAGTATTTTGACAAATACATATTTTAAACAATCTCGATTTTTCAACATTTATAAAAAATGGAGTTTTTTTCATATGGGATTAACAAGGGAAAAGAGTAGCATTTCTGATGATTAAACAAAAAGACTTCGATTTTTAAGCAGGATAAACCTAAACCTGGATAAATAGGTTTTTTCCAAAATTTGGTTAATATGAAAAAATTCCTTTCCCCATTTAAGATTCTGGCTCAACAGTATTTTTAGTTTTTTTATAATTGTCTTGGGTTAAATTAGGAATTAATTGTGTAGTTTTTGTATTAGTGTAGATTGCTTTTAAAAATTTAATTGTACTCAGTAAACTTTTTCATAAGTTCACATTAGTTTTTAGTATCCGTTTGTGGTCAGTTTACCTTTGGTCTGTGTTTTTTAGGAGTTATATCGAATCTATATTTTTTTTGTTTTTAAAATTCAAAAATATTTATATGTAGTTTATAAAAAAATTTCAAGTGACTCTTTTTCACCTAAAAAAAATATAAACTGGTCCGTTAAGTCTCCCGGACTAAATTTATGGGAACATTTAAAAAGTAATAAATAACAAAATATATTATTATTTAAAAATTAAAAAAATTTATACAACAAAAATAATAAAAAAAGATGAAATCATCTGTCAATTAATTGTACTATACATATGTTTTACTATTATTGACTGACATTTAATAAGATAACAACTCCTGATTTCGGCGAGGGAGGGCTTTAAGGAATACGAGTGATAGTCTGTGGGATTAAACAATGAGATAGGGATTTTCAGGGAGAGAGAAAAGAGAGAATTTTTGGGATGAAACCGAGGTTGCCAAAAGTCCGCGGTCGAGGGCTAAGGGTTCCGACCCTCGGTAAGGACTGGGCGGTTGCCAAAATTCCGTTTCCCGACTATGGCATAACTTTTCATTGGCTAACAGAATTTCTTTGTTATGTCGATAACTGAGTTCTTGGGTTAAAAAAGTAGATTATTGTATTTGATTAACATTGTGTAGGTAGTAGTTGTTGTTTAATTAGTGATACCATGCTGTAGGTTAAAGTTTTATAATTCAGTTTAGATTGCTTCGTTTTTAATTGAAACTCAGTGACCTTTTCCCCATAAGGTTGTTCGGATTAGCAGAACGATCAGATTATCGGGGTTCAGATTACCGGGATTCTGGTGTAGTGTGTTTTTTGTCTTTACCAAAACTATAGTACTGTAGTATGTTTTGGGGGGAAGGCGCCGTAGGAGTCTTTAATTGGTCTATAACAAAACTATTTACTGTACAACCCTATCCTTCCCACCTAAAATACATTTATCTACATCATTAGGTGTGATTTCACAGCGTAATCATGTGGTTTCACCTCTTCTGTGAATCTACATCCACAGTTTCGTTTTGGGTGGTATGGTTATGGGAACATGGTTGTATATAGTTTTGGAATAAACCAAAAAGGTCTTTATTCTGGCGCCTTCCTCTCAAAAACATTCTACAGTACTATAGTTTTGGTATAGACAAAAAAGACTCCGCCTCTGCCATCCCCCTAAAACATTCTACTATAGATTGAACATTTAATAAGGACTAACAGTACCCCCGTCCTTTGTACGGGTTGTAGGATTTTGTGTTAGGGAAAAAAGATATTTATTAACATGAAAAATTAATTAGATTGGATTAGAAAATATGTATTATTATTAAAATTCGTTATACGTGAAATCTAATCTAATCTGATAACATTTTAATATAGAATGATTTCGACGTGGGTTCAAAGTCAATGAACAATGTAAATAAACTAATATTGATTTTAATTTGACATCTGTTTGTTTTTCTATCTATGAAATCACTTATACATCACATGTCTTTATAAATAAATCACAATCCTATTTTGATTTGACTCCATAACTCGAGAACGAGTGGACCAATTTTTTTGTTATTAGATTAGATCAATTAAATGGCAACCATACTACAATGTAGGTATTTTAAGCCAAGTATGAATGAGGATTGAGTGTAGAATGATTGTAGCGCGATCTTATAGTCTTGTTACTGACTAAGGCTGACATGTTCCTTAGACAGGACTGTTAATTAATAGACCAACTGCCTATGGCAACTAATGGACCTACAGTTAAACGTGGAATTCGAACCACGGCCTCTGAATTACCAATTGGTCTAATTATGAGTATAGGCTTAACGTAGTATTCAATAGTGCGGACGTTAATCCACACAAGAGAACACCACATCTACCGACCTTCTCTCACAACTATCCACAGTTCGTGACCTCCAAGTATAGCTGGATTACAGGACGTCACCACCGTTCCAGTCAGTTGTGTTGTCAGGGGAAGGTTTGTATGAAAGAAAATTTCTAATCCACCCAACCATTATTTAGTAATTTGACTTTGAAGATTGTATTTTTTTAGTTCAAAGCTTAATAACCAAGGTAAAAAGTGTTATAATTTGAGCTTGAATCTTTTCATTTAACTGTGCTATAATGTGAACCAGAATCTTTACATAACTTTCAAGTTTTAGTATTATTAATGTTTGTTGTGTACAGTCGTTTTTAACCAAATACCAAAAAGCATTATAATTAGTGATATGAGCCAGGTAAATACCCGAGGCCTGGATAAATACCTATAAGTTGGGTATTTATTATTTTCCATTTATTTATAGGGGACAATTTTTTGCAACCTACATGATCTAAGTATGGTTTAAATAAGATCAAAAGTGTTTAAGTCTTTATTATTGAATTCAAAACCATAATACTTCTGAAAACTATTTGTTAAAGTACCCTGGGTCATGAGCCGTCCAGAAAGTTCAAAGATGAACAACGTCATTGAAATAATAACGATACGCGTCAGTTGAGAAGATGACGAACTACGTGTTTAACTGCAACAATAGAGAAGAGACTTCGTCACGTCAAGTAACTGTTCGTGAAACGCGCAAACACGCGGTACACGTCTCATACGTGTACCAAGACTGTCTATACACTGCGACCCCTGGCACATGGAGGACTCTCCATAGTTCACTGGATAACTACAATGACAGGCAACAAGCAAAGCATCCTCCAACACTACGACAACAGGCACAAAGAAGACTTAACATTTGAAATGGCGAACTACTACGGTAGATATTTGAAGTCAAGTATGAATGAGAAATAAGTGTAAGATGATTGTGGCGCGATCTTGTAGTCTTGTTACTGGCATGTTCCTTAGCCAGACATGTTAATTCATAGCCCAACAGTCAATGGCATATCTTAAGGGACCTACAGTTTATCGTGGAGTCCGAATCACTGTCTCTGAATTATGAACTATGAGGATGAACGTATTATTCAATAGTGCGGACGTTAATCAACACAAGAGAACACTAAATCCACCGACCATCGCTCACAACTCTCCGCAATTGGTGACCTCCAAGTAGCTGGATTACAGGACACGCCACTGTCCCAGTCGGACCACTAGATGGTCGACACTGTGGCAAGTCACGCTCGTCGCTCCAGTACAGACTACACCGACCACCGGCTCCGCCTCACGGAAGACTTGACCTTGACCTTGGACACGACACCACTTTCAACTCCCGACCTTCGCACTTCCTTTTAGCAACTCTACATCTACCTGCGTTCACATCTCCGTATCGCCTCGCCCCAAAATAGTGATACCGTTAACATATTGCCCTTTCCGGATTAATAATATCTTCTAGCTATGCGAATCAGATTAATTATCACTTGTACAAAGTAAAACCCGGATAAAAATTCTAAAAGTCTCTGATTTGAATCTCCTACAGCCAGTTGTTAGTAAGAATCTATTAATGTATAACTTACAAAGACATAACGATCTCTGTATTCTTTATCTTTTGAAGGAACGTTATGTTATGTCCTCGTCAATCGGATTGTCTTAGCTGTGATAAACTAAACATACAGTTAGGGAGACATGATTGAAGATCGCTCCACTGCAAATACTTCGGTGACGACTGGTTAGAATGTGAAACCCGGAACTCTCAACACATGGAAGGCTACATGCTATATAGTGGTCAATGTCGTTCGTATTTACAGCATTTAATATTATTTTATTTTAAAAATTAAATTGCACACAAACAAAACAAACAAAATTAAATGTTTTAAGATTTTTCAATTCTAATAATTTCGGTATAGGCAAAATCTTTCAACTTATAACACTACGTAGATGTTGCTTAGTACTTTCCTATAAAAAAACTACCATAGCATATTAAACCCTTTAGTAGCTTTTCCAAGAAATACATAATTTTCGATGAATAGTAATTGTCAGTGAGAAAGAGAAGAGCAATTAGTTTTACAGAAACAGCAGCACATTGACGGACTTGCCGCGGATCGCGCCTTTCCCCATTCACCAAGGCCCGGGACCGCAACAGCTGCTGCGAGTTACTCGGTCAGCCCATGAACAATATCAACTGTTTGAAATTCATGATAGCGATGGATTTTTTTCAATTATTTATTTTACATTTAATTGGACTTTTGGAGTGTCTTGCTCCAACTGTCGTCCCGTGCGCACGTTATCTTGTGTCGCCCCGCTAGCTCAGAGACGGAGTGTTGTGGTTATTTGTTGCTTTATCAATATAGTTTTTGTGATGTGCATGATAGACAAGTACAGTATTATTGACAACGTGATAGGATTAATATCTGTAAATTGCACCGAGGAGTCCGAACCACCGCCTCTGAATTAGGCCTACAAACTGGTCTAATTATGAGGATGGTCTTTGCGGATTAACGTAGAATTCAACAGTGCGGACGTTAATCCATACAAGAGAACACTACACCCACCGAACATCGCTCACAACTATCCACAATTCGTGACCTCCAAGTGGCTGGATTAAAGGACACGCCGAGGTCAAAAAACGCAAACAGCAGATAATGGAATACTAGGTAATAATAATAAGAGTAATAATAATTTTATTGAAATATAAAACTACAATTGTTGTATCATCGATGTTACGTGAACAAGAATTTAAAAAATTACAAAAGATAACAATATAAAATTGAATAATAATAAAATACAATAAACATGTTTTAATTACTATAGTACAAAAAATGTCCATTACTACCTCTGACATAAAAATTAAAATTAATTTAATAATATATGGTCCATATATTCCGATATATTGTAATATGCTTGATTTAGTAGATTTTTTGCGTTTTTACATTGTTCAATTTTATGTAGGCCTACTGTAATTTGGTAGTCTATTCATTAATGTTCCTGTTCACCTGTTACACTTGCTCAAAGTTTGGAAAAAAAATTTAATCTGTGCTGATGGGGCGTAATGTCTCAGAATTTCTTGTATTATGACTAGGTAGGTATATTACCTTTCAATTGTTCAGACTTGAATTTTGCATATAATATGGTTTCATATATGTACAGACAAGGCAGGGTTAAAATTCCGGAATCCCTGAAGGTAGGTTTACACGAAATTATGAGAGGTACTTTGCCAATAATTCTTAGCTTTTTTGGAGAATAGTCTTTTAAACTTTTTCCGAGCACAGCATCCCCATAAATGAATGCCATCAGACTTATGATAAAAATGGATGTATAAATCCATAATAAGCTTTCATTGGAACTTTTCTTGGACAATATTTGATAACAATCTTAAAATACTGTATAAATATTTAAGGACGCTTTAGAACATAAATCATTAACATGTTTGGTTCAAGTTAATTCTTTATCAACGTTAATTCCGAGAAATTTTGTACAAGTTACTTCTTCTAAAAATCTATTATTATTGTTAGGCAGTCGTTATATTATGATATTGAATGGCAAGAAAATTTAATGTGATGAGATTTTTAATTCTTAGAATTTAAATTGATTGTGTCAAATTGAATGCGTGAATTCAAATCTTTATGAGCATTCATTTCTAATTCAGGAATGGAATTTTCCGTCAAACAGAGAGATGTGTCGTCTGCGTATTGGATATTATCAGAAAAATTACCCGATGTTTTTCAGTCATTAATGTATAGTAAAAATAACAGTGGTCCAAGAATAGAAACTTGTGGAACCCCAAAGTTTATTGGTAGCTTTTGAGATAATTTGTTAGATATTTTCACTTGCCGTTGTATATTTCCTAAATATGAATTTAGCCATTCATGTGGAAGCCCTCTTATTCCATAACTATACAATTTATTTAGCAGAATTTGATGATCGACACAACCAAATGCCTTGGATAGATCTAGAAACATTCCAATTGTGGATTTATGTTTCTCGACACCAGTAAAGACCAAATTAATAAACTTTGTGATTGCATCAATAGTTGATTTATTATCTCTAAAACCAAACTGATCGTTATTTAATATATTATATTTTTCAACAAAACTAATTAAACTGATGTAAAAAACCTTTTACCTTAAACATTTTACTAAATACAGTACTGGTAAAATTGAAATCGGACGATAGTTTATTGGTTAAGTTCAATCGACTTTTTTTAAATATAGGAATAACCTTTGTTTGCTCTTTTCAAGGGATCTGGAACCACACCTTTAAGAGATAAATTTATTACAATAATAGTGTAATAATTTATTACAATAATAATTTATAATAGTGACTCACAAATTGAATCCAAACAGCTTTTTATGAGCCAAGTGGATAAACCAATATATTAGATGTTTTCTTTGCTTTCAATTTTTTAAATACAGATTTTAACTAGTAAATTAATTAACAGATTTTAATTAATAAATTGCAATAGGATGCAGTGTCATTGATGATGCTACAGTTTTTGTAGAAATTATGTTCATCAAAACGTTAAAAAAATGCCTCTCTGGCGTAGAAATACACAAAATAAAATATATTTCACGTCGAAGGAAGTTCATAAATCTTTAAAATGTTTTTATAGGCATCAATATAAATAATATCTATATTAAAATCACTAACAATTATAAATTTTAGATTTTTTATGTAGAAATGCTCGAAGGAGTGTGGTGTTGAGAGCTAGTCCGCTGGTCAGTTGACACTTTTGGCACCGTGTGACTATCATGGAGATTTAGGAAGTAAATTGAGAAACTGCGTGTAAGGGTAATCGTATGCAAGTTCGGCGCAAAACGTAAAAAAAGAAATATGACCGAAGAGAAAGTAGGCCAAGAAGACGAATATCTACTCGGGAAACGGAGAAACAATGCGGGTAAATAAAACCGAGCCGAAGGACAAGGGTAAGGGACTTATCCAGCTTAGGTGCGGAACCAAAGAAAGGAACAGCTGAAAGGGAAGAGTTCAAGGACAAGGAAGGGGAAACAGATAATGCATTTCTTTACCTGCGCGGCCGCTGGGTGGACACGGCAAAAATATAGAAGGGTCTTTCGCGAAATAAATGAGTCATAAAACTAATGAGATGCACGATCCGGAATCGAGAACCGGTCGAAGGTAGCGAGACGTTCCGCGGTAACTTTCCTGTGTCGTCATGAGCCATGTGACGCACACCGTGCACCTCGTCGCACTCTCGCACGGCTGGCAGCTACTTTCTACTGGTCAACAGGGGTCAAGAGAACTGTCCTAAGACAACCCGGCATAAAAGAGACTTCTTTTGGTTTACTATTTACCTCTTAACGTTTTTACTGCTGGCGTAGCCCAAACGCCGATTCTGGTCAATATTCTTGAGAAGGTGGATATTGAGTTTATACATTTTGCATGGATCGTCTATAACTTATCTTTTGGAATATATTCTTAGAAGGGTTGTACAATAATTACTCAGAAAACGTCCCCAACTATCTTTACAGGGGTCTTGAAATCTAAAAATACTTCAAATTATATACAAATATCTGTTAAAACTGGCACTCCAACCGTACAAATTAAGATTTCAAATCTTATGTTCAAACAACTAATCATAGACGTAGGGGGGCTAAATATCCGAACACAAAAGAAAATAGACTATCATGAAATTATGATATGGGATATCCAACATTAAAAATAGTGTTTTGATTTAAATACATTTTTCGTAAATCACGTGTTACTTTAGTGCGACTTCCTAGACAATGATCAAACGAAAAATGTAAATTATAATATTCCGTTTGATCGTCATCCAAATCATATTTTAAAATTATCATAAAACAATGATAGAACGTGATCTCATGATGGATAGCCGACTTCTCCTTTGTTCAAGTGTGTTTGCTAATTAAGCTAGTTTCTTTTCTTTTCGAGACCAGTTAGTATAATCGCTATAAAAAGCGACGCTTGCTCCAACTCTATATTCAACACCGCCTCTTGGTGTATCAGGGCGTACGGGCTGTCCTTAGGGGCAGTTAAAAGTCAGAAACTTGAATCTGGGTGGGTGCGTGTGGTGGGCTACGACCTGAGACCTCAGGTTGGCCTTATGTGCTAAGTCCCTGCTTGCGGGAAGCCTGTGTAGGCTTCGGCCTAAGACCAAAGGTTGACAGAAAGGTACTAAGAACTTGCCTGTGGTCGCAAGAGGGGTACCTAAGTAGGCTTCGGTCCGAGGCCCCGGGCGGCCGTAACATCCGAAGAATCTGACTGTATGTCAAGCCCTCAGTCTCCCGAAAGGTGTAAGAGCTCACTTCGACGTCCAGTTTGGCCTAAGGGTGTTAGACGCCCGCAAGCCGTCTCTATAGGGCCCTCCAACTGGATTTATTGGCGCACCTTTCGCGTGTGACCTTCGTACGTTGGTGACCAGGTCTTTCCCAACGGCAAACGGATGTAGGGGTCCATAGGAGGTGTAAACCTCGAAGCTCTAGAGCCTCTGTCCGAATTCCTTGGCCCAGGGATGGCGGTAGGTATGACCTCAAAATTAGGATTAAAATTAGGGAAAGAGATTCGTCTCGGCCTAACACAATGCCGGCTCTAAAAAGGTGATGGCACTACGGGCTGGAGGGGGCTTCACTCCCTCCTGGGTTTGGTTTCGTAGTGGCAGTGGTTGGTGCTAAAATGCACTGGTAGAACCCCTGCTCCCTTCCAGAGTGAGGTTTGCCGATGGAAAGGGGTCTTTCGTCTCTGAGCTGATGTCGTAACCGATGAACTGGGGGTGCAAGTGGTAAGAATGCTAGTCGGGGGTGGCATCGAAAGCCATCACGGGTCAGTAACTGGATAACGATCCGGCGGGTGTAGTCGCTAGCGTTCATCCGTGGCGGGAGTTGGCAAACGCTACATCCCCCTCAAGTAGTACTTTGGCCAAGGGCGGAGCAGAATAGGCCTACGGCCTCTTGTGATATCCACGATGCAATGGGGTTCATTATTCGCATTTCTCCGCCACTGATGTCATTATTGAAATGTAATGAAATAGTTTATTGTCGTAAGCACCTTACAGTATTGACAAAGTCCAAAATACAATTAGGTATAGACATTTATAAATTCAAACTCATTTATATTCAAATTCATTTATAAATACAAATCTGTAGTTGATGACGAACACGGCTTTATCCACATCCGCAATAAAATCGTATGTTCTGTGATATATAATCAACAGTTGGATACGGTGATGATACTTCTTCAAATAATAAAACTTAAGATTTTACTACAATAAAATGAAAATTACTTATTATGAGACTATGATATTCTTCCCCTATATTATTCTTATGCAAATTCAAAAGTCTAGATCTAGAATATCAGGTTGAGTTGGCCGATTCTGCGATCTCCCACATCATTCCACACCCTTCTTTATTTTTGTTATTTTTTATCAATTAGAAGCCCCCGGAGCAGCAGACCTTCCTGTGCGAATTTTTATTTACTTAAGAATTGTAAAATATGGATATAGGCATACAGCTGAAATTCAAATTAGGTAGGTGTTTGTTTTCAGAAAATTACAATGGTGCTAATAATAATATAATATTTTTTATATTAAAACTAAACCCCCAAACACCTCTATTTTCAGATACAAGCCCCCCCACCAAAACCCTTCATAAGGACCTTTTTGTAGATGGATTTCGAACTTTATGGAATAATTGCACATTTTACATGGCTTTACCAAATTTCATAGAGATCGAGTTTTTGTGTTTGTTATCTATTGTATTTACTGACGCACAAATATATACACATAGATACACGACATCGAACGAACTGTATGATTGGTACTTGAGGGCCTCTTAAGGGGGGAAATAGGTCCCGGGTCTATGTATGGCGACCACGGTAATAGCTCTATTTCCAACAGGAAATTCACTACATGACGAAAGTAGAAAGGTAGATTAGATTAGATTATTGAAATAGCGACCGTACCACAAGGTAGGTATTTTAAGCCAAGTATGAATGAGAAACGAGAGTAGGATGATTTTGGCGTGATCTTGTAGTCTTGTCTCTGACTAAGGCTGACATGACATATTTACTGAACTGTAAATATACCCTTAGAATAATAACCTACAGTCATGTGGAACGAAAGTATGAACAATAATGATTCTTTGGGATTAGGGTCTATGGCAAACATAGGTATTTCCAAATTCACTACATGAAAAAAGTAGATTTTTGAAGTTCTGAATCACAACATGGTATTTTAAGCAAGTTATAATGAGAACGAGAGTAGGAACATCATTTGTAATGATGCCTCTGTATGTCTTGTATTAATGACTTTTATTAAATTACAACATATTATAACAACACAAAATCCACCTAAAAAATTCATGACTTAACAATACCACCATAAAATCCAAGATTTTATGAATAAAACTACAAAATCAAAACAATCAGTAAGTTATAGCAATGTTCATTAAATCATTAACACAAAATTTAAAGAAAATCAATGTGCGATCGAAGAAAAGAATCAAATATGTTGGACAGAGATTCAAATTCGGTACTAATCCTTTGCATTGTTTAAATTTGTCCAACCCTTCCCTCTACAACACAAAACCCATAGGGGCGCGGCGGAAGGGGCGTTTCCGAGAACTACCGGAATTCGTACTTTGTACCCACCGGCCGCCCTCAGATGTTGGGGATCATGTCTGACCTGACATGATAGCTGAGGCAAAGATCCAGAGGGGATCCAGCACTATCTATAGAGTAAAACAAAAATTGTTGACTCTTTTAAAAAATATACTTTTTATAAAGCATTTTATTCCGAATATAAATTAAACTAGTATAAATATATATATTTTTGTGGCAATCTGACTATATTAGGTACTACAATTGAATAAAAAGTAATATGTTGCGTTTAGCGATTTTTACGGTTTTTTTAATACTAGAGGTATAGAAGACTTTAAATACCCCGTCGCAGCAGACTTGCGTACTCAGTGAATTTCTAAATCCAATAATATGGCAATAATAATAATAATACAAGTATGTGACAAGATTGATCAATCATACTTGTTGATAAATTCGTGTATTTGCCTATTCTCCGTAACATAAACATGGGAAAGAGTATGCCGGTTTGCTGCTTTGAGGAACACTAAAAGTAGGCATTTTTACCATTAATTATTTATAGTGAACAGGCAAACTCCTTTATTTAAGGACAGATGTTGATGAAAGTTGATATAAATGCTCAACAAATTAATTGTTTACGCTAGAAACACCTACTTTCAGCGTTCCTCACAGCAGCAAACCTGCATACTCTTTCCCATATTAATCTATGGAGAGTAGGCAAATAATACTCATATTTATTGACAGATAATGATCAAACTAGTCATATATTATTATTAAATGTTATTGATTTGGAAATTCGCTGAGTATGCAGGTCTGCTGCGACGGGGGTATTTTTTTATATGGTGAAATTGGGTTATTGTCCATTAAAATGATATTATTTTACTCATTAAAAATCCTTCAGTGTTATCTATTGAAAAACTGTACGTTCACTGGCCATTTTTCGTTTACCTGAGATGCACATAGGCCTTGCAAAAATTTTTGTGATTTAAAAACAATTTAACAAAACAGTATAAAATAATTACCAGCATGACAGTGTTAACACAAAATTAACTATTTACAATGTATAGTTCAAAACGTTCTGTAATTTATTGAAAAACAAAAACTAGACATGAGTGTTGACAGCACCCTAATACACAAAAACTATTGTAAAATGGTGAAATTAGCTCCATCTAACTTCGATAAACAACAGCATATTCAGGATGATGTAAAACACAATAATAATTGTATGTCTCATCATAAACAAATTTTTCATATTATACAAAATATATACTGATAAAATAGTCAAATTTAATTAAAAAATTTGACTAACAAAACATGTATACTCATAAACTGGTGAACAACACCACATCATCAATTTGGCAATATCTGAAATACCAATTATTATTTTGTAATCTGTAATCTCATTTTTATATGGTGTATGAATAATGATAATAGCACCTGTGAAAAAAGGTAATAGAACTAAGCACTTTGTTAAAAAAATATAAATATATCTAAAACCTAATCTCAAAGTAAAATCTTAAATAACTGAAAAATATTTTCTATATAGTAAGTAAATAGTACTGCAAAAATTTTTTATAAATAAAGTAGTTATAAGTAATACCTAGAGTAGTACAGTAGTATATGAGTAATAATCCAATACTATAATACGAGCAAAGTTTGTATATATATATATATTTGCACATGGATCTCGAAAACGGCTCTAATGATTTTCTATAAATTTGGGAAATAACTATTTTCGGGGTAGAAAATAAGTTCTTGTCTAATGTCCAGGAAAATTCCGGTTTCCTTGTAATATTAAGTTTAATACGGTATATAAAAAATTAACATTACGCTTATGGGGAATCAAATGTAAACAATACAATTCAAAACATCTGTTTATAACGGTTTTACAGTTATCGATTGAAGATGGCGATGTACAATATGTGAATAGAGGTTTTGAATAAATATTTATTTCATGTACAAGTGAAAAATGATCAAGTTACTAAACAATTTGTAAAAAGCAGAGAAAGGTATTTCCAAAATCTTTAATGTTTTGACAGAAAAATTCATTATAGCCTATTACTTTAAGTCACTGTAACAAACCAATTATTTGGTGTAAATTAAATTTCTCTTTTGCTTTTCAATACTCATTCCGTTTCTAACAAAATCAGTTGATCACAGGCTAAAACAATTGAGGTTGGCTAAAAGACCTTAAACGGCGCCATTAGTTTGGCAGACACCACAGCTCAGTGGTAGTGCTTTGGCTTCATGAAACGGAGGTTGCGTGTTCGATCCCCATCCAAGGACTATACTTTTTGTTTCAGTGTTTATGCTATATAATTATGGTGTATTAAATCGGTTTTATTTCAACCTTATAAATTTTATTGTAGTTTGTTGTATTGTTTTATTGAGTAAGATAATAAGTGTTATAATTTTGCTAGTTAATCTGTAAAATACATGTCTTATTCTATCTGAGCAAAGCTCGGTCACCAGGTACTAAAATGATAATAGAAGTAATAATAATGTAGTATTAGGTAATAGTAACTTATTTATCATTTTTCATTTATAGATGATTATAATGAAAATATATTTAAAAATATCAATAACCAACATATCTTAATGCTGAGAGCGAAGAAACACACCAAAACAATTTTGCATATATTTGTGGGAATGTAACTAATTTAACCCTCAAATTTGAAGTGATTATTCATGTATAAACTTAAAATGATTCAAGCAAATTAAAGGTCCCTAACTTTCATAATTAATGAAATTATTATGTTATTAAAGTGAAATTGTTGAAGTATGAATTCAAGAGTGTTAATTATATCCTAAGCTATGCCTGCAAATTCATTGGTTAATTTGCTGAACTTTTCAAACAATATGATACGATGTTGTACAAATGAATTTCATCATAAATGAAGAGTATAAGGTGTGCTGTATTAGGTAGGCCTACATGTCTCCATGATGTTGACCATGAAATCCTAGCGGAGAAACTAACCTTTTTTGTAGTTATCCCCATATGCTGAAGTTTTCTTACACAAAAACAATAGTTTACTTAACAATAAAAGAAAATCACCAAGAGTTCTTTGATAATAAATTTAAATTGAACCACGACAAGAAACCTGTTGTCAAGGTACACAACACAATCGCGCAGGTGCCGAATGAAACAACCAACGAAACGACAGAAAGAACGGAACCAATCACGATTCCACCGAAAAATAACAGTAATACCAACACTCAAGACAGTTATAAAATTCGGTACACTGTACTTTAAAGGAACCACTATAAAGAAATTTAACTAGGTAAAATAATGCTATTTCACGTTCATGACGATCGTAATTTTGCCTAACATTTTTAATACAGGTTAAATATTAGGTTAAAATTTAATAGCTTACTTGGGGTTTTCCTTAGGAGCACAAAAAGGGCCCCATACTATAAAACAAGAACTTAGTTTACATTATACATATTTTCTTTTCAACAGCTGATTGCTTTACTCTATCTGTTAGTTAAATAGACCACAGATTGAGCACTTGCATTATTGTTTAAGTTTTAGCGAATTTCCCATAGGGAAGAAGCTGTTACCGTAGGTCTCAAGACTGGTGGCAATATTTAAGCCCGAGACCATGTTATTTTTTTGTCTTTAGGTGCCCAGAGGCCAAAAACAATAGTCGTTAATATATATATATATATATATATATATATTATTAAATTAAAAGAACTTGTGCTCCCTTTAAACATTTTACTTCTTACATTATACACGATACGTGTTTCGAAACTAAGTTCATTTTCACAGTGTATTTTAACTTAAATTTTAACTTACTTGTGAACTACATAATCAAATATATATATATATCTCTGTGTGTGTGTGTGTGTGTGTGTGTGTGTGTGTGTCTGTGAACACGATAACTCTCGTAAAAATGGTCCGATCGAGACGAAATTTGGTAGGGATGTGTATTCCTACATTTGCTCACACGACTTCGTTAACCAGACATATCGGTCAATGGAAACGGATAGTTAAGTTCTTCTATCGGTGGCCTCACCTCTTGGGTTAGGAAAAGCCTGATGGCCCCTAGCTCAGAAGACATCCAGACCACAAACCCATCATCCCACCAGAAAATTACATTATATTGAGCTTCTTTTCGGCTAAATTTACCCAGATATTATGTAAGGTCAGCTACCTTTTAACAGGCAACCACACAAAACGATAAAGAATAATTGAACTATGAAGTGGCATAGCTTTTACTAAGCCTGCCGTTGGCAAAAAAGGAAAAAGTGTTAAGTAAAGTGTGCTGTTTGTGTTTATAACCTGGTAATCTCTAAAACGTCTTATCTATTCTTACCTATTTTGTGTATTATCTTAAATTGTCATCTATCATGAAAAACTTATAAAAAATATCAATTTGAGTTTTTACGTTAAAAGAAAATACCTATAACCATCAGTGATATACCTATTTTGTTGTTTGTAGTTTATTGTACGTTGTTTTGCAGTATAAGTTATTACTATTTGTTGTATTCAAGACGTAATTTGAAACTTTAATTTTAAGTATTCACACACTTGTTTTGTGTTTCAGTACCACTTTATAACCAATATCTACTATGAGTCCTTTGACAAGTGCACTATTGCAGGATTTGGATATAGAAAGTACTCTGCAATGTCCTGTATGTTTTGAGATTCCACCAAAAACAATATACATGTGCAAAGTAGGACATCACATGTGTGAAAGATGTAGATTGAGACTAAATACATGCCCAACTTGTAAATCACCAATAACTGGTTGCAGGAATTTCTTAGGAGAATCATTAACAAACAAATTTTCTGTATTAATCAAAGTAAGTATTTCATAAGACAATATTACAAAATACTAATAGAAAAATAACCCCAAAGTTACTTCTTAAATCTAAAGCATATCCCATAGTCTATGGGTTTTCAGAGAAGTGTTTTCAGGGCATTGTTGAAAATTAAAATTCCTAGTTCAGTGAAATTACATAGACTTTTTTGGCAATAAAAAAAAACACTTAATTTGATGTAGGCCTACTTGTTGAACTATAGCCAAGAGGTAGCAGTATCAACTGAGACCACAACACAACCTTTAACACTTATAAACGTTACACTAGCAAACCTTTATAGAACACTGGAGATTTTTGGGTACTTTAAGTATTATACTGACCACATTCATGCAATGTATTGTATATTCTGACATCCAGCGCTCTACAGAGTTAAGTTAGGTGGGTTATTGATACATTCAACCTATTAATATTATTTTACTAAAGAAAACCAATCTAACTTAACTCCTCAGAGCGCTGGTTGTTGGATATAAAATACATTGTATGATTGTGGTCCAGTATAATACAAAATTACCAATTTTTCGCAACTCGACACGCTCAGCACTATACGCCAGTTTTAGTAGCCGTAAAATTACAGGATCAGCTTTCAAAGTGTTAAGGGTATCTTTAGGCCCTAAGCTTAGCAAAACTTGTGCTCAACTCCTAAGGATTGTGCAGCATGTGTAAAGCCTTGCTCTCCCATCAATATATTGTAATATTGGTTGTATTTAGTGTGCATTCACAGTTTAGGGCTACTATTATAATTAGCAAATAAATAAAGCCCATAATCACAGTGTTAAACACTTAAGAGCGGGATTATGTTTAGCGTTTATCGAGTGCGACATGAGCTTGAAGAAAAATCAAGCAAGCATCATCAAAGAATGGAATGGCTGCCACGGACACGAAGCACACCAAAAGTTGTGGCAGAATACACATAAAATGTGGAAATCAGAAATATATATATATTAGGAACGTGGAATATAAGGCTGAGCTCACACTGAAGTCGGCTTGTTGACATTGCTCAAGGACGACACCTTCCACCCTGAGGCAGCAGTGCTGTCACCGCGGGGCGGAAATTCCCACCCCTCTCAGCGAATGTGTTAACTCTGTGATCGTGGGGTAAACCTCTGAAACATATCAATGAAATATAATGCTAAAACAATGTTACTCTGGCTTTATTTATTTGATGATTGAAATATTTATTTTTGACTTATTTTGACCTATCATAATGATAGAATATGATGATAATTTAACTGCCACCTTTCTTCAGGTACATAGCTAAATATAGCTAAATATGTAATCAAAATCTGTTACTTTCATCATAGCACACCTTTACTCATATTAATCTTAAAATAGTAACCTGGGTGGGTTGGTAACTGAATTAATTATTTGGAATGCAATTAATTATTAGGCTTTTTGGCTAATAATTGGTGATGGGGTATGATAGTTTGTCAAATCGTCATAAGAGCTGCTAGCAAGACATTCTGTTATAAACTTTGTTGTATATTTATTTACATATACTCATATAATCTGCTATAAAAAATATGATCCTTTTTATTTTGTTTAGGGAAATGGTGATGAAGGCGGAGAAAACAACAATTTGGACGATTCAATCAATGCAGTTGTTACCAATAGCCCCTCAAGACTGTCACTGAACGAGAATAATGCTCCTTTAAAACCACTTTCAAATCCTACAGGTGTTTACAACTGTTTGCTAGAAGCATGCCGCCAAAGGAGCGGAATGGGAGTAGCACATATGATAAACCATGTTGAAAGTAAACATGCACATATATTTGATAAGGTCAGTAAACTGAACATAATAATAATCTCTTTAGTGTAAAACCTTCCGAGTGCCAGACCGACATAAAATGTCGATTGATGCAACATTTTTTTCTTTTAAATTTTAAGCATTCTAATCTCCGATGGATGGGGATTAGAGTGATTACCCTCTCAAAATATTACATAAATTGAAAGATGGGATTCTAGAGATTAATTTTATTACAACAATAAGTCTTGTAGCATTATTAGTATATTGATTTTATCAGCAGTTGATTCTGTGAGTAAACCACAATAACTCACAACGGGCATTTTTGGTTGTGAAATAGACGAAATCAAGCAACTTCAACCAATCACAGCTCACAGCAGAGTTAATTTTCCTGTTTGATGAGAGTGTGGTGGTATTACTACAACAAGCGAGAATCGGCTTTCATTCTATATAACTTTTATGGATATAATATGTTCAAAAAGCTGTTAAGGGAGTTTAGACAAATAAGTCATGTTTTTATGTGTTCGCAAAGTTTCAAAATTTTCTAACATTTTTCAGTTTTAAAATATTTTTAAAAGATTTACCCACCTGGATATTTTTATTTTAGGATCTTCGAACTGTCCTGTTTTAAAACAAAATGGATATAAATATTTTGAATATTCCCGGTGTCCAGTGACCGGGAAAAGCGGGAATTGTACGGGAATTTTATTTTGACAGGATTTTTTCGGGAAATGTATAGGAATCTTTACCTGTTATCAGTTCCTGCAGAGATGTTCTATCCATTGTGGACCCATCATTACAAAGTATAAAACACTGTACACACATTGACACAAAAAAACGAAATGAATGATAAAAAAGTGCCATCTGTAGACCTACTTTTTACATGGTCACGGTCATTGCTGGAGATGAACTCAATCGTTTGAAAAGTAGTTTGCTGAAAAGTGATGATTTAGAGTCGGAATCTATTGTGATGTACTGTGATTGTAGCTAGACATCACGCTATGCTATCTCGAGCAACAGTGTAGGCCTACTGCTACATCCGAATGCTTGATGTTTATGTTATGGGACTTGGTGAACAGGATTTCTTTGTTATGTCAGAAGACGATAATTGAATTCTTATGTTCAACAAAGTAATTTATTGTATTTTATTAACAGTGTGCTCGGTATTGTAAAATTAGTGTAACCTTGTTGTAGATTAAAATGATATAATTGATATTACATTGCTTCATTTTTAATTTAAACTCAAAAACCTTTTTTCCCCATCAAGTAGTTCGGACTACTGGGATTTGGATACTGGGACTCTGGTGTATAAGATATGAGGTGATGGAATTTGGGCTCAATGACTCCTTCATGAGCACCGTTCCCCATATTGCGTGTGGTCCATCAACTTGCTGATATCGTTGAATTCTCCCAGGATTATTATGAATCACTTAACGTGACTCCTGAATTTTTTCAAATTTCCCTCCCACCTTACATCTTTGACGAGGCTATACAAATTTTTGAAGTTAAATTAATCTTGTGATAATTATCTGGTCAGCAGCCTTTGATTCTTGTTACTGAAGATGAAGAGCTTTTGATCTGAGGTTATGTTTGATACCGCTAGTGTAGATATTTTACCGACTTTTACTTGATATAGCTAAATAATTTTTCCTTCATATTTTATAGAATCAAAATTCTCATTGAGCCCAGGGCTTTGATTTTACTCTAAAAAAATGTTACTCTAAGTTGCATGACCAAACAACTTTTCAAATTTAGCATAAGTAGTTTTCAGCATTATTGCTAAAAAGTACAAATTATATATGTATACAATATATAGGGCCTATACATCTTTTGATTATCTAATACATTTTTTTATTTAGTGATTGTTCACAGGGCCTAAACATCTTTTGATTATCTAATACATTTTAGCGAATTTCCCATAGGGAAGAAGCTATTACCGTAGGTCTCATGGTAAGACTTAAGCCCGGGACCGTGTTATTTTTTCGTCTTTAGGTGCCCAGAGTCCAAAAACAATAGTCGTTAAAATTTTTACAAATATATATATATATATGAGTCTGTTAGCACGATAACTCTCGTAAAAATGGTCTGATTGAGACCAAATTTGGTATAGACATTTGTATTCCTACAAATGCTCGGATGAGTTCGTTAACCAGACATATCGGTCAATAGAAACGGGTAGTTTGGGGGGGTTTTGTACCCCAAAATGGGGGTTTTAGCGTTTTTCACATGTAATTTTTAAAAATTTCGAATTTTATATTTCACTGATTCCAATATCAGCTAAAAAATACACAATTAAGTTACTTAAAGGTTTTCTCTATCTCCAACGGTTACCAAGATATTAAAAAATCTAAACACAGTACGTTGTATTGTGAGGCTCGAATGTTAATCTTATGGAGGATAGGGAAAAATTAATATTTCCCATATTAATCAAATTTTTTGATGAAACTTGACATTTAGCTTCATGTGGTTGAGATCTATCCTTTTATGCTTAAAAATCATAGTTTATGTGTTTATCATGGCAGCAAACCTGCATACTCTTTTCCCATATTAATCATATAGGGAATAGGCAAACTCATTTATGTATGGACAGATGTTGATGAAACTTGGTATAATTGGTTAAAATAAAAATTATTTATGGTAGAAATGACTACTTCAGTGTTCCTCACAGCAGCTAACCTGCACACTCTTTCCCGCGTTAATCTTATGGAGAATAGGCAAATAATTCTCATGTTTATGGACAGATTTTTATAAAACTTGTCATATTTTATTATTATTATTATTATTATATTATTGATTTGGAAATTCGCTGAGTACGCAGGTCTGCTGCGACGGGGGTATTATTTTATTTAGTTCACTTTTTTTAAGTTGTTCACTTATTAGGGCTACTAATATAATTGCGAAATAAATAATGCCAACGTACCCTTTTTTCATACTTATTATTCTGACTCATGTTTCGGGGATTACCCCATAATCACAGTGTTTATTTTTCACAGTGTATTTTTCAGTGTTTTTTAAAAATTTTTTTGTGATTAAATAAACACTGTCATCATTAGGTAATCCCCGAAACACGAGTCAGAATAATAAATTTGAAAAAAGGGTACTCTAGCATTATTTATTTCGTATATATATAGAACACGGATTAAATTTTAATTTCTCCATATTAAATCCTTCTTAGCCTGAATGCTCTGATAACTCGAGTCTGATCGACAACTGTAGTTATACTTTAGGGGCTAAATTGAACAATTTTACAAATTGTCAGTGCATATTGTCAAGCTAGGTCTAGGTCTATATATTTTAAAATTATGGTTTGAAATTTACCTGTCTGTCAATGAATCCTGGTGTAGTTTTTCGACTACGGCCGTTTTGTGTTTCTTGAACACATCATCAGGTCTTGATTATTGCCATCAGTTGTTTACATTACACTAAAGCACTAAAACACTACTATTTACAATAACACTACACATCGAGAACAGCTCGAAAAAGGCAATGATTGACAAAAAGGTATTTTAAACCATACTTTTGCTCTCTAAAGATCCAGAGGCTATCCACAATGAAACTATAATTTTTCCTTTGCAATCATATTTTATTGTGTCATTCAGTTCGAGAACAAAACTGCCACATTCAAACATAAGTTTGAGAACTTCTGTTTCCGTAGAGGAGCACAAAAATACCATAGGGCATTCAGTGTGGTCAACATGGGCTTGTTCTTCCTGAACCTGGAGACTGTGGCGGGCGAATACATAAACTGTTGGATATCAACCCCTGCATCACTTCGTCATTGTCAATTGTTCCAATGTGAAATTGTCTTCTCCAAGGAAGACGCCACTAAAACTCTCCCATTTGTATGCAAGGTGAGATATATACAATTCATTTCTGCCATCCTTGATGACCGATTGATTTATCTATTAATTTTGTTACTGATTAACAAGTTTAATTAAGATCTTTATATGAAAATAGAGCTTTTCTGTGGTAGATAGCTTTTACTGTGGAAAATAGAGTAAAAAGTGTTGGCTTCCACAGTGTTTTACAGCTGGAAAACAGAAAACACTGAAAAAATATTTTTTTTATAATCAAACCGTAAATGTAGGCCCACAGCATTCATTTCAAACTTGTCCCAAAGCCACATTTCAGCAAAATCCATGAGTCATTAAGAAATACAGATGGAAAGTCCATCTTTCTTTCTGTAATGCTAACCAAGGTCTTTTTTTTAAACGGTTCTCTTTTAAAATGCACCCACTCGCAAAGAAACACCCACCACAAAAAAAGATTTCTTCCAGCTACTGTTTGGGTAAAGTTTTGTTGATCATATAATCTCGATTATATGATGTTGACTCTGTAATATGAACTTATCTAATGTAGCCTATTTATGAATGTTAATTCTAAATACAATACTGTAGACCATTTTGGCCAACATTGGACCATCTATGCCTAATACTTTATTCTCTCTGAGTGTGCTGTTCTCTCTACCTCTCAACTCACCCTTCCTAGTCTCTGCTCAATTGTTTTAGCGAATTTCTCATAGGAAAGAAGCTATTACCGTAGGTCTCATAGCAAGACTTAAGCTCACAGTACCATTTTATTTTTTCGTTTTGGGGTACCTACAGACTAAAAACAATAGCCGTTAAAGTTTATATGTATTGTCAGTAACTTATGTGTTAACATTATAACTCTTTAAAAATGGGAGACCAAATTTGGTAGATACGTGTATTCCTAGATTTACTCACACGAGTTCGTAATCCAGACATACCGGTCAGTCGGAACGGGTAGTTTAGGGGGTTTTGTACTGCAAAAATAGGATTTTCCGTTTTTCATGTGTAAAAAAAAACAAACTAAATTTTACCTTTTACCTTAAGAATCAGCTCAAAAAACTAAACAATTTAGCTTTCTAGAGTTTTGTTCTATCATCAATGGTCACTGAGATATTAACCCTTAAGTGCACACGTGGGGCATCAGGGAACCCCAGGCTAATTTAACTAGGGACTAGGGACATTTCTCAAAGTAAGCTGGTACGACTGGACCCTTACAGGTACCTTTCAGCTAGTCCCTTTGTTAGTGCCGGCACACATTAGTTTGCCACTGAACTTGGCGTGTGACAGGTGGACATTGACTTTGTAGTCCGTTGCAGTCTGGGGTGTTCCCCCCCCCCCGCGCGAACTTGTGTGACCCATTAGATTTGAACAACTGAGGTGTCAACACCCTGCATGCTCACTCTAGTAACTTTTTTATATACTAACGAGTATATTATAGGTTTGTAAATATATTTATATATAGTGTTTGATTTATTAGTTTATCTTTTTAGTGTTTAGTTTTAGATATTGGGCCTAGTGTGTATAGAAATGGCCAATCGTAATTCGTAAATGGCCAAGAGGACACAATTTGAAAATATTTGTTAGGAACAAAAGAGTACAATGATATTTTCGAGGACAGATGTGATGATGGTGAAAGTGATCATCTTAGTGCTTCGGACTACAACACTAACACTGATTCTTCAGACCACGACACGGATGCTGACGACAATGACGCAGATCCCAACTTTGAACCAGCGGCTGCAGACAGTGATTCTGATGTTATATCCCCATCAGATGATGAGAAAACCCAACCAAGGACAAGATTACTAAGCCTCTACAGCTCAGCGCGTGGAGTCAAGGGATAGGGAAACAACAGAAATCATAGAAACGACAAGTCAACTGATAGAAGAAGTGATTAGGGGAGCTGGGAATTTGGATGATGTTTCTGAAATGGATTTTGATATAATTGCACCTGTAGAGGAAAATCCTTCTACTCTAGACTAAGTAATAGAAGATGTTGTGCAAGGAACCTGAAGTATAGAAAATAGTTTGTTCAGGAAAGACTGACTCACAGCCTGGAAAAGGAATCTATTTGTAGCAGAGACAGCTCGGGCTCGTCCTGTGAATATAATAAGACGATTGCCAGTTCCAAAGAACGCAGCTAAAAATGAAAAAACACCCCTATAATGCTACAACTTGATGATTGATGAAGAAATATTAGGAACTGTTGTTTATAATATAAATGTATGTATAGGAAACAAATCTGGTACATTCTCCGGGCAACGAGTTGGTTAAAAAACCAACAAAACTGAACTGAATGAAGGATTTTTTTTATTATTGCTATTAGCAGGAGCCATGAGATCAGGCCGCCAAAACCTTCAAGATATATGAGCTAGAGATGAATTTGGAATTGATGTTTTTTACTGTACGATGAGCCTGCACCAATTTCATTTCTTAGTATAAAGTATTAGGTTTGATAGTATTAATGATCCACCAGGGAGAAGAGCGTTGGATAAATTAGCCACATTTAGACGGGTGTTTGAAAGATTCAACAGAAATTGTTCTATGTATTATGTCCCATGTGCATTCATGACTATTGATGAACAATTAGTACCACTTAGAGGAAGATGTCCATTTAGACAGTTTATTAAAAGTAAACTTGCTAAATATGGCATCAAAATATTTACTATGACAAAAATGTTCTACGTTCTAAGTAGATGGAAGTATATGTGGGGACCCAGCCTGAAAACAGCCCATACTCACAATCAAACAAGCCAAAGGATGTAGTTATTCGAGTTGTGAGCAATATAGAACAAACAGGAAGAAACATAAACGCAGACAACTGGTTTTCTAGTTAAACTAGTTTCTAGTTTTCTAAGTTTAGTAAATGATTTGTCTGGAAAGGGTTTGACATATGTACAAATGGGGATATATTGTACGCCAGAACGAATGAGAACTGGCCCCAGAACTTGTTTCCAAGGAAAGAGTATACAATTCCAGGATATTTGCGTTTGATAACAATATGACCATTGTTTCTTAAGCTCCCAAAAGAAATCGCAGTGTTGTCCTTGTATCTTCAATGCATTTTGATGAAGCAATTGACAATGATACTGGGAACATGAAGAAACCTGAAATAATCACCTTATACAATTCACAAAGTCTGGTGTGGATGTCGATGATGAAAAGTGTGGCACCTATTCAGCATCAAGGAGGTCTCTTAGATAGCCCTTAGTTTTGTTTTATAGAATTTTGGACATTGCAGGCATAAATGCTCAGGTAATCTACCTAAGTAATTGTGCAGGTGAAAAAGCCTTGAAGAGAAGTGCATTTTGAGGGAAATTGGTTCTAAATTATGTTGGGAAATTGGTTTTAAATCTCTGACAACACTACCTAGAACACTTAGATCTACAATTTCCAGGTTTCTGGTGTACAGAATACTCCTCAAGAAGCTCGAGGGATCAATCAACAACCAGGACAACAACAAAGATGTGTGGTTTGTCCTAGAAAAAAAGACGCCAAGACTAAACAAAAGTTTTTGAAGTGTCAATGACCAATGTGTCCCTCGCACATGGACTTTTTCTGCAATTCAGATGTCACTTGGTTGTTTGATTGTGCCAATCAAACAACCAAGTGACATCTTCAGAATCAGATGAGTAATCATATCCTACCAAGAATTATGGACACCTAATTAAAATCGATTTGTAGTTTTTTACCAATGTTCAGTACTAAATATTCAGAGTGTAAATAATATTTGTGTAACTGAGTGTGTTTTACCTTCTTCTTTATATAACAGAAATTGGATATAAATTCAGTAAGTATATATAAATATAACTATATAATATATATAACTATATAAATATAAATATTTGGAAATAATTTCTTGATTTAATTTTTATTGAAGTAAAAGATAAATGAACGCAAAAGTATTTGGAACAATGAAAGATTGATATTTACGAGGGGGTACCCAAAAGTAACCGGAATTACGCTGCCGAAGACGTGGCCCGTGTAGTACGCATGTCTGCCGTTACGTGTATGTAGCGCAGCTCATCTGGAGTTCAATGCCGCTAGTGCCATTGCCGTGGGTAGACGTGTTCTGCAGTGAGTTTTTTAGTAAACACTGTTTCGCCATTTCCACTTTTTTTCGTTTTGGCGGACGTAAATGAACAGCACGCTCTGAAGTTTTGTTTCTTGTTAGGGAAAAGTGCTGCAGATGCCATTGTTGTGTTGAAAACTGCTTACAAAGATGAAGTTTTGGGTAAAACTCAAGTACGAGTTGGTTTCACATTTTTTTTTAATGGCGAAATGTCAATTGTTGAAAACCCTTTCACATTAACAGTTGAATGAAAAATAATAAGTTGAAAACAGTGGAAAAATAAAACAAAACGGACATTTTTGACCGTGGGGTTCTAGGACACCCCACGCGCGCACTCATGTTACAAATTGTAGCACACACACTTAAGGGTTTAAAAGTCTAGAAACTCAGTGCCACGTATTGTGGGACTCTAATGTAATCATATGGAGGATAAGGAAAATTAATATTTCACTTATTAACTTATATTTTTGGATGAAACTTGTTATTTAGCTTCATGTGGCTGAGATCTATCCATTTATGGTTAAAAAAATAATATTTTATGTGTTTATCATGGAAATCAACCTGCATATTCTTTTCCTATGTTAATATTATAGAGAATAGGCAAAGTCCTTTATTAGTGGACAGATGTTGGTGAAAGTTGGTATGAATAAGTTTGATAGAATAAAGTTTGATTCTTTTTATAAATGGTCAAAATAAAAATTTTTCATGACAGAAATGCCTACTTTCAGTGTTCCTCACAGCCGCAAACCAGTATACTCTTTCCCATGTTAATCTTTTGGAGAATAGGCAAACTCTCATATTTATTGAAAGATATTGATAAAACTTGTCATATATTATTGATTTGGAAATTCGCTGAGTATGCAAGTCTTCTGCGACGGGGTATTTATTTATAATGTGGTATGTTTTTCAAAGTATTTTTAGTGCCTCTGACTTCTCTTTAGGTCATCCATTGTGATCTGTACCCTCCTCATGACCTCCTTGATTTCTGTAATCTATCTAATGTTATTCTTCCTTAATTATTAATGAGAATTACTTATTATAGTAGTTTATGCAATGATTGTATTATGAATGCCTTAAAGCCATGAGTGATATGTAAGTTAGAACCGAGGGAAGCGAGTGTTCTAAATATGTCACGAGTGGCTGTAAGGCATAATAAAATAATTGCACACACTATTTTATCTACGACCAACAATATTCAGTCTTTTAAAGAGTTTTATTTAATTTATTTATGAAAATGAATGTGAATTATTTTCTTTTTTCACTTTAAAAACTGTTTATCTGTTTTTTCCTATGCAGGTTTAGATTAGGCAGGTAGTAACTTGTTAATTACAACATTAGCTTTTTATCTCTTCCGGAGTTAAATTGAACTCCTCAATGCTTAAATCACTCATTTTGTGAATGGTTCAAAACTCACATTTGAGGCTAGCCACTAAAACACACTATCTTTATGGATAAATCAGCTAAATTTTGCATTTCATTCTATCCATAATGAGATTATTTTCGTCAAATGCTCAGCTCTGATTGGTCTAGTACCTGTATCGTTATGTAAAATCTGTATCGTTATTAACTCATTAAGTAATAGTTTTCAAATTTCCTTTAATAATGAGCCTCTTAATGATGTTACTTTCAGTATCTTTATTGGTACTTTTTGCAATGGTCGTAGATAAAAAATTAAAATATGGTCTCTGCTTTCAGGTAGCGTCAAACTTGCAGGAAAAAATGAGTGTATTTGAAACTGGGAGAGTGTTTGTGATCACACCGGAAACACATGAGATGAAGAGCGGGGACTTCTTTTCCTTAGCCATTAAAATTGTCTACAAATCAGTAAAATAGTATTTATCTTACTTTTAGATAAGGAAAGTCAACTTGACTGTTTACTATTGCTCAAAAAGGTTTAATTGTTTAATTTTGTTATAATATTGTACGTGATAATTACTTGACGGTTAGGTACATCATACTCCTTTTCAGTTAAAGTTCTTATTTTACATAATGGCTTAGTTAATGATTGGAGCCTCATTTCAAAAGTAATACCACTCAGCAATCAATGAATTATTTATAAATAAATTTCAGAATGTTTTGATAATTTAGGGAAGTTATATTTCAGAATAATTTTTATTTGAGATCATATTCAATCAGAAGAACTTTTCTTTGAAGTCTGTTACCACATAAAAATCAATTTCTTTTTAACTTGAACTCAAAATCATATCCTTATACTTTTATGTTGGAAAATCCAATTTAATATTTATAGTGTAGGTTGATAAAAATATTCCTGTTTTAACAAAATGCAAATGTATATTATGTTTTTTAACATTTGAGGATGGACACAATTTTAGATTTGGATGCGTTTCAGATTATGATTTCTTAACAAGTTCGCGACTTAGTATGCCCGATCGGATACATGGGTGCTTCTTTGAATGGCGGCAGTGTACCCGATGGGGTACACGCAGTACTTTACTAAAGTGCGTGGTGCGCCTGACCGGGTCGCACTAAATATAGCTGAAATGTGTTTCCGCCCCTAGCAGAAGACCTTTATTGTGTACCTGACACAATAAATGAATCGAGTACACATTCACATACATTTGAGGCATTAAAAAACACAGTTATTGTTTACACTGACTTAGTAAAAATGTATAAAATTATAATACAAAAAAATTTTGAACAAAAGCAATGATAACAAAGTACTTTTATCATCAAAACAAAGCGAAATAAAAAAAAAACCCTAAGTACGGATTTTGGTAATTCTTTATATATTTTGGCTCCGCCGAGTAAAAAAGTCGGAATTTTTCACTTACGTCGCGAACGTGTTAAATTTGAATGTCATATAATACATACGTCATGTATATATGTGTACATACATACATAAATACATATGAATGTCATGTCATATATTTCATGTTTTTGACTTAGTTTCATTCTAATACAATAGCTAAAACCATTACACGGCAGTCGGTGTAATTTTTGCCGGTGACGCTGTGTAAGGAACGCTTCTAGGGTTAAATGAAAAACAAACAAAAAATGTCTGTCCAAAATAAAAATGAAAACAAATTCACTGATGAAAAAAAAGATATTTAGGATCCATATTTTTGGAAAAGTATCTATTTTCTACAAGAATACTCGGACTCGCTCACAATGTTATTGAGGAGTTTCAGGACCACTTTGTGAAGATAAATAGATATAATGGTTTGATTAATAACATAATGAATGTGATTTAGGCTTATATTTTGAGGGATGATGTATTTTAATATTATTTAAATCATTGGTAGATAGTAAATTCATCTTTATTACTATTAAAATTTTGATGGTTTAAGTTACATTTGATAAGAAAGTCATTGTTTTTTGTTTATTATAGGATAGTTCAAATGATTACAATTAATCATTAAAAAAAATAATATAAAAAACCACACATACAAATACCCACCCTCCCACCATCTGTTGTTGGTGTAAGTTATGGGTTTTTAACTGTGGAAAAACTCCAAGGTCTTTGTTATGTTGTTAAATATTTATTAAGTATGAAAGGTTGAATAATGTACAATACTTAGTTACTTGAAAATGAAACTGAAAGTTAAATAGACAGATCATATGGAACACAAGACATTACTGTAGTTTATTCATTATCATATCCTATTCTCTTGTTCTACAAAGATTTTGGGTGTGAATACAATATTTAAGACCTATATTAAAAGCTACCTATGTTACCTATACCTATGTTAAAAGCTGGTGAAAGCAGATTTGGCAAAGGTTTTAAGTCTGAATATAGTATTGTCTATCTTAAAAATATTGATGTTCAACACACTAAGCTGTATTCTGTCATGTTTTTGGATGTGTATTTGAATACAGTATTATCAATATAAAAATCTGTTTGAATCAGATTTGGCAAACTGTTTTCCTGTATTTGGATGGTGAGAAGGCCTACTAACAATTGTTATTGCTTTGCACATAACAATAACTCAAATAAAGTTTGACCATTGTAGCCTCCGGATCACTGATTTTACTAAAATTAAAGGTTAAAATACCTGTAGTGCTGTCTGTGATCCTAAGTTAAGGTGCTGACGACCAAGGTTTCGGACTTAAAAGTCCATTATCAAGTCAGGAGAATACCACGTTTAAAATTTATCCTCAACACTGATGTAGTGATGAGTCGTCTTGATAACACTGACACACACACGGAAACATAGATACACAAAATACATTAAATTTGGCCAAATTATAAAATGGCCACGCTCTCGCCCTAAATTTTATAATTTGGCCAAATTTAATGTATTTTGTGTATCTATGTTTCCGTGTGTGTGTAAGTGTTATCAAGACGACTCATCACTACATCAGTGTTGAGGATAAATTTTAAACGTGGTATTCTCCTGACTTGATAATGGACTTTTAAGTCCGAAACCTTGGTCGTCAGCACCTTAACTTATGATCACAGACAGCACTACAGGTATTTTAACCTTTAATTTTAGTCAAATAAAGTTTATCATTCCATTACTTTAATACCTGTCAAAAATATTGTATTGTATTAAGTAAGCTACTCACAAACCTTCATTCTCATACAATCTTTCAAAAGATTGAAAAAAATGGGGGGAAATGCCATGTAACTTAGGTTATATCCGTTTTTTAGTAGGTTGGTGTAATCCTAAGTTGCATACTGTGCCGTGGTAAATGGTTAAGAAATAATGAAATTGATTTTTGTTTTCCCTGTAAAAATAACATTTGTGAAATGAACTGGTCTAGGGTTAGAGTGTGGAACTTTAGTCTTGTCTTTAAATCCCACCAATCATTACCCTAATTAATGGATTTATACTAAGTGATAATGTCACAACTCACTAGGTATAGCCTGAAGTAAATTTGAACTAATACTGTTTCCTATCTGTAGACCAACAGATAACTTTCCTCAACTGTTTATAGTAGACTAATAATTATTATGTATTACCATGGGCGAAGTTAAGGTGTGGCAATGCCCTCCCCCCAGACCTCTTAAAGGTTTTATTATTTTGTTACCAATCAACAGTTCTATCATAATTTTTTATTTGACACAGATATTTTTATGATTTTGACATGGGAGTAACATATGTCAAATATTGGGAGAGGATAAGGATTAATGTAATAGAGACAGTCGTCGGAAAAAACTTAAAATCTTCCATTCCACTATTTCAAATAATTCACTAATTTCGATCCAGCAGTTTATCTGAAAAATCAACTTTATTTCTTCTTCTTCCCGAACTGTCAAAATATAAAGTAAACGGATGTTGACATTAAAAACTGTAAACATTGAATCCCAGGGTATTTACAGCAACCATGTCTTCTGCTTCTCGAACTGTCAAATTTTAGTGTTCACAGCTGTTGACATTCAAGTAATTTTATGTTTTCATTCTCTAAAAATGTAAACATTGAAACTTAGGACGTTCACAGGGCGTAGCCCGAGAGGATTTTAAGGAAATGAGTATGCCTATGTGTTGCATGAGTTTAAGATCTGTCTTTGTGTAAAATTTCAAACTGTTTGGTTCAGTATTTTTTGCGTTCACTTGCCACAACAAACCCACAAACACACAAACCCACAAACACACAAACCCACAAACAAACATACAGAAACCACCTCTTCTTTATAATATTATAGAAGATTACCATGGGCGAAGTTAAGGTGTGGCAATGCCCTCCCCCCAGACCTCTTAAAGGTTTTATTATTTTGTTACCAATCAACAGTTCTATCATAATTTTTTATTTGACACAGATATTTTTATGATTTTGACATGGGGATATGTCTTAGCTCGGGGGGGGGGGGTGTTGGTAATTTGCGAGACCGAAAATTTGAAACAGTGACATCATATGGATTTAAGTACAGCTGTTTAGGAAACTGAAAACATTCCTTTAGACATATCCATGATCTAATCTATTTCTCTCAGGGAAGTATATAAAATCATTTTTACTGTGGTTTTCTATTAGTTTTAAATAAATTTTTCTCAATTTTTAGGCTATATTATGACAAAAACTACGAAATTAACTGTGTGCCCCCAATATGCCCATGCTAAGAACTCAATATCAATAATAATAACTATTAATATATTTGGGGGGTGTTGGTAATTTGCGAGACCGAAAATTTGAAACAGTGACATCATATGGATTTAAGTACAGCTGTTTAGAAAACTGAAAACATTCCTTTAGACATATCCATGATCTAATCTATTTCTCTCAGGGAAGTAAATATAATCATTATTACTGTGGTTTTCTATTAGTTTTAAATAAGTTTTTCTCAATTTTTAGGCTATATTATGACAAAAAATACGAAATTAACTGCGTGCCCCCAATGTATGCCCATGCAAAGAACTCAATATCAATAATAATAACTATTAATATATTTCTGCAACACATTCAGACAACACCTAAAACCATTTTTGGGTTTAAGCCTAAAGGGACCTCCAAATATATTCGTGAATTACTAAAGCCCCAATCAGAATATTTTTAACAAAATTGTCATGATATTTTTGATTTTGTGGGTTATAAGTGATGAGAGAAGGTAAACACAACCTTAATCATTATTAATAATGGATAGTCTAAGCTAATAAAAAGCCTCGTCAAGTTCGGACCTTTTGTATTTGTGCATGGTCTCATCCAGACATTCAACGCTAATAGTGCCATAAGTCATTTCTATATAATGAATTGTACCTCAAAAACTCATATTTTACTCTGAAGTGAATCTTAGAATTTTTTTGTCACATGAAACTAGGTAGCAAAAATACCGGGTGACTATAGATGCTTTAAACACGTTAATTAACGTTGCATCACCGGGAAATGCGCTAATAGACATTTTCCTTTGTCTAGCCTGTAACTAGGGCAAACTGTCACACTGTCAGCAGCAGTTCGTCTACGAGACGGCGTCGCGTGAACATGCATCAACCATCATTAGCAATACACGAGTATAGCTGATAGGCAAATGGAAATGTTTTATTCTGCAAATACGTATGATACAAATTCATGTATAAATATATACAAATGTAAAAACTAATGCAGAATTCCCACAAAGGCAAAACCCTGTACGTGGAAATGGGTTGTTTAAAAAAAACATTAAAAAGATAATTCAGTAGATAAATTATGTATTTTGTAGATAACTGCTTAAACTGTGATAAATAAAAAAATTGTAATAAATATTAAAAATGTGTTTTATGTTTAGTTTCTTAAAATAATTAATTAATCAATTTACCGAGGAATACTATTTACTATTTAGGCAGGTGAAGTGTAAATTAGTGATTTAAACATCTTCGGAAAATTATCCACATGAGGCGGCCAGTAGTGCATAAAACTTTTTGGAGCAATAATTAGTGTGTCTATTCATATATACCGTACGATGTGTTGACATGATTTCATTTTCATTTCTAGTATTGTGAATTCATCTATGGATTGCCACAAATGTTTGAATTAAAAAAATTTGGTGAAATAATTGGTGGAAACTACTGTATAATACCGTAAAGTAAAAGCTTTGTCTATGGATTTAAATAAATATATCCACAAATAATATACAAAATCCATAGTCAAAGGTAAAACTAGCGCTTAGGTATTACCGCTTGGGGGAGGGGTTAGAAAAAATTCTAACAGTCAATTTAACTTGTTTTCTCTTGTTAGTTTCAGAAATTGAATGATTTTTTTAACAATAAATTTTCAAATGGTATTTAGACAGACTTTACAGAGTATGATATTTTTGTATTTAATGTTGTGTTTTTTACATTTACTTGAGGGAGAAAGTATGTGTCAGTCAGTGGACTGACACATTTATTTAAATGAACAAACAGCATGGTATGAATGTACAGTGTTCATTTAAATGAACGGATACCAGTCATTTAAATGAAAAAAATTCCTCATTTAAATATGCAAAGTTAAGGCTAAATGGCCCTTTCGGTTAAGTGTGTATTAACTTGTTCAAAATAAAAATAAAAAAATCTAACATTTTCACAAATACTTAAACATGAACATAATCATTATCATCTTAATCTACACTGTACCTATATAGATAACATTTTAAATAATTATATTTTGATTAAAAATAGTTACAAGTACGTATTTTTTAATACAGTACATGACAATCATCAGTCGAAATGATAATAACAAAGAGCCCTGTCATATTATCCTGTCACATGATGAGATGGTATGCAATAAAACTAAAGAATAATGTAAAGATTTCGAACTATCCTGAGACCAAAATTTAAAATCTGGTGAAAAATATTTTTTAAACCTGTTTTTAAGATTGAAAAGTCAATGAAAGAATTTTGTTGCTAATATACTGTAATTTTTCCCAATTTATAGTACCACATTGAAAGTAAATCCTTAATTTTAGTAAAATATTTGAAAACAAAACATTGTTTGTAGGATTGTAAAATGAATGGTCCAATAATTTTACAATATATTCTAATTTTGTCATGGACCTTAGGGCACGTGGATCCTCTAGTTAGAAATGACTAACCCAGCTCAATGTACAAAGCTAACTGGATTCTAACCTGCACAATAGTTATCGTGTTTGGGTTTTTGCTCAAGATTGAGACACAATCCTCACCGGTAATTGTCAACTTCTACCTTTTGTCAGGACCCAGAAATGCGTGCCAATATCAGGGGTTCTCATGTTTTAGTTATTAAAAAAGTTTTACAAATAGCAAAGAATATCCAATCCAATATCCATATATATACTATTAATACGAGCAAGGTATGTATATATATATTTGCACACGGATCTCGAAACGGCTCTAACGTATTTCTTTAAATTTTGGAAATAACTAATTTCCGAGTAGAAAATAAGTTCTAGATAGATCTAATGTTCAGGAGAATTCTGGTTTTCTTGTAATATTAATTTTGAAATCCAAAAACTTAATATTAGCTTATGGAGAGTCAAATGTAAACAATACAAATCAAAACATCCGTTTATAACCTTTTGACAGTTGTTGATTGAAGATGGTGGTAAACAATATATGACTAGAGGTTTGCTTTGACTATCCATTATTAACAATGGATAGTCAAAGGTAAAAGGTTATGAGATCGATTCCCGACTGGTGTCGATAAATTTTTATTTAGAGTTTATGCATGATAGTAAAAATTTTTATGTTAATTGATCAATAAACTATCATTTTCGTTTTTATTTCAGAAAGCAACTAACAATATTATGTTCTGTTGCCAACATAAGTAAAGCAATAATTATTAAACTACGTATTTGTATTATTAGTATTATATCTATTTCCATAAAATTGTCTTATTCTATCCGAGGGTCTCCAGGTACTAGCCTTTTTATAGCCTTATTTTTTAGCCTTTAGTACTTTTTTAAACAAATGTACACACTTTGGAAAGTCTGGGAACGTTCAGTTGTATTCCGTTTAACTCCCGCACTCAGTCATGCGCACGGCGACTACAACTGCGCTGCGCGTGCGTACTGCGATATGTGCGGTCTGTTATCTGCGCATGCGCCGCGTGTTGCGTGTTCCGCGACCGGTAAGCCACACGATCTTGTCTCAACGACGCATTTAAAGCAGTTCTCATGAATACCCGCGGCTAACAATGCGACGGTGGGATTTTGTTTTGTTTAGGTGTAACTAGATTTATCACATGATCGGCATGACGGTTATTATTGGGATGGCAGTTGTTGTCGTGACTGTTGCACACGAGTCACTCGATAGAGATAAGGCTCCGGGTGGCCTCCCTCCCCGCGGTACAAATTGGACTACGCAGACGCAGTCATGCGCGGAAACTGCCCCTGGCGGATGGTGACGTTGCACGCTGCTCTGACCAGACAAGCGCGTTCGCGTATATTTATAGTTACCGGTGCAGGTCTCAGGCCTGCCGCACATTGCATCGAACGTCACAGAACACGGCAAGACATTTTTGATGGAAGGCGTTTGATGTAAGCAGTTTTCATGCGTTTAAATGGGGCAGTCGAACACGTCACGACGCGACAATATAATGCTGTCCGACGATTTTCCTTGATGGACGCTGCTCGATCACACCATCGAACACAAACGGAAACCCTGCTTACGTATCCGTTGCCCTCCACCCGTAGGCTTAAAAAATAAATCTAAATATATAACTTAAAACAAAGTCGTGTTAGTTAGATTTATAAATCGAAAACAGCTGAATCGATTTTGATGATCTTCGATCTTTTTATTCGTCTCTGCTCCGAGCATGATTTAGGCATATTCAAAGCCCCTTCTGGCCTGTAAAGTGTGTATATATTAAGCTTAAGGGGAAAAATACGTGATTAAATTTTCATCATATGTATACATCAATAATGTGAATATTCTATTAATAGCTGATTTTGTGTTGTTTTATTTTCACGAGTCGACAGCTAACGTCATTGTGCGTAATTTCCATCAAATTTAGTGATTGTTTTGAAAATTAGGTATTTATAGATTACTAGTTTATTCGTTTGTTCCAGTGTAATTTTGAGTTTTTTTGTGTCAGTGGAATTAATGAATGTTAGATTACTTGAGAGTATTATTATAAATAATGCCTTGATTCAGAAAATTTAAATATAAAATTTGTAAATTTATACTTTTATCTGAAATGGCGACCTACCCAGGTAGGTGTTTTAAGCCAAGTCTGAATGAGAAGTGAGTGTAGGATGATAGTGGTGCTATCTGGTAGTTTTGTTACTGAATAAGGCTGACATGTACTTAAGACAAAACTGTTGATTAATAGCCCAACAGTCAATGGCATATCTTAAGGGACTTAAGTTTAACGTGGAGTCCAAACCACTGCCTCTGAATTACGAACTGAGGATGGTCTTTGTTGATTAACGTAGTATTCAATAGTGCGGACGTTAATCCACACAAGAGAACATTACTCCCACTGACTAAAATATAAAAGCACCAAGAGTAAAACGAGTACGGCAATGAAGGGAAAATTGATGATCATGACGAACCTAGCGAACGAGCAAGGGTGTGTCCTCGATGAAAATAACGTGTTAAGCAGGTTTGTCGTTTCAACAAAGCTACACAATCATTACACTCACCAAAGGAAAATTCAATTAACCATGAAATTCACCTAAACCAATTCTTGACGAATGTCTTCCTCCTCTCGTCCTCTGGTAGACAAATAAAATGAAATGACTAACGACGTGCACTGTACGTCCGGGGCAAACAATGTGCTTTGGCTGCTTCTATTTCGACGTAGATCTTTTTCATCCGTTAGGCGCGATAGTTCATTTCTAATCCGATAGATAGAGTTAGCTTACGCTTTGAATCTTCGTAGTTATATTTTTTACACTAGGGATGTGAAAAGCTTTGTTTATCATTTCACTGGTAACAGTGACCAGTTAATTTCTGTTTATGTTATGATTTCTAAACGTGCTTTTTAGGGAATAAATAATTCATTTATTAATTCAAGACAAGATAGGATCATTACGTAAGTATGATTATACTTAAAATTAAATAAGAAAGCCGTGACTTCAAATTTCTTAAAAAATCCTTGAAGGAAATCTAAATTGCAACTGTACTCGACATGTCCTCCCCTTCATCCTCATCGGAGATTTAGCGCAACACATGTTCATCGCCGTTGTGAAGAAGGTTTGTTGAAGATTTAATCGTCCCCAGACAAATCTTGTAATAGGAAAACGAGACGATAAAATAAACAGTTTGCATACGGGGGATAAAAGAAAAGGAGTCGTGATATGGGCCGGGGGCTGCGGGAGTTGTCGTGGTCCTGCGATGTTCCGGGAAAGCGAATAAATAAAATATGGAAAGCAGAAGCCAGGGTGATTCATGGACAGTAGCGGCGCGGTCGCGGTCTGCTACATATGTAACGCTATTGTCAGCCTGGTGTACGATAATTCACGCGGTTGTCGCTTGGTGTCGCTAAAGTAGCTGGCACAGTAGTGAGATGTCAACAAGCCCCGCCGCCGCCGCAGCCACCGTAGCGCCACCGTCGCTGTAGTAGGCATACTCTGCTGTAAAACGTACTTCCTACTCCTGAATACTCATCATATGTTATAATTCAATATTCGCAAGTGTCCGTGTATGTCGTTTGAGATATTATGCCATCACTTAAATGTAACAAGTCAACAATACAAACATCAACATAAAAATCTGTATCTGATAATCCCTAAAAATCCTGATAAGATCAGAGCAGTATATGGCCTACAGGCAAATTGATTAAACCCTGACAACAAAAAAAGAAAGAAAAATAAAGCGTTTATGCACAGCGTTCGGCAACACCGTCAGTTCCCTTTTTTCGACAGGTGCAGCACAGGGAAACTCCCCTTGCTGGGCAATACCAAGCTTTTTTGATTGGGGTTCGTTGGGTGACGTAGTCTTACGCTGCATATCAAGTTTCATGGAAAACGGTTGGGAAATAAGAAATTGATTTGTAATATTCATCATAAAAATAACATTGCGTGCTCTACTGTGTTAATTATGGACAGTAAATTTAACTTTTCCCCGGAACTGTTTGTCGTAGACAAATATATAAAAATACTAATTTGTTTAGTTTTCTAAGCTGGTTTCAATGATAGTAGTCAAGTTATACTTTGCCTTTATTGTTTTCACGGAAAAATTATTTTTTAGACTTTTAAACGCCGATGTTATGAGAAACGCAGGTGGTTTAATTTTGTTAATGTCATAAACGACTATAAATCATATAATTTTCATTAAAATAGTTTTAGAGAAATTTTCATTTTACGCATTTTTGGGGTTTTAGGAGTAAAAAACTCTTAAAATCAAAATTAAAAAAAATTAAATGGTGTCCGAGATACCGTAGATGTACAGTATATTGTTACTTAGTGGTATAACGTGAACAACGCGATAGGGTCCATGGTGGATGGGTACTTCCTATCATAAACTCCACCACAAAACTGGAATCAAAACATTCAGCGCCTCCACCACCAGACTACGCGGCAGGATAAACGCCTGACCGATTCGGTCACAATATTCTGTCGCCGGGTGACATTTTAGATCCTGCTTGACGCTGATTCCCGTGCCTTTATGCCCCAACCTTCCAGGACCTTGGCTTCTAGGGAGTTTAGAGTATCCAGCTGTGCAAGCTAGGTCTGGAACCTAAACGATCCAAACTTTTTTTGTTGGGAGGAGGTAATGTTACTTTATACCGAAGAGACTGGAAACAAACTTAAACAGCTGGGTGCAATATCCAGGCCGGCCTCTAACTCAGAGGTGTTCACCTCGTGCTCTGAGAGTGGAAGCAAAGACAATTTTATTCTAATACAGACTGTCAGCGACAATTGCGCATTTGTTAGTTACCAGACTGCACTAGCGCGTTTGGGCAGAGAGACGTTGCCGTTGCCGACAGCTAGACCAAGCCTCGAGACAGCGGTGGAGTGTAAGTGTATGAGTATACGAGCTAGGACAGTTACATCTGGCCTAGTCAAATTGGTAACCTCGCGGACCGTCTTACCCTGGCTGAAACCGATTAGAGCACTTTTGGTACTACTGGCGTGGCCCGTGGCGAATTCTGAAACTACACGCTGCGAGTCTGTATTGAAATATAAATTGTGTGGAAGGTTCGATTTCTTATGCAGTCACCAATTACTGTAATTATTGAGCTTTTAATTAATATAACGTCGAGGTAGCTCAGGAGTGGTGCGTTGACCAATGGTTTCGAACCAGTGGCCGGCGACGCCTCTCAGATCATAAACGGTCACCTCTGGCTAGCCTATGTAACTGACGCTATTACGGTACTTCGGTACTTCGCTGTCTTCTGGTCACGGAAAGTTTTCCAAGGTCAAAATTGTTGTACAGTATCAATCCCAAGAATAACAGGGATATTTGGAATTATCGAGTATTTCGAATAAAAGAGGTTGGATTTATACAAGGTTGATTTTTTCAAGGTTCGATTTATAGAGGTTCAATGAATAGAGTCAGAAGTTTTGGTAGATTCCAAATAAGGTGTTTTGTTCATTGTGCATCAATATTAATTACGTATTTTTATGGTTATTACAGTAGTGCCCAATTACAGAATACAATTTAATAATGTACGCCATTAATAATTGAAAAAATATTTAATTTAATTTATGTTCCTTCTTTATTGAACTGAATTTATTACTAATGACCGCTTTTCAATGGACAGGGTTTAGAGTTAGAAATATGTAAACAAATGAAATGACTCATTTGATAGTTTTTGCCCTCAGCTACTTCCTGTCTATTGTTAGACTTTTTGCCTTATTGCCCACTTTTACCTTATCCTCGTAGGTAAGTGCCTTATACACGCTTTGCCATACTGGTTGAAAACGAAAACGCACTCACTTGACCACGAATAAATTATTTAAAGCAAATTAAACACTACTAAAGAGAGTACGGCCACTTTCGAATCGATCCCAAGCTCAACTGAGGGATTGGAATTTCCTGACTAATCCATATTCTCAATATAACAAATTTAATTTGCTTTCGAATAATCGAGGATTTTTGCCTTTAGCTTGAATTGCAGAAGTGCATCGATTGCATCATTTTGGTTTTGGGCAATAACTTCAAATTATATCGGTATTTATTGGCGAATAATACCGTTAAAATTCTAATTATCAAGGTATTTCTGGTGAACTGTTCGATTTGTAGTACAGTAGTAAAATAACATAGCAACGATAGTGAAGTTCATGGAGAATAAAAAATCGAATTAACGAGTATTTCGGATTATTGAGGTTCGGTCTATGGAGGTTTTACTGTAGTTAAAAAGGATTGGAAATTCCAAAAATACTAATAAATTTCACTGACGTTGAAAATACCACAGTTGCCTCAACGTTTTCCAGAGAGCTTTGATGTATAAATCTTCTAATCTTAAAAATGTCTCTCTTAAATCACGTTTTACGCTAAATAAACAAAAGTTTGACCCCACTATCTAAGGTTAAAGGTGAACCAGTTCGGTATAAAGTCACAAACAAAGCTCTACAAAAATACCATTCATTGGGGATCTAGATATGGACATCCACTTTACTAGTGTATAATAAAATTACAGCAGTCTGCCAAAACACGAGGAGGAGTGGAGGGGGTTTATATAGGGTAGGTCAGTGCTCCGGCGGAGCTACCCCCTGCCCCCTGGCTCCCTATCCCGGACCTAGACAACCCCATGTAGACGATAAAACCCCGTCTGACTCTAAAAGTTCGGCGGCAGTTTTATCTTTACTGCAGTTTTACAGTGTTCGTTAACTCCGTCTTTTAATTGGTTTAATTACCTATTGGGTATTAAAAGTATTGGGGACGGTTTTGTTTGCTTCCAAGTTTTCGTTTATGGTAGAGTTTATCGTGATTATTTGTTTATGTACAGCAAATGGCAGTTAGCAGTTTCTGGTCGGAAATGGCAGTTGTTTACGAACCGGTAAAGTTTAACTTACTGAGGAAAAAATATGTCTAAATTAAAGTTCTGTTATTGCCTCAAAGTATGAAAATATGGTTAGATGTCAAAAATACACATTTTTTGTGGGTGAAAATACTTCAGGGATCGTTATATTAATTAAAATAAATTAACGAATATAAAAATATAAATATCCTTATTGATGTGATGTAGTAGGATTTTTATAGAGTTTAATTAGGCACTGGATTCTGTTGAGATTTTTTACATTTTATTAAATTAATTAAAAAACTGAAGAATATTTAAATATTCTGTACAGCTTATACAGATGTTTATCAATATTGAAACTAGACTAGTTATAGAACAAAAACGTTTGTAACTACTCCTTCCCTATGGGAAATTGGTTACATCATGGATATGTCTAAAGGGAATGTTTCCAGTTCATATAAACATATGTTTTTATAACCTAATTAAGACGTCACTAACCATATGGCATCACTAACCAAATAACGCCACTGTTTTAAATTTTGGTCGCTCTAATTACCAACACCCCCCCTCAGAGCTAAGACATATCAATGTCATAAGATTAAAAGTTCTTTTTTTAAATTACTAATAGTAACATGAAAATGAAGGTTTATACAGTATATTGTTTAGATAAAACTTCATTTCATAATTTTGCACTGGCAAATCTGACCGATTTGAACGAAAACCATTAATGACTTAAACACACGATAACAATTTGATCCAGAAGGTAATGAAAAATCAAATCCTTTGTTCTAGACTCTTTGTCGGCGCAGTGAGGGGTGGTTTGGGCGAGGGCGAGGGCGTTGGACCCGGGCGGGGTTGGGGTAGGTCGTCACCCGCATAACCATAACCTTCCGTAACAATCCGGCGGCAAAATGAAGTTATACCGACATTGGCGCGCCGGCACAAAAACTGCTTATCTGGAGGCTATCTCCCCCCCATCCCAGACATTGGTACCGTCAGACAACTAAGTATGATTACCTTGGGCCGCGGAGGGCTGCTGTGCTTTGATATTCCTTCTTCTAGTGAACAGTATTTTTCACAGTTTATGAGTTAGAAAAATTTTATTTTTGCATGAAGATTAAGTACAATATGGAAGTAGGTCGTTGTATCTTAAGGTCATTTACGCTACATCTGAGAAATAAAAAATTATAATATTACGGCGTGACGGGACGTCTATTGCTTCTAAAATTATAGTAAAATGAACCATTTTTAATTAGGGACACGCGTTTTATAGCGACTTAAACAGAAAAGAGAAAATGCTTAAGATTCATTTGACAGTTTTGAAAAATCTTGCTAATTGACTGTAAGGAATATAACATACAAATTAATTAACTTTGTTACTCTACATATTATTTCACTAAATTTATTTACGCTCAGTCTACAAATTAGGAATTAGATAATCTTATTTTAATCAATTATTTGGTGTTATTTCGAATCGTGTGATTATAAGAGAAAATATTAATTTATACTGTAATTAAAGGTTAAAAAATATTCATTAAAGTAGTTTAACTCAATAAAACTTAAAATTAGGAATTTTAATTTTTAATACAACAAAAAACCTACAAGATTTTTAATCTATGATTAATTTAAATTATTGTTGTGTTCGATATACAAACATATTACAATGTTTATGCTGCTCAATGGTGAAAATGTATGTAATATTTTATAAGTAAAATATTATGTTCGACGTAAATAATTCACTCCACTATTACCATTTCAACCACGAGCGAGAAAAACTATGAAAACGACGGAGGACAAAAATCAAGACTTAAAGCGAGAAAAACGGTGACCATTAATGTTCATCTTTCTGTTTTGGAATCCGCCCAAGTTGCGGAAAAACTCGGCTGTACATTCTCCGTGCAAGGGATGCAATAGAGGTGCATTGTGGGTAGTGTCAGCTGATCCGAATGCAGCCGTCGCGTCGCCCTCACCTTCTTATTGGGGCGGACTCTGGCGAATAACCCCGTCAGAGGTTTTGTATGTAATTTGGAAAATCAAAACACTATTTACTTGCATTTGTTTATAATGCTAATTAACATGTTAATTAAATAAATGTTATGTTATTGCTTTAAAGTTTATGCGTGTTGTTTCCTGAGGTACCGAGTGAAATAATTACATGACGTACTGAAAAGAAGTAAACGTTATCAGTGGACTGACACATACTTTTACCCTTAAATAAATTAAAAAAATACAACCCACATTCTTTAATATTTATCTAAATACAATTTAAAATTCATTGTTTCAAAAATAATTGTTAAAAATCTTTTAGAGCATTACTTCCTTCCGCTTGTAATGTAAAACTTTCTAGTGTGGGCCTTGTTGGCTGATGTGACCCTAAACTGCATACCAAGTTTCGTAGAAAACGGTTGAGAAATAAGAAGAAATTTAATTTTTAATATTCTCCGTTAGAATAATATTGATCGTTCTCAGACAACGTACAGCGTTCACTACGGACATAAAATTCAAATTTTCTCCGGATCCATAAGTCGTAGACCAATAATTCAATAAATTATTTTTTAGTTTTTAAGCTGGTTTTAATGGTGATAGTGATATAATCTTTTGTTTTGCCGAAAAATTAATTTCAACATTTAAAAGCCCTTTGCTTCTGAACCATTAGTGTTACCTTAATACCTATAAACCATGGAATATTAATCAAAATCGTTTGAGCGGATTTTGAGAAATTCGCATTTTCCAAAATATTTAAGGGGTTGACTAGAAAGGGGATACCCTTAAAAATGAAAAAAATAAATAAAAATTGACTTGGAGATATAGCCAAAGTGCACCCGTGTACCGAAATCCATAGAATGATCTGTGTGGTCTCGGCGTTTGTTCATAGACAGACAGACAGACACCAGCCCGAAAACCATTTTTCTTATTCAGGGAGCCCCAAAACGGATATGTCTACTCTCTACTCAAATTCGAAAATTTTAACGAAAACAAAACTTTTCCATATACTTGAGTCTATGTATGAGGGAAGCAAGAAAGAATGATTGTATTTGATTCCCTGTGGGAGATAGGGGTCATTGATATGTCTAATGGGAATGTTTTCAGTTCATCCAAACAGCTGTCCTTCTTCACATGACGTCACAGACCATATGACGTCACCATCTCTCCACTTCCGTTTCAAATTTTGGGTTGAAGGATCGCCTATAGGCCTCCCCCGAACTAATACATAAGCATTTAAAAAAATTGAATTGAATAATTGAAATTTTAACAATATAACAAACATATTGCCCATTGTAGGTAGAAATATTATATCTGGTATACGCTGGCGTGAGTAGAAAACATATGATGGGGGACCCCCAGCATAGTCATCGAATAGTACTGATTATGCAGGTTTGCTGCAATAAGGGTTGTTTTACATGGTAATGTGCTTATATTAAGGCTGTTCACTAAGTAAAAACACATTCAAATGTTGTCAATAACTGAGCGAGATAGGGTATACCAATTATTTATCTATTCTCCGTAAGAATTTCATTGATTACGTAGGTTTACTACCGTAAGAAACATTAAATTTTGGAGTTTTATAGATGATTGATAAAACGTAACTAGATGGACTTGCATCCAAATTTTAGAAGACTATATACTAAGTAAATAAGTGAGTTATTTTCAGCTATTCCCTGTTAGATTAAAATTGCACAATGTACTGCGTTTACCATTTTAAATATCTCAGTAGCCTATTGACCTAGAGTCATAGATTCAAAATACGTAATTCTGTGTTTTTTTAGCTGCATCCAATGGTAAAATGGGAGATTAGACATTATCAAAGAATTTTACATAAGTAAATTGAAAGCCCCATTTTATGGGACACAACCCCCCCTAAAAGTGTAGTTAATGGAGTCTGATTGCGATGCCCAACGAACTAGTCCAAGGATATTACAGAAAGGAACAACGCCATTGAGTTTTATGATTATAAGACAATAATTAATTACGGATGCTATCGTGTAGACACATATGCTTATACATAAACTTCTAAGTTGAATTAGCTGTCCCCACCCTTTATTGTGAGGGTGTCTTGTCAACGATTTAAAAATGCCAACAAGGCTATACCGTTACACATATAATACTAACACATGGTTAGCAGAACCATGAATCTCCGGTTCTAAGTGAAGCAGCAGCATTCGTGACCTATCGGTCGCCGTGGGGTAGGTTATGGAGGTTAGGAGTGCGCGCGCACCACACCACGCCCCTGCCACCGCGCGATGCAACCCGCCGCGCATAGCAACAGCGCGGGTGGCATACCCATTACTGCAGGCGCTACAGAGGAAGGGCAACACCTGTCGCAGACTAGACTGGGGTCGGCAACTTTACATTGCGTCATTGAATTTAATTGTGAATATTTTATGATAATAAAACAGTTGAAATATAATTACTCGTTATTTGTCTCATCATCACCCCCTTGAATTTTATATTTCTTAAATAAGAATATATAGTAAAATATCCTTATCTAAAAAGTATTTAAAAGTACCTGTACTCATACCATCGGATTGAAATGAAAAGATGAAATAGGCTACTGTATGATTCCATACCACAGTTTACAATATGGCAGTACTTATAGCTAGACCATCGTATAGAAATATAGGTAATGAAAGAGTCCCGCTTGTAATACACAATATAGAAGTACTGTAGTAATAACCAGACCATCGTATAGAAATGAAAGAAAGAGATACTGAAAGACATCCATAATTTTGTCTCTGATATTTACAGACATGACACAACTTATTTCTCAGAGGTGGCGTTGATTTCAAATATTTCTTATGTCTGAGTTCGAGTATATTGTTACTTTTTGTTTACAGTAATAATAATTTGACAAGTAACACAGCAATTGTATGAACTGAATATTGGATGCAATGTCAGAAGTGCTGGTTTACTTCAAAGAACACGTGCTTTTGTTTAATATGTAGTGACGTTCAGCATATCTCATGTACCACTTCAAAATTCCCATGTTAATCTTATGGGGAAATAATACTGTTTTGTATTCCAACACATGTTTAAGGTAAAAACAGCAGCTGTTTCCATTAAAACCATTGAGTCAAAGAGGCAAGCATAAAATAGTACTAAACGGCTTCTAATTACTGTATGTTTAGAAATTTTCTCATTACAGATTTTGGGGTTAATGTTTTATCATTAAAAAATAAAATGTTTATATGTTGGCCAAACTAAAAATAATTATAGTGTTTAGGTATGCATATTATGTTTTAATGTTTTAAGTCCACATGAATACACTCATTTCTTACAATATTTTGGCCTAAAATACCTGGATAGGCTACAAATTTAGAAAGCTAATAATAATTATACTATGTTTTATATTTGTCAGCGAACCTAAACCTAATAAATCTGTTTGTCTATCCCTGCAACGCGTAACTAGAATAGCTTAGCAAATTTTTTATTGATTTTTAGGCGCAAGATTTTTCTTTAACCGCATTAAGGGATTTGATGTATTACAGGTTAAGCTGCTGCGATATCAGAGAATACCCCTGCGGTATCAGACCTGCGGATTCATTGAACTTCCATTCATTGATGGTTCATTCAGTCTCTTGAGACAAGACAAAGTAAGCTTGGTCAAATAGTTAGCCATAGCGAATGTTATGACAGTATGTTTATAAATAAGAAAGTTATACATCAAATAACGTGCACTCCGTAAGAATAACTTTTGGAACATTAAAATGATCAATAGATATAAATATACTTTGAATAGTTGAAGCGGTGTTATAAGCTTTATTATATTACTTTAAATAATATGTATATCAAATTATGTGTTATAATTATAATGTGTGTTATTTAGAATGACTGCGGTGTGTTGATTGTGACATACTATATTTTATGTGGGTTATGGCTTCTGGATTAATTAGCCAATAAATAATATGTTAGATACCTTATAAGCTGCCGATATCCATAACGGATAACGCGCGTATCGCATCTATGTATCATTTTCAAAAGTCTTTTTTAAACTTAAATCTTTTTTCATGGATATGGGTTAGCTCTGGAGGGGGGAAGTGTTGGCAATTTGCGAGCCCTAAATTTGAAACAGTGACGTTATTTGGCTAGTGACGTCATATGGTTAGTGACGTCATATGGATAGTGACGTCATAGTCAGGCTGTTTAGTTGAACTAAAAACTTTCCCTTTAGACATATCCATGATCTAATTTCCCACAGGGTAGTAAATACAAACATTTTCAAAGGGTTATGTCATGATTAAAACACTTATATATCTTTAGTTACAAAAACAATAAACAAAAAAATAAAACATATGGGTCTATAATATTTAGTTGAGATAATATTTAGTTCTACCAGATGGATTTTGTCTTCATACTACCTTTATCACATTTGTTGGTTGTTTTAAAAATTAACGTGTGTTTAAAAATTCGGAGAATACTTATTTTATTTAATAGATGTTGGAGCTAAGATTTTGTGGCTTCATAATTGCTAAATCTATCATTTTTGTCCTTTAATACAGCTTTAATACAGTTTTCTAATGGAATAAGATTTGATTCAATGTTTGTGTTAACTGTGATTGTTGTCGACTATGTGGGGGAGCAAAATTTCATTTTTGGGTATTTGTGGCTTTAGGTAAGTCTTTATGAAATTGCACCATTGGCAGTAAAACAATCAGCGAAAAAATCATTTGTATGATTAAGAAACAATTTGTAAAAGTATTATTTGTTTTTAAGCAACCTACAATGGTAGGAAGATGTAAATAATAAATACATTTTCTCTCTCTTAAAACGTTTCTCAAATTGCCACCCAGTTTGGCCAACGTAAAATTTATTACAGCCATCACATTTTATTTTATGAGGTACTGTATATAACATAATTTATGTAACCTATTAATTCCGCTGATGTAATCCGTAAAAACAACATCATGAAAATAATCAGCTTATATTATATGCAACGATTGTAGAGTTGGGCAAAACGGTTGACTCTTGTATGGATATACCGTATTATAGCGCTATGGATGAATTATATTTATTGAATGGATTGGCTATGGGGTTAGGGGAAACTGTTGTATATTGATTTAAACGTGTAGCTGGGATCACCATGGCAACCGACGGCGTGTCACAAAATAAAGCCTTCAACATAAATCATAGTCGGCACGTTAATTAGGTTTAACTAATTCTCTACACCTTGAAATACGTGGTTGACTGAAAGTCGTTATTAATTAGTGATAGGCATATGTTTAAGACATGTATTTTGTAAGGTTTAATACAGAAAATCAATCCCTTATATCATTATGGAAGGTAAATTAGAAAGTAAAAACTTCCTTTCAGAGTCTCTACAACTTGATGTACTTTATTGATAGACTCAATGCATTATTCTACAATTTTCAAAACCTAATTATTTTATTTGGTTTGTAATACTGGCAGATAAACAGATTTTTTTGAAGAAGTGCTTCAAATACTTTAATGAAAGTACTGTGGGTGAAATTTCAATTATGTTATATTGTTTGGATACATCTGTATATCTCCTGTTCAATGTTACAGACATTAGCATTGAACAGGAGAAGATCAATTTTGAACAAGAGCTAGATCAATTTTTTAGGTTTTCCGAGAAAACAATAAAGGTAAGGTATAATTTGACTACCACCTTTAAAACCAATTAAAAACTAAACAAATTAGTATTTTGAATTATTTATCCAACGACTAACGATTCAAAAGAAAAGTTAATTTACTGTCCATCATAAACGCAGTACTGGGCATTACAGGACTGGGCCGGTGGCGTGGTCCTGTGATCCAACTACTTGGAGGTCAGGAATTGTGGATAGTTGTGAGCGAAGGTCGGTGGGTTTGATGTTTGCTTGTGTATATTAATGTACGCACTATTGAATACTACGTTAATCTGCACAGACCATCCTCATAATCAGACCAGTTCATAATTCAGAGGTAGTGGTTCGGATTCCACGTTAACTGTAGGTCCCTTACATATTTGACTATTAATTAACAATTCTGTCTAAGGAACGTGTTAGCCTTAGTCAGTAACAAGACTACAAGATCGAGCCACAATCATTTCCTACACTCATTTCTCACATACTTGGCTTGAAGTACCAACATTTTGCTACGATCACCATTTCAATAATCTAATATAAACGCCAATGTTATATTTACGGAGAATATTAAAAAATCAATTTCCTCTTTTTTCAGTTTCATCCTTTTTCCGGAAACTCGGTACGCAGTGCAATGTCACATCATCCTAGGGGGAGGTTGTCCCTTCATAAAAGTCAAACAGTTAATTAAATTGTTTCTTGTTATTTTCAAAAATTGGGTGATTATTTTAGAACTATAAATAATTAAAATCATATTTAGATATAGATATTTCTTTAAAGAAACACAAAAATCGATAGTGATCGTTGCAGTTACTTTATCGATTATTTACAATAGAATGCTGACATTGTGTCAAATATATCATCAACGATGATCTTTTGGTCCTGGGACTCAAAATATCACCACAATAATATATTTAATCCTAGGAAGAAGAACAACTTTTGCTCTTCAACACATGTATCTAAAACAGCTGCTTTTGAAGCAGTAATACGAAAATTCTGTTCTCAACAATGAAACAGACAGCCGTTCTACGCCTCCCCCATGTTTTCCAAGCAGTGAGTGAATGAGATAAAGTCCAAAACAACTTTAAGGTAACCTTTCGGTTTATGGAGAATGCAGCGAGGTGCGAACCAAAGGCTCCATCATTGCTGTGTGTGTATGTGTGTGCGTGGAAGGGTTGTTGAGGGGTGGGGCCACGATGCGCGCGCCTTTCCCGCATCCAGGCCAGACTGTCTGACCTACACGTCACTCACCCCCCCCCTTCGACAGTGTCTGCCACGGCTAATACCGTCATTTCCAAATCCCTTTGAAATTCGCCCAACTCTCATGGCTCTAAATTCAATCAATTTTGTGGCCCTTTTGCAGCTCCCAAGTCTTTCGGTCGCTTTTGATCTCTGTGGCTTGCAGTTGGACCAGAGTCGCAAGGAGAGGGAATATAGAGCTTCCACTTGGAGGGCTTACTTTGCGCGTTTTTCTTCCCGCTCCAATTCCTCGCTAGGTTATTATTACGGACAATGTGAGTTCAGAACAGAACAGAATTCAAGAATGTTTTGAGAAATAGAAATCATTGGAATTTTAAATACTCCCGTCGCAGCAAACCAGAGTACTGAGTAAATTTACGAATTAGGATAAATTTGACCAAATAAATAAAATAACATTTTGACAAATTTATAATATTTGAGTGATTCTAAGCTGTATGTTTTTTAAGGTTAATATATAACTGGTTTTATGAATATCTGTCGAAAAAATATGAGGGTTATTTGCCCATTTTCACACTGGAACAACGAAAATAGGCATTTCTAGAAAAAATTGTTATTTTGACAATTTATTCCAAGTTTTAACAACATCTGCCCATAAATCAACGAGTTTGCCTATCTTCTCTATATATATAAAAAAATAAATATATGTAGGTATGTATGTTTTTTATGTGTTACCAAACTACTTATCCAAACACTATGGAATTTTAGTTGTTCTATATGTGTCCGAAAAAGGTTTTAGTGAACAATTTTTTCGAAAACTCCATAAGTTTCCATTTTATGGTGTTTTAAATTTATAATGTTAACCTTATGGGTACTAAGTTTGTTTACACATTTTCTACAATCAAAACATTTGATTTCTCAAGCTACAGCTGTTGGTTTACTTTCCATTACCAATATGCTTTACTATCCAATGCCAACTGAAAAATTCATTATTGAAAAACTATAAAATAAATATAAACTGTACAAAATGAAAAGTTTTAGTCGCCAAGTAATATTTTAGAGTTTTTAGGGATTATGTATTATGATTAAAAATCATATGTTTATCAAATACATATATGTTGGTCAAATAGAAACATAGTTACAATGTTTATACATGTTATATTTATTATAATAATCAGCTGTTGTATATTTAATTTTTTTCCTTTCGCTATCTGAAATGTATAAAAGGTTTATATTGTGTATTAATAACGAATATTTAATAATAATATTTAATGATAATAATAATACCAGGGAGGTTTCAGACCTTGGAGGTGTCGCGCAGATCAGGTTTTGACCTTGAAATTGGTGATAGATCATTACAGAAGGAGAAGCAAACAGTTAATGATTGCGTTCATAGATTTCAAGAAGGCATATGATTGCATCCACAGAGCATCATTGCTAAAGATTTTGAGAAATCTAGGTCTAGATCCCAAGCTGGTCAGGATGATTGGTCTGACTCTCAGGCACAAAGTCAAGAGTGAAATTTCGTGGGGAGTTTTCAAAGGATTTCGAGATCAAGACTGGACTCAGGCAAGGTAATGGTTTATCACCACTGCTGTTTAATTGCGCCTTGGAGTACATCATCGAAAATGGAACATAGAAAATCCAAAAACCATAAAATTGGGAAAGAAACATCAAGAAAAGATTGAGGTGAGCTGCCTAGGTTTTGCGGACGATCTCGCTCTTCTGGGAGAAAGTATGGGACAATTAAGGATGCAAATAACAAGCCTAGAGATTTTAGCTGCAAAAATTGGTCTTAAAATCTCCTACGCAAAGACTAAAATCGTGGCCATTGATCCATTGGTGATAAGCAAGGTGCAGATGAATGGCAACAGTTTGGAAATTGTAGAAAATTTCAAGTATCTTGGAGAAATCATTAATTGTAATGGAAACGAGCGTTATACTTGGGAAGAGCGTTCCAAAAAGCTCTTCAAGCCCAAAAATGTACTCGAGATACATACAACAAAAAGTCGTTGTCCATTGGCACTAAAATAAGGCACTACAAAACAGTAGTGCAGCCAGAAATCACCTACTACAGCGAAACCTTGGCAAAGCTCAGTCAGAAAAATAGGGTCAAAAAGGTCCAGACTTTGGAAAGAAGATTGCTCAGAACATGTATTGGTAAAAAAATATTCATAGATGGTTCCTGGAGAGTATTACCAACCAGAGAAGTATATAAAACCATTGAACCAGTTGCCGATACAATTCGTAAGAAGAGAATCTCCTTTCTGGGACATATCCTGAGAATTCCTCAAACAAGAATCCTGAGAAAATTAGTTGAGTACATGTAGGAACTCAGAACTGGTCCGGTTTGGATTCGGGAGGTCAAAAAGGACTTGGAGGAATTGAAGCTTACTTTGGATGATCTAACAACAAAATCAAATAAGCTAAAAGAGATAAGAAATCATAACATCTGATTCAAAGAAATTGTCCGTAGAATGCCAAACCGAATTATTTCAGATGCTGAGCGGGCTGCCCGGTCTCAGAGAATGAAGCGGTACTGGGAGAGGGTACGATTAAGGGCGAGAAGATGAGATATTTATTATTTGACTGAAGTGGTCCAATGGGCCTTACAAGCAAAAAACGAATATTTGATTTTGTATATGTGAGTTTGTGCGATGAAAATTATTTGTACGTCCATATTGTTCTTAAAGGTTGTAATGTGTTTTAAGTCCACATACACTCGTTTCTTATGCATAGTTTGATTTAAAATAAATGGAAAGGACACCATTGTAGGAAGGTTAAAATAATTATATATTATGTTTCATATTTGCCAGCAAATTTAAACCTAATTAATCTGTTTTGTACATCACAGTAACGTGCGCAATTATGCGCACGTTACCAATAACCTTCAATAACCTTCATCATAACAATACAGAGAATTATCTCTGTACAGAGAGGGAAAAGAGGGAAAAGAGTATGCAGGTTAGCCGCCATTATACACACATAAACTATGATTTTAAGTATGAATGGATGGACCTCAATCACATGTAGCTAAATACCAAGTTTCATCTAAAATATTCATTAATAAGTGAAATATTAATTTTTCCTTATCCCCCTTAAGATTAACGTTAGAGTAAAAACAGCGTAGACCTACTGTGTTTAGATTTTTTAATGCCTCGGTAACCGTTGGAGATAGAGAAAAACTTTAAAGTACTAAGTTGTGTAGTTTTTTTAGCTGATTCTAATGTTAAAGGATAAAATTGAAAAACCTTTAAAAATTTCATATGGAAAACGCAAAAAACGTTAAATGTGAATGACGTTTTCTTGTCGTAAATCCCAACAAACATCCTTGACTCCCATTTCTCTGCGTAATTCACAGTCCAGATAATAGTTTTTCTACCTTTTTCGTTTTACAGGTTTTAGTTTTACAATCGAAAAAGGTTGTTACAAATGCAATTTAAGAAAAACAAATGAATAAGCAATACATAAAATAAATAGAATCCTGGATTCGAGGAGTTTATTTCATTAATCATTAAACAGCATCGTAAGCGTTCATAAGTAAAAAAATAAAAATAACCTTCCAAACATTGACTGTGTCAGGGAAAATATTGCGAATGTTGAAATTGAAAGTCATCAATTATGTTTTGTATGAGGAAAACAATTCTCTCGTGGGGCGCGTTGTAGAACAGTAATTGAAGTGTTTTACAATTCCATATAGCTATATATAAATATATTTTTATTATGATAATATTAAATAGCATATGGATATTAGGTAGAAACTATAATCTTAAGCAATAATCTCTAGATTAGATTAGATTAGATTATTTGAAATGGTGACCATACCACAGGGTAGGTATTTTAAGCCAAGTATGAGTGAGGATTGAATGTAAGATGATTGTGGCGCGATCTTGTAGTCTTGTAACTGACTAAGGCTGACATGTTCCTTAGACAGGACTGTTAATTAATAGCCCAACAGCCGATGGTAACTAAGGGACCTACAGTTTAACGTGGAATCAGAACCACAGCCTCTGAATTACGAATTGGTCTAATTATGAGGACAGTCTTTTGTCTTTTTGCGGACGTTAATCCACACAAGAGAACACTACACCCACCGACCATCGCTCACAACTATCCACAATTCGTGACCTCCAAGTAGCTGGATTAAAGGATATTGCCACCATAAAAATCAATTTCAAATAACTATAAACTTTATTTCAATTTATATGAACTATGGTTGTTTATCTTGGTCAGTAGTTTTTCATCGATTCTTGATTCTTTCATTGGATTTATGAATTGCATTGTCTGATCCATATGATTAATCTAGTTTGCCGGAGCTACTGTTTCATTTCAATCAATACCTTGTCGTAGGTTGGCTTTAGCGTTAATATGTATCTTCCTTTTTATTATGTTTTTAATACTAAACCTATGTCGGTATATAATGTCTAAGAGTGTCTTAGAATATCTATAAAAAATTTTAAATGAAATATACATGAATAAATGAAAACTGTCTTCATAACGCAGCACTCCCATTAAAAATCATGAAACATCTTAGTTAATAATTATTATTTTCATTATATTAAATAAAAAGTACAGAATGTAAACAAATCTCTCATACGCCTCATATATTAGGCCTAATACATTAAATTGATATATTAATGTCACTGTTTATAACTGCATAAACATAGTTTTAATGTTGGACATCTTTGAAATAGAGTGTGCTTCGACATGAGAATGTTAAAATGTAAACATTTTTCTTGGTTAAAATGACAAATTATCAAGTCAAATTTAATTTGGAACAGCTTAAAAAGAGAAATGAAATATATAAAACTAATGAAACATGTCAAGCGTCTGGTTTGTCGCCCGCGGTCGCAGACTCATGTTCACGCTATTACACGACAACGAGATATAATATGACCCGTTTATTCAAATGTTCGTCATTTCTATTTCTATTTACTGACGGTATTTAATTTACATTTCACCCTTTTACATTAGTTCGATGTAACTGATGCATACTCAAATACTCCTCTGGCTTGCGTGATTGCGTCATTTTACATGTCTCCTTTTAAATAAGGAAAACGTTAGAATTCGTAATAAAACATTTTTTATTGAACTATTTTTGAATCACTCGAATGTAAATGTGATTAGGTTTTGTTCATCTGCATTTTCACTGATCCTGCAACTTGCAATTAAATATTTGTATTGACAAAACTCTTTGCTATGAATTAAATCAAAATTAAATTAAAAATTAAATAAAATTCAAGAATGTGTTAACTTTTATTTTTTACTAGATCAAGTATTCGTTCTTCGCACGAATAAAAAAGGTTGAAATCTACCATTTTTGTCAATACTAATTTCGACCCAGCAGTTTATGTCAAAAATGAACCTTCTTTCTTCTTTCTCCCGAACTGTAAAAAGTAGTGTAAACATATGTTGACCTTATGAAATGTAAGCATTGAAACTTAGGACGGTCACGGGGCGTAGCCCGAGGGGATTTTAAGGTAATGAATATGCCTATGAGTTGCATGAGTTTCAGGTCTACTTTTGGGTAAAATTTCAAACTGGTCGGTTCAGTTTTTCTCGCTTTTAGTTTCCCCAACAGACTCAGTACAAACAAACAAACTTACGGAAACCAACTCTTCTTTATAATATCAGAGATTTTTTTATGTAAATTAGCTGAACCTATAAAACACGGGATCATAAAGCCTGCATATCTTACACTCATTAATCATTAATGCTTCGTTTGAATTACCTACCTAGATTGGTTGTCATTTCAGAAAGGTAAAAATTGACTAATGGTAGGACATCAGATAAACCGAAGGAGCTTGTTGTAACAAATACCATCATTTGCCTGTAGATCTAAAGATATGCTTTATTCTCCCGATGTACATTTCGCTACAAAAGTGTAGCATCATCATAGGGTAAATTCTTGACTAATAGTAAAACTATTAATATACTGTAGTGTGATGATGCTACACTTTTGTAGCGAAATGTACATCGGGAGAATAAAGAATATTTTTAGATCTACAGGCAAATAAAATAACAAATTTTATATTTACAAAGGTCTAAAAGTGGAAATCATAAAATATAAATAATAAATAAATAAAATATAACCAAGCAATTTATTATTATCAGGTTAAATTATACCAAAAGTGTTTGAACAGATATAAAAATGTAAGAATGCGTGTAATAAAAAATTAAAAAATTATGAAAAAAATATTTATCAATTCAGTGGTACAATTTCTTAATATTAAGAAAAAAATAGATTGAAAAACAGGTTCAAACATTAGCTACCTAATATCCTACTTATTATGTTTTACCTTATATGTTAATATTTTTGCATAATCATACGTATAATCACCAAATAGTAAACACTGTTTGTATCTACGACCCTTATACCTTAGAATTATATAGATTGGTGGTAAAAGACACCTTCTTGATCAGATGAAAAATGATGGGACTGAACTAAAAGAAAGTCCAAACTAGTTATTCCAATTAGAACCTAGGAAAGAAACAAAAACTTGATTATGTTTTTCTGGAAAACTTGAAAAAGAAGTTTTAGAGATTACGCAGAGATGGTCTTGCTCTTTTCATCCTTGTAGTTTGAGGATCTTTGAAAACTTGGGATTCGATTAAAACGTTGTAATTTCTTAGTGAAATATTTTAATAGATATCAATCTAATCAATATTCTATCTTAATATCTTTCCTTAATAATAAACCTAACTGTTTTCAAACATACGGCCACTAATAAGCATCCCGTTTCGATTGTTCTGTCTTGACTTTAAAATAATGATGTTTGATCAAAGAATCCCTTACATTAATGTAATAAATGGCTTCGAAAATACTGAATTATGGGTTTAAAAATGTTGATATAATGCTATTACCGACTCTCTAAAACCCATAGAGGGGGAAACTGAACTAAAACACTATTGGGCTGCAGGTATTTTTTACTTAAAATTAAACATTATTTTATAAACCGTTAATTTTTTTACTAATTTCAATGCCAGATTCGCAGTATTATTTCTAAGCAGTGATATTTGCTCGTATTCAGTTTATCATTAGTTATATCTATGATTATACTCTAATAAAATGTAAGCAAAATTTTAATGGAATATCTGTAGCAATGTCTTGTACCTAAATTCCTGGAATTTTGGTGCCAAAGCTATTGCAACAAAATAAATATAAATATAGTTAAAACACTTCTTTAAATGTAACGAATCTTTAAAACTTTGTTAATTTGTATTTATTGCTGAAATAAATGAATTTTTAATTTTTAAACTTGAATATAGAGATGAGAAAACGATGGAAAGGATTTGTTCTCAGAGGATTGTTTGTACATTATAATAGAGGCTGAATAAAAATCTGAAAAGGTAAATTATGAGATATTAATGTTATTTATTTATATTTAGAAATCACATTTAAATTATAGCCTTTGTCATATCCTATATTACATCATAATTAACAATTTTGACGTAAACAATACTTTCTCCATATAGGCTACTATTTATTAGGTAAGAAAGTAAAAACTCGACAACTATTATAATAGATATACATTATTCCTTCATCCCTATGATTGCCTGTCCAATGTCTTAGTTGGCTTAGGTCGTGGTCAAGTGTTGTTCCCAAACATCTTCTGGCATAACATAATATTAGTCGCTTATCTGTTGTTGACCCTTCTGAGGACTGTGTTAACTGTAATAACAAGTATAGATTGAGAAACTCATAAAAACATTTGATAAATAATAATATGGTATGTTTGTGAAATAAAAAACTATTCAGGTTTCACGTATTCAGGTCATTTTCACAGTCATGCGGGTGGTGCCATATTATTATTAGTAGTCTATTCACTATTTTTTAAATATTTTTATTCATTAATGTTACAGTGTTTCATTAAATGTGACCACACTAAGTTTAAAAAACTTGTCGGTGGGGATCAATAAGAACATAATAAAAAATTACAACTCTACTAATGGCAAATAGTATCTAATATTAAAAATAATAAGAATTTTATATACGGTAACAAGGGCAGGCATCATGGCTATATACAAATTACGACAAATGAGATGAAAAACGATTTCCTAGAACCTACTCCAATAATGAGGCAACGAAACAACAAGAAAAAATAACAATAAACACCTACAAAGAAAAATAAATTGACCTAACTTTAACAGAATAAATAATTGAAACTATTGATATACAGTATAATGTATATATATAAATACAAAAATAATGATCGAGTTGCAAAAATTATAACAATAACAATAAACACTAGAAATTCAACAAAGATAACTGACAGCAATATAATTTTCCACAAACAATACATACAAACATGAATAAATAAAACAAACAGTCAACAGCTATACAGCTACATAGCTACAGGTATACAATACCTAGATTATCAGATTTTAGTCCCAGGTTGACTACTACTCTGCTTCAGGTTTAGTTACAACAGGCAAAGTTACACAGCTGACTAGAATCAACTGCAAACTACGTCACTTCAACTTTAGCCATTTCAATTCTGTTATGGATTCTAAAATGAAATCTATACTCTGTGATAATGATTATTCCTACCTTCATCAGCGTGCCCCATTGACTAACACGTGTTTTGTTACCAACTGATACTTTATACTTTTAACTGAAATGGTGACCTACCCAGGTAGGTATTTTAAGCCAAGTATGAATGAGGAATGAATGTAGGATGATTGTGGCGCGATCTTGAGTCTTGCTACTGACTAAGGCTGACATGTTCCTTAGACAGGACTGTTAATTAATAGCCCAACAGCCGATGGCAACTAATGGACCTACAGTTTAACGTGGAATCCGAACCACAGCCTCTGAATTACGAATTGGTCTAATTATGAGGATGGTCTTTGCGGATTAACGTAGTATTCAATAGTGCGGACGTTGATCCACACAAGAGAACACCACATCCACCGACCATCTCTTACAACTACCCACAATTCGTGACCTCCAAGTAGCTGGATTACAGGACGTCGCCACCGTCCCATTCAACACAGATATGTTGTGTTGAGTGTAAGTGATAGCCTGTAAGCCAATCTTGATGTAAGGTGTTGTGTGTAATAGGCTCATTGCATAGCCCACTAGCCAATACCAAATATTACTTACTCAGTTGCTTGCTCTCTCATCCATTACTTCTAACGATTTTGTAATACTACAATTTTATTTGAATACTACAACACCAATTCCAACTGGATGATCACCAATGAGGACAGTTCTTGCCTTTTTTTCAACCAAGATCACTTTTCAAGTATTCTAGAACACCTTTTTATAGGTCACAGAGCTAAACAAATCATCCCAAATAGCAGGTAACTTAATGGTGGGATAAGGGAACAGCCATAGGATATATTTGGAATTGGTACATCACATCTCACTAGGCCCAAATTTATCATATTCTCACGCCCCTGTCTACATGGCTTCAATTCATATGTGCTGTGATACTTAGCCAGTTTACTAAAAATGTACCATACTTTTGATGACAACTGTCCTAAAATACTGGTCTGACTCACTGTTAGATCTCCTCTATGAACTTTCATTGTCATACTTAACTCCAGAGCATTCAAGCTCTTGCATATTGATAATAACTTTTAAGTAACGTTCACTGGCTGGGGCTCCGCCACATAACACACATAATGCCATATCTTAATATAGACTCAAAAAGTGCTTTGCATACTATAGATTTTATTTTATCAGTCACCTTGCTTCTCAAGTTTTACATCATACAAATACTGGAGTTTAATTTCTTTTGTGCCTGTTTAATATGCTCATTCCATATCAGCCTATCCATATATAAACTACTAAATTTCAATCAAAATCTTTATGTAGTAATGTTTGAAAAATTTTGAATTTTTTACGTTTTTAACTGCCTTTAAAAATCAAAAATGAAAAATCAGCTTTAGATGCAGTGAATGTATACTTACATACCGAATTTGATCTAAATCGAACCAAAGGGGTAGGCTGTGTCTCTGTACACATCCAGACACACACACTTACACAGACAGACATCACGCCGAAACCCATTTTTTTGATTCAGGAGACCTCTAAACAGATAATCCACTCTCATATCATATTCGAACATTTCGTCGAAAACAATACGTTCTCCGTATTTACTATCGTATAAAGGAGAGAAAATAATAACGTCGTTTCGGTGAAAAAATGTGCAAAAACCTTGCGTCAACGATAAAATACGAAGGGTGTATACAAATAGTAAAACATGTATCAACGTATCGTGGCCTCCGAGGAACACGTTATCTTGCGTCAGCTCTGATAACAGCTCTATCGATGCCATTAAGCGACCTCTGTCGCCAAGTTTCATCACTATGTCAAGCCCCAATTCAGCATGTAGGTACCCAGAGGCCAAAAACAATTGTCGTTAAAATTTATATATACAGTGTGTATATATAAATGGACATATTTAAATATTTGTGTGTATATATATATATATTTCATGGACACCCTGTATATATACAGAATGTCCATGAAAAACGTTTCAGGACTTCGGTGAGTGATTGGGTGGGTACATTAAAAGAAAGAAAAGATCCAATAGATGTGTGGCCTAAAACACTTATTTTCTCAGATATCCGCCATTTTGTTTTTTTCACAAAATATTTTTTATTTTTTAACGGATTATTTTCAAATTTGGTATATGTTTACACTAGTAGAGTAGTATTATTAAAACATAATTAGCATGGTCCAAGCTCAAAATCCAAAATGGCGGCCATTTCAAATTTTAACGTTAGCATTGTATTTCAGTTTTAAAATTTAAAATTCGGAAAAGTTAATATTTCACTTATCAATCTATATATCTTTGTATGAAATTCGATATTTAGCTTCATGTAGTTGAGATCCATCCATTTATGCTTTAAAATCATACATTATATGTTTATCATGGCAGCTAACCTGCATACTCTTTTCCCATGTTAATCATATAGGGACTAGGCAAACTCCTTTATTTATGGACAGATGTTAGTGAAACTTGGTATGCATGGTCAAAATAAAAATTGTTCATGCTAGAAATGCCTAATTCCAGTGTTCCTCACAGCAGCAAACGTGCATACTCTTTAAACGTTTATCTTATGGAGAATAGGCAAACTCATTCATTTATACATTTATTATTGATAATACTTGGTATATGGTCAAAACAAAAATAGTTTATTGTAAAAATGCCTACTTTCAGCGCTCCACACAGCAGCAAACCTGGACACTCTTTCCCATATTAATCTTATGGAGAATAGGCAATCTGTCTTATTTATTACGAATATTGATCAAACCTGTTATATATTATTATTTATTTGGAAAATCGCTGAGTACGCAGGTCTGCTGTGACGGGGATATTTCTTTCATGAAAAAACAGTTACTGAAAACGTGTATCTCGACATCCTGGAAAACTATATCTATCCTCAATTAGAGGCATTTCAACCTGACATTCTTTTCTAGCAAGATGGTGCTCCCCGCTGGAGTTTATTCGTAAGGGAGTCATTGGATGAAACCTTCCAGGACCGTTGGAGTGGTTGGAACGGTCCCATGTAGCGCCCTCCCAGATCTCCTGACGTCATACCCTATGATTTGTTTGTCTGGGGATTTGTGAAGGATCAACTGTATCGATCCAAAATTGCAAACCTAAATGAACTTAAAGTTAAGTTAAGGGAAGCTTTTAATAATATATCTGAAGAAATGCACCACAATGAATATGCAGAGCTGGAGAACCGTCTTGCCTTCCTTCGAGCAAATAGTGGTGAACATGTTGAGGGAAGTTAAGGAATATAATGTATATAAAATTTACTTTCTATCATTAATAATTAAGTATTTATGTCTGTTTATGTTTTGGTCCATTCTTTTAGGGACACCCGTTATTTTTTCAGTTAGTTCAACGCAATGAAATTATATCAAATCACTTGTCCTCAATCTTGTCAATAGACGAGGCGCCGACGTGATTCAGGTGCTTGGATGTCAGGCGGGTTGCGTCGCGCCCCTGTGACGATTCATTACAAGAACTCTAGGAAAAGTATTTTTATTGCGCACATAAATATTTTGACTTGATGATTAAAAAGGTTTTCATATAATGTCATTTTATAAAAAAAATTGGCTTAACTTTTTTAAAACATTTCTAAAATAAAATCCAGTTTTTTTAGGAAGATTTGTATGTAGTACAAACTCATTACGATGCACCTAACTATGTACCCGTATAATACACAAAGTGTGAAAGCCCTTTGAAATCCTAATGTACATATATTAAAATCTATACCAAATTTTCACGATAGACATTGCGTCAAACTAGGTGATCTTTTACACTTACCGTGTGACAAAGCCAGGCAATCAGAGCAATTTAGGTCATGGGGTGCATTTCGCAGCGCTGCTGCACTAAACCACAACCAGCGACCATCCTGACAGCAGACGCCACGTGTTAGGGGTTGTGAAGGGGGGTGAGGGAGGGTGACCTAGTTAGAAGCGCGGGGGAGGGTTGCAGCACCAACCGGGATGCCACTTATCAGCACAGCTTCGGCGCGGGATCCAGCAAACGTTTAGTTTGATCTAAAAGAACGCTTATTAAAATAGAATTTTCTTTGTAATCGTAATATTTCCTTTTTGGGTTTCAGCTGTTCTGAATTCGAATCTTTTTATTGATCGTAAGAAAGTATTGTTATGTCAATAATTTAAAAATATATTACTTCTTTTGATATGATTAGAAATTGGTTTAAAACGAATCAAAATAATTCAATTGGTGTAGTGAATTACACGGAATGACACTGTAGAAATGTGACATATCTCCTCACTTGGCTATTTGTTCTCCACACCCAACATGACACTCTTGAGGACATTCCTGGTGACATATGTCTCTTTATTTGCCCACTTGGCCTTCTCACACAGCTGTTAGCCAGATTGGCGGACTTTAGGTTAGGCTAATTTTACACTCCTAGGATACCAACTCGAAAATGTAAAATATACTACCTTTCCAAAAAAATTAAAAATAAATTCCCTCATCTGCAGTGGCAGAAAGTCGTGGGTCCAGCTGGAGGTGCAAGCGTGTCACGTCCGCGCTTTGACGTGCCTCGACATGCTGGCCACGTACCCGCTCCAGACTTGTGTACGTTGCTTGTTTGCAACTTTTCCCAATTTTCTTTCCAGAAAGCATTCGCTATTAAATAAGTTTATGAGTGTGTGTTTTAGTATAATTAGTGTAAGAAAGTATTATTTAGTATAATATCATAATTGTATCGTGTAAAAAGTAGTGTCACTGTTCATGTGCGGGAGAAGAGGTCGAGGATGGAAGTTTTTTTACTTAGTATAGATATTAAAATTAATATAAAAAAAATTGGTAAACCTGTGTGTCACGTAATAACATCTGTTTATACACTATTGATGTACCCAATCACATGCGTACTCCATCCTGCCCTACCTGCGTATCCCATTTAGCCCTCACTGAAGCGTAAGATGGAGTACTTGGTAAAGCCTGAAAAAATATTCTTTTTAAAATAGTAAACATATTTTTTGGTACTAATGTTTTTTCAACGCTATAAATATTTATGTTTAAGATAGAAAATCTGGTATTTTTATTAAGCATTTTGTTCGCTTACAATAAGGTTTAAGAGCTTAAGGAACCATGTCTTGTCCCGATCTCCTGAGGTCCAAATAAACAAAAAATGTCCTATAAACATATGGACTATCTCGCTCCAATTTCCGTCTGTCGGTATGTATGTGTTTTTTACGTAACTTTATAACCACTTAGGGTATTTACCAACTTCAAATTTGATAAGTGTACTAGTATTAGTGGGATTTACATTTTTGCTTAGTATCAAATTTCTACTTTGTACCATTTTAAAATGGCGACCATTTTAATTTTTAAAAACTCAATAACTCAAAAAGCATGTAATTTACAATAATTTACTTAGATACAAAAATATGCGAAATTTAATTTTCTTTAAGAAAAGTTGTAATTTTAATAGGGTTATAGCAATAACAACGAAGAAAATTCAATTTTAGTAATGTTACTACCTACCCAGATTGCCCATTAAAGCCCAAATTGACAGTTTTAGCTTAAGAAAAACTCATTATCTTCGTTATTTATGCTCTATGGCTCTATTAAAAGTTTACATTTTCTTAAAAGAAATTAAATTGCTGCATCTTTTTTGTCTTAAAGCTAATTTTTGTGAATTCCATTGTTTTCGAGTCATTGAGCTTTGAAAAATTTTAACTGTCTCCATTTTGAAATGGTATAAAGTAGAAACTAGATACTAAGCAAAAAGGTAGGTCTTATTAGTACTTATATACTTACCAGATTTGAAGTTGGTACATTAAGTGGTTCTAGAGTTATAGCAAGTTACGTAAAAACACATACATACCGACAGACGGAAAACGGAGCGAGATAGTCCATATGTTTACAGGACATTTTTGTTTGTTTTGACTTCAGAAAAACTTGAATATCTTAAATCAGAATATCTTAAGGTTTGTCGGTGCATTTCAGTTACACTCTGTAAATATACGATTTTTTTACTACCTAACGTCGGTCAAGTTTTGTTTGATAGCCAACTAGACAGGTTTATTTAGCAATTATAAATTGTGTCTGGGGCTGGATTCGAAACGGTGACCCTGTAATGACGAGATAAACTCGGTACCATTGAGCTATCCATCCAACTTTACATTATGCACCTAATATTGATATCTAGTCAGTAAGAAAATGGTTGGTTTTAGGAATTAAGAATTATGACGCATTAATCCGGTTTTACCTCAATGAAAAACTTGGTTTTAATTTTTTTAGGAGAACACGCAGTTTTCTTGAAGGATTAGACTCGGAAAGTAAAAAGACTAAATAAAAATAATGACTAGCTAACAACTGATTCTTTCAGATAGCCTAACTTAAAATTAACCCCATGGGGAACATCATAAACAAGAAAATAACATTTTAAAACAAAACATTCAAATTGACCTGAACTGACTGTACTTGACTACTTTTAAACCATTAGAGATTCGGAAACATGATATATTTTGGTGCTAAAATAACAAATAATTTGGATTATGAGGAAATTTGGAATATGTTTATAAAACAAAATAAATAAAGATTTTCAAATCAAGTCAAACAAAGCTTGTTAAGAAACGCACAATTAGAACTCGGTTTGGATAGCCTAGTATCCAAGTGTTAAAAGAACGCCTGGAGCGGGAATATCACAAGGAAGGATGGGTTGCGTAACTAGACGTGTGGCGCACGCGCGAACCGGGGGTATTTCTGTGCTGAGCCCCCTTACCCCCCACCATCCCTCCAGAAACAGGTCATCCCTCCTCTGCCTTCCATTCCATCCCTTCATCAGTGCTGTGGTCTGGTGCATCTTAGTGACCAAAACCACGCTGATTTGAAACGACACTTTTTACCCTCAGCCAGTCTATTTTCCACCTTCAATATTTTATGAGACCGAGCTTTGCTCTAGAGTTTAAAGTTTTAGTCGGTTAAAATGTTAGTACCCATGTAATTCATAGAAAGCTTTAGTTTATATTGCTTATAAGGGTATCTGAAATACACACGAAAAACTTTGAAATACTGTTCCTGAGGCAAAAAACAAAAAAAATGTCCTGTGAACATATGGCCTATCTCGCTCCACTTCCGTCTGTCGGTGTGTATGTGTTTTTTACATAGCTTTCTATGACTTTGTTGCTATAACTGTTGTTGCTATAACCTTAAGTACCAGCTTCAAACTTAGCACTAATATTTGTATGACTACTGATAGGATCAATTTTTGTGCATAGTATCTTTTTTTTGGTACCATTTCAAAATACCAATTTACCTTGGTACTTTGGTACCGATTTCCACAGATTTCAGTTTTTCAAAGCTCTATAACTAAAAAACTATGGGATTTACAAAAAAACACAGACAAAAAAGTTGTGTACGTTAAATGGCAAACATTAAAATATTATACATAACTGAGGACTATCTGGGCCATATCTGCAGTATATTTTTAATTAATAAGACGTTTTACCTTATTAATATCATTTCCATGGTAGTGTTGTGGACTACCAGTTTCGTGACCATTGTCACATCATCAGGTCACCATCCTCTTCTACAGATTCTTCATACTTAAAATTGGTAAAGAACACTAGATACACTACTTACATATACTGATACAACATAAAAATATTAATTTTTGAGCCCCTAATCCAATTCTAAAAAAATCACTTTTTCACAGGATATAATGTTGTGAAAACTTAATGGTGACAAAAAATTGTTTTCTTGGCTGTAAAATTAATTTGATCAAATAAATAAGATGTTAATCACTAATTGAGAATAAACACAAAAATTGTCTGACTGACTTGAAAGCGATAGAACTAACAAAGCCACTCATTGAAAATAAAATTGTTAAAACATTAGTTACATTCTCGGATGATCAATAGCTATATCTTACTCTTATTTTAAAAACTAAAATAATCCATTCATTAAATTATTAGCAAAGCCAGTTTGAAAAGCCATTATGGAATATAGGTTCAGCAGCTTACTAATCCATTTGTGTAACCTATATTTATGTTGAATTGTTTAACTATTGGAGCTTTAATTATTCATAGCTTCACAAAAATGTTTTACCTAACGTTTAAATCAGTTGTAAAATTGTGGAACAGACGGTTACCTAATGGGTCTAACAAATCATGTTTAGTGAGTGTGCAATATTAGTGATTGCAATATGAATTAAACACAACATTCATTTTGAATGTTGTATATTTATATATTTTTCATATTTTGAATTTTGGCTGAGATATATATACAAACTTACAAACGATATTCGAAGTCTGAAATATGCATTCCAGGTATAATTAAATATGAGGCACACATAAATCAACACAAATAGTCAACAGAACTCATATCGAAATATTTTCGTCAGTATAAATTTTTTAGTCAGTATATATTTTCGTACTATAGTTTGGAATCAAATGAGTTATAAGACTTAATGCTACTTAGAATATAAAGTCGGTGGAACAGAATCAAATATTAGCCCCCTTTCACTCTATCCTTTTCTTGTCCCAACTTAAAGAGATTAGCTAGCTCACACTTTGAAGTCAGGTTCATATGTTCGTCACGTCGCGCGCTCTGTGTCCTGGCTTCTCCAGACTTTTGGACTCATAACTCATTCCATTTTAGCGTGTGCATCAAGAGTTTGTGTATGAATAAAAAATATACTACATTTAGAGGGAACATAATATATAATTTTCCAAAAAAATACAGTAATAACGTGTCCCTGGGGATAAGTGTTTGGTATTTTGTTCACATTATTAAATAAATAACAGTTTTGAGACATTAATTAAAAATCAACTACAACACTTCCGGCACTCACTCAGTGAATAACCCACAAATAGTTTTTGTATGGTTTAAACTGGAATATGTTGTTTGGAAGGTACAACATTTTTCACACAATTATTCCATTTGGTAGAAGCTGAGATAGAATACGTTTATATAATTGCCCGATGCAGATGTTCCAAGAACAAAACTATCAGTTTTCATCTTTTTAGTCACAATTATCATGATATTTATTATTCACAGAAGTTTCTGCATTTTATGATAAAGGAAAAAACTTGCACTATTAGCATAAAAGTCACTGGTAGTTTCTATTTATTCAAATTTATGAATACAAATCTCAAAAATTGATATTGGCTTTAGGGGTTCCCAAAATACAATAGTAATTTTCCCTATTGTTGAACATTCAAATACTTTATATTAGTAAAGTTTTATTGTTTTAAAACTCATAAATACACTTTTAATATTCTTTTATTGCCTATTTGTGTTTTTTGTGCACCAATTTTGAGCTTTTAGTACCGTAAGTGTAAATTTTACTATATTATTGTTTCTATTTAAAAATGAGGTCATAATGGTGTAAAATATAGTGGTCCTCCTTTACATCCAAAACTGTATGAGAAAATGTATATTTATTTTTACCATACATATTATGGAATGAATTACCCTACGAGAACCTTTCTTTGATCATATACTAGTGAGCACTTTATCTCATGGTTTAGTCTGGGCCCTCAAAGCTTTCCTCTCCTGGTTCACATTATATGTTCAAATATGTTACACATATGTCAAAACATAATCTGGAGTCGAGGTCTGTGAATTATGCAAGTGAAATAATACATTTATCATAATCTTTACTATTTAAAACTTTATTGTGTGACTCATTACTTACATTGAACATTCTACACATTGTCCTTAATCATGGTATTAAGAATGATCTCGTTCTTTAAATTAACTTAAGTCCTTTTCCTGTTTTAGGTTATCATCGTTATGATAGTTATAATCAGTTTGATAATCGCCTTATTTGATACCTAGAAACATCGACCTAGAATCCGTATCGCTCTGAATAATGATGATACGTGTTGAGTAACTTAAACATACATTAGTAAACTCCCTAACCTACAGTCTACCTCTTAAAACGTATACAAATGTAATCTCAAAAAAAGGAGGGTTAGTCATTAATTTGTACTGTAATCTACTCCTTAAAGTTTTCTGGCCTAACTGTTTTAGCTGTTATTTTATCAAACAAATAATATTTCTTAAAAAATATCTTAGAAACACAACGTTTTCTGGAAAAGTCCTAACTTACGTATAGACATCAATAGAATATAGATCGACAATTGCCTTCACGGTCCCTCATGGTGCCGTAGGGGCAGCCCCGTATGGGCGAGGATATCACGAAGTTCGTCTGGGGGTGGACCTCCGGGCGGGTTGAAGACGGGGGTTGTTGCTTTCCCTTATCACCCGTGGGCTCCTCTAATCTCTCACTCTTGATAAAATCTTTTGTACCACGATGTGCAGACCCTCTGTGATGCTGACCTGTGCCGGGACTTCTACCATGTTCATGTTGAGGGGACGGTGAATGGTGTTGTTCGTGTTTAATGAAATCTTCAGTATTCCTGTTTGAACCACTTTCATGTTGACCACCGTGGTGTTTTCCACCGTTTTGATGGTGTCCGTCGTGGTTAGTGTGCTGGTTGTGTTGTTTTTCGGTTTTTATAAAATCCGTATTCTCATTTGTCCTCCCGTGCTGGTGGTTTACCTGGTGAGCGGGGTTCTGTTCATTCTTGATAAACTCAGTGTTTACATCCCCAGCAGCAGTTTGGTTCGGTTGATGTTGCACGTGGGCGTGACTCTGTCGATTAGGTTGTTGAATACCGATGTTGTGTTTTGCACTAACAAACTCACTTTTCAACAAAATTAAAACTGTGTAAAACATAAAAAAAGTCACGGACTTGTACATTCTAAACCCGGTAGTCGAGGTTTACCCAGATCAAAGCTTACTGATCAAGCGTCGGTGACTTTTGAGACCATTAAGATTAATGTCGGTAGTTTCCTCTCAAAAGATGCGCTTGTGATTCGCAATTTATGAAACGTGTAAACAAACAATCAATGGATCTAATTCATAGATATAAATATCCATTTAACAGCCATGTAACTATAACCATATAATCTAATATGAAATCAGAAAATAAGAAAAACAAAAGTACTTCGACGAGAGCTACTGAATAAAAAAGAAAATTTATAATTTTGTCATTGGTTCACACAAATGCCCTCGTTCAAATTTAAATTTCGTAAAACGTCCTGGTTAAAATAATTCCTCCAGTATTATAATAAATTATTGAGCCCAACTCTTACGCGTTTTTGGCCCCACTCAAGCTGGATCCACGAACTCCTTTCAAAAGTTCCGGATTGAGGGCCTCATTATTTTTTAATTATCTTTGGGATAATTTTTTTACTCCGCATTAATGATGTTCTTGTTAAAACAATTACACGAAGCTGGATCTTTCGTCAGTAAAGCATTGTGAGGATAGAGGGCCATGTTTTTGTTTCAGAAAAGTTACATCATGTAAATAAATTAAAAAATATGGTAATTAAAAATAACTCTGGTCATACGGTTTAGTGGTTTTCTGAATTTTACTGAATGGCAAATTGGCATTAACGGTAATGAACAAAATTATCCATTGGATTTCACTCTCTAGTTGGAAATATTGATTGGAAATACAAATTTAAAAAGAGATGATTAAATAAAAACCATAAACGTTTATTCAACAAATGTAGGCGTAAAACTTTAAGAAAATGTCTACTGATTTTATAATTTTTTTCATTGTTTCTTAATGGAATCCAACATTATGCTACAAAAACCAAACTGGTTAGATTCTGTAACTGTATAAAAATTCATTTAGTATATATGATATAGAACATGATCTGTAGAGAATCAATTAAACAGACATCGGTTATCTGAATGACCGGCTATCCGGACATCTGGATCTGGACATCCGGTGGGTAATATAATAAAATCGAATATATAAATTAATATATAACAAATTTTAGTATATAAAAGCGAGGTTTCAATGTTTTAAACACAAACGGAAAATTCCCGCATGCCCAGCACGTTGGTTCAAAAACTATAAAGTGGCTGTAGCGTGTTCTTACATTGTGACACAATTCAACTTTCGTAATTAAAATTACTAAAAAAAACGTTGTCTCGCGCAAAAATGAATAAAGAGTATCAGTTGGCTGACCTGACACATATCTTTTCCTACACACATACTTAAGTTAGTTAGATTTAATATAGTTTACAGTTATACATTATACGATTTTTAACGTTATAATTTTCGGATATAATATGTCAAATCCATTTCCACATTCCTTTACTTTACTTTTTAAATATATATCGGTTGCTTTGTAGCTCATGTATTATTTTTTCTTCACTGAAAAGTTTGGGACTTAGCAGACCTCTGTGTATGACGTTCAAAATAAATATTTAACTAATCAATTAAACAAATTAATAACTTTAAGTGGTTAATTATTACTTTTAAAGGGGCTATCAACTTAATCACACTATATTAACTTTCCCACTTAGTTCTCTTTAAAGTAAGCCAATTGTAAGTGCAACCAGTTAATATAGATTCAGTGTACTTGGAGGACAAATGAACATTCCAGCTGTAACTGTTCTCTGTTGCACTATGCACTCCGGACTGTCGGAGTCTAGGGAAATGTCCTACTTCGCTCCAGTCCAAATGTCACACTGGCTTCCAACATTTATGTTTTGGAACTCCTCTTTGTTATACGCCTCAGAGAAATAACATCATTGTGTTGCGTGTGTAGAAAATTCAGCATTGTTCAACATTAGGTGGAAACAATTTTTAAGTTTGTAATATTCCTCATTAAACATTTTTCAGATTAATTCTTAAATTTAGAAGTTGGATTTCACTAATATTATCCATATATGGTCAATTACTCAATTACAATATTGCAATTACAATTATGCTAGCTAGTATCTGGCATTAATGAACCGTGGAATATTAAATTAAAACAAAAGCAACGAGTAATATGTGCGTGAAAAGTTTATGGCAATGTTTATTTTTTAAACCATTGCAGATACAAACTTTAAACTTTTGTCGAGTTTAAAGCCGCAAACCACATCTCAAAACATTAATACAATCAGAAATGGCGGCGTGTTGAAGAAAATAAGTAATCGTTTAAAAACATAATTTTATTTACGAGAGCGACTAAGAATAATAGGCCGTATACACAACATGTAGGAGTCAATGGAGCAGAACGGTTGCTGATTTTTCAGTAGAACGTGTTTGGCAATTCGCATGAGAGGGTTCAATTTTAATTAACACCGGTAATAAGGAAACTGCAGTTGCGTTTGCACTGACCCCATTGCCGACCGTGGGGGGAGGGGGCCCCCACGTGCTGCTGCCGTCTGGACCGTGGTTACAAACTACCCCTGTAGCCACTGGTTGATTTAATTTAGACCCCCGCTGGGCGGACGCTTAGATACCTCGCCTAAAACCAGTTCGTTAGTTTTAAATAACTGGAAGTTCTTGGAAAACTTCTACAAGTTATTGCATAATTTAAACCTTATGAAACTTTTCGTCGGTGATTTAGTATGTCTGATTAATTTTTAAATAGTAAAGGTTCAAGAAAAAAGTTTTCGTTTTAGAACAAAAATTAAATCTTCAGATCATATTAAACTTGGCAAAACTATTAGATATTTGAAATACAAATTAATTATATGTAAAGAATAAACATACTTAAGGGGGTACTAACGTATATACTTCTTAATGTTAGGGAAATTTCATTTTTCTCTAGAGTTGAGTGATAAAACTTTTGAATTTTTTGCCTCAAAGATTGGTTTAAAAAAAATACCTTAACTTAAGGATTTTGAAAAATTATTACTTTATTAAATATTAAAACAACCTTTTGGTGGTTTACAAACAAATTATTAAAACTGAACATGTTAAATTTTTGCCCCTAATTTTAATTGTTATATAATTATGATTTTTTGTTACAATGCGATTAAGCTTCAAAAAGTTTATCGCTAAACATACTTAAACAACTCAAATGAGGTTGCTTAATATTATAAACTATAGTTAGAGGTAAATATTGCTCGTTGATAAATTAAATACTTAATATTACTCAACTTAACTGTTACATCGGATACTAAATAATACGCGTTGATAGATCAAGTGATCAACAGCTCTTTGATACGTTGATGCGTTGAGTTCTAAACATTACTCATTAACATCAAGATATACAAATTAATCCTTAATACATTGAGACGCATAAATTAATGAATTACTTGTTGTTAAATCGAATGGTTAAATCGAACATTAGCCTACTCGTTGTTACATCGAATGCTAAATGATACTCATTGATAGGTCAAGTGGTTAACATTACTCTTTGATATGAGTGTTGAACACTTGAGTTCGAAACTCAATTACTTTTAAATTTAAGTTTTATATTTAAAAAAAGTGTAAGTAATGCAACTGAAATTGGTTAACCAATTTCGCTGCTAAAAAGACTAAAAAAATGTTTGTATTTACTTCCATATAGGAAATATGTTAGATAATGGACATAACTACAGGGAATGATTTAATTCGCAAATTGACAACACCCCTCCCCACAGAGCTAAGACATATCCATATCAAAATGTAACGTAAATGTAATGTGATATTTGTGTTCACAGAAGTTGTCACTCTACTTATAAAATATACCTTATCAAATTAATAGTATATAATTTCCATAAGTATATAATTTACTGATCTATAAACAAAATATAGTTTTACCTTTCTTCAATTAAGGTTCCTAATGTTATAAGAATACGTCTAACATACTGTAAGTAATATTTGCGTCAAGACAGATGAAAAGTGAAAAGTGTAGCACATAACATGTTTGGGCATGTTAAAACATGGATCTCACGGGAAATTAGAGCTCACGTAGACATGGTGCTTGTGGCCGCCTACATCATGGCTGTCTTCTTTGTAAATATTACTGGGAAACATACGCTTCTTTCGTACCGCTCTGTACGTTAAAAAATAATTATAAATTACCAATAAGATGAAAAAATAATTTATTTTAGTATTTTAAATTATTTTTATTCTGTAAAATACAAAGTAAAATAATTTAAATATTAGACAATATATAGTTTTAGAGAAAACAATATTCGGACATAATATCTTGTATGAATGATTTCTCTTATTGATAATATATTCTAGACCTTCTTTTAATTCAATAAAAAAAACTGGAACATGTCTCTGTGTCTGTCTAGGTTCTTCTTGAGACGCCCTCTCAGTCTGGTGAGTTAGGGGCCGCAAAAGTGCCGGCGCCAAGCTCTAGTAGTGAGGGGACGCCCATGTCCAGTGAGGAAGAACACTCGCACCCGGCGGAGAGAAGGCCTCATCAAAGAGAGGAAGATGGCGTCCGGCAAGTGACTTTCTCCGAGTGGAGAAAGGTGACACAGCGCCCCAAGCGCAATAGGCAATCCGATGGAGTGCCTCAAGAGGAGGGATCTAACTCGAAAGTTTCTCCTATGCGCAGACCGGACCCCAAGAGGCAGAAGTCCAGTGAGACCGCTTCAGGTAAGACCCCTCCAGACCCATCAAATTCTGGTGAGACCTTCAGGGATCTGCTGACCACCAGAAAGTTGGCGATCGTCCTAGCGGCATATCCTGACGATAAGCTTATGGACGATGAGTGTTGTTTGTAACAGACGAAACTCGGAGATCTCATGATCGACGATGACTCGACCTCTGCAGATTCCGAGGACCTTTCAGGAGAAAGAAGCAGTGGTTGCAGTCTGCTGCTACGACGTGACCTGCGACTGGCAGGAGGGCAAGGCCCTTGCTGTACGTAAGGTGGCCGAGATGTTGGTTGGAGAGTGCAAAGACCGCATCCGTTTTGTCAAGGTCATCTCGAGAATTTACAAACTGTTTCCCAAGGCAGAGCACTTAGATCCGAAGAGGGTCTTTGTGGGTTTGCAGAAACAAAACCCAGATGCCATCACGAAAGACGGCAATTATAGGCAGGAAGACGAATTTCAGACTCTTGTCCTCGTAATTGATGATGCCAGTGCGTTTGTGTTAAGCAAGCAAGGGTGGGAAGCCTACCTGGCTGCATCGAGGTATTTCCTTTAAGGTGCTCTCGGGGTCCAACTCTGGATCAACACAAGCAAATGATAAAGATAAAGGTAACTCAGGTAAACCTCCAACACAGTAAAGCTGCCTCAGCAGTCTTCTGTGAACACACAGCCAAACACCTGGAACACACACTGCACCTGGAGGTGGACTAGTGCAAGGAGGTGGGTCTTGCCATCAACCCCTCTAAAGTAGTGGCGGTGCCATTCACAAGAAGAAGGAACCTGCTTGGGCTGGGACCTTTGAACCTGCAGGGCATAGAAGTAAATCTGCAGGACGAGATCATGTACTTGGGTATGGTACTTGATAAGACACTGAGGTGGAAACAGCTGCAAAGTATGATTTTGCTGTAGTATTGCTGTAGTGAGGCTGGCCACGGCCTATGGTTCACTTGTTTGGTGGACAAAGACAAACTTCGGTGCAGCGGTGCGGGGGCTTGCGGCGGTTCAGACGTTGTCCTGATTTCTGGGGCCGTGAGTTCTTGTCCTGGAGCATCCTTGGACTGCATGTTCAATATCCTGCCCATAGATTTTTACATCAGAACGGTTGCTAGGAAATGTGCATATCGCCTCCGAAGTGAGAATCTCTGGATGACTTTCAATGTACCCTCGGTAGGTCTGGCAAGATGGCGGCAGACCTCTTCAACCCTGTAAGTCAGAATGGTACACGGATGGCTTAAAGGAAAGCAAGGGAACTGGAGCCGGTAACTGGGGATGCAAGATAATGTAAAGCTCTGCGTTCCCTTGGGCGATTTCCCTACAGTGTTCCAGGCAGAAGTGGCAGCCATCATGGAAAGTGCTCTGTTCAACCTCAACAGAGGCGTCAGGTACAGGAACATTACCATTTTCTCAGATAGTCAAGCCAATCTCAAGGCACTGGACTCCTGTACCTTCGACTCCAAGATTGTGTGGGAATGCCCTAACGTGATGTCTTCTCTTGGCAGCCAAAACATCGTTACCGTATGCTGGGTCCTAGGCCATTCAGGAATTATGGGTAATGAAACAGCGGATCGTCTGGCGAACCATGGCGCTACAATTCCATTCGTGGGCCCACAACCCTTGTGCGGCATCTCTAGAGCACATGCGGATTGAGAGATCAACACGTGGGGGAAGATGGGCGGAGCTTCCCTTCCTGAGAGTAAGTAAACTGACTCAGTTCTCCCTACTCGAGGATCGCAGATGTACAAAGGGGTTTGCCTATTATCTATATGATTAACATGGGGAAAGAGTATGCAGGTTGGCTGCCATGATACATTAACTATGATTTTAAGCATAAATTAACATATCTTAACTACATGAAGCTATAACTTTTTGGATAAAGTTTTATCCAAAAATATTGGTTGGAAATATTAATTTTTTTCCTTATTCTCCATAAGCTTAACAATTAGGGCCAAACTTTAAGGAACTAAATTGTGCCTTTTTTACCCTGATTCTATTGGTGAAAAATAAAATTTAAACAATTTTAAATTACATATTAGTTAGTATTGGTTAGTATAAAACCCCCCTAAAATACCCGTTCCAATTGACCGATATGTCTGGATTACGAAGTCATCCGAGCAAATGTAGGAATACACGTCTCTATCAAATTTTGTTTCATATCTCATCACTCATACACACACACACACACACACACACACATATATAAATATATATGACAACGACTATTGTTTTTGGCCTCTGTTTTGGCACTTATATATATTTTAACATGGTCTTGGGCTTAAGTCTTGCCATGAGACCTGTGGTAATAGCGAATTTTCCCACGGGAAATTCGCTAAAAGGAGGTATTAAAAATCTGGGCTATTTTTTGCATCACTTATTAGGATTCTAAAACTCACATCTGAAAGAATGAACAATTTGTGTTGAAGTCATTAAGATAAAATAATTGTTTGGTTACCAGTGACGAAAGAATCTATACATAACATTGAGAAAACTAAAATTATAATGCCGTTTGGTAGTATTTTTGTGCTGTACATTGCTGAGGAAATTCGTCAAATTGTTACATACTTATTTTGACTGAACCAAACCACATAACAGTGCATAGTAAAATGCAGATTATCAAAGATTTTCTAGCAGCAAATAATGAGTAGACCATTAGTTAATGATGAAATTATGAAGCCATAAATCTGCAGGCTCTGCTACATGTAGCCGGCTGACGCCCGATTTCATAAACTAACCTTCCCCAAACTGTGGACCAATCAATAGAGCTGGATTGGGGTGAACGACCTACCCTGGCCTAGGCACGACCTCTAGACGTGTAGTATGGCAGTGTACGGGTAGATCGAGTACTAGTACAAGCACAGTAAATCCGTCCAGATGCAAAAAAGAAACCACATTCTTAAAAGTTGAAGTTCCAAACGTTTAAGAACTAAACTGAAAGAAAATTTTCTTTTGTCTTAAAATTCAAACTCAATAAAGTATTTAAAATAATATACTATATTACATTAATTAAGAATATAAATGATTTCATTCATAAGTTCTCTACATTCAAAACTCTAATTATAAATGTTTTCTTTAATCCGATTCAAAGAATAAACATGTGAAATAACAAATAACTTATAACCATTATAGGGAGCTCCTTAATACAGCCTGTTCCTCATTACGTATCAGTAGATATATTTTAATTTATAATTACAACTTTTCATAAACAAATGTTTAAAGGGTGTCCTGTAATCCAGCTATTTGGAGATCACGAACTGTGGATAGTTGTTAGCGAAGGTTGTTGGTGGGTGTGGATTAACGTCTGCACTTTTGAATACTGTGTTATTCCGCAACGACCATCCATGTGATTTGACCACTTTGTAATTCAGAGACAGTGGTTTGGACTCCCCGTTAAGTCGTAGGTTCTTTAGATATGCCATTGACAGTTGGGCTATTAGCCTTAGTTTAGTAAGTCACAAGACTACAAGATCGCGCCACAATTATCCTACACTCATTTCTCATTTATACTTGGCTTAAAATACCACCTGGGTACTGAAATAGCAACCTAAGCTATTTCAGTTAAAAATTAAAAAGTAAATTAGAAATAAATGTATTTTTGTTATAAATCACTTTGCTTTTGTACAATTTTTGAAGCATTAAAATGAACACAGTAATAACTGACTATAGAGCTGAAATAAGAGACAACGGAACATCAGATACGAGTCATTTATCGGGTTTAAAAATAATACCATAAATATTAAAACAATTATAACAAAAGAGACATACGATTGCGACTCGAACTGAGGTATTCAATATCAAAATATAGTTTGAAACTTCATCAACTAAAACCGAGTCTGAGCGATCCATTCAACTGGATTTGATTACTCGGCGAAACCCGTCAGAAATGTTCAGTTGGAACAGAAGACTCGTGAGAGACGAGGAGTGGAGACTCATTTGGCAAATGTGCGAGCCGAGCCGGCCTTTGTTGGGGATCGATCGTGCGACATGTTGCCGTCGTTGCTCTCAACCTGGTCCTTCACCAACCTACAGGAAAAGAATCTAAGAACTGCACACTGAATGGCTGTCTGAAAATAAAATTGCAGCTCTGGATTATATTCCCATTTGGATATTTCGTCTCTATCCTGTATGTCTACAAATGTTATTTTAGAATTGTTGATACCTTTCTTTGTTTTTTCCAAGCTGTCTTTGTCTTAAGACTTTTATTCACTAAGCTGTTTGTGTTGTCAGCATTTGTTCTGGTAACATTTGTAAGTATCGATAAACTTTTGCTCTACGTTTCTTATACCTGTTTTATAAATCATGGCCAGAAACTGAATGTAAACAAATTTTTGGCATGAATATGTTTAAGCTCTAGGTTGGGGTGTAAGGAGATTTGTGTAGATGAAGTGTTTTTCCACATGTATATTCCGTAAGATATGCCGTAGTAAAATACATAAAATCATAAAACGATTACACAATTATTAATTTCTTGATTTTACAATGCCATACTAAAATGATTGGACTTACAGATGGACTTGGACTTTACCCTGTGGAAGATAGTTTAGATCATGGATATGTCTAATGATATTGTTTTCAGTTCTTATAAACAGCTGTCTTCGTAACCTGTCCTTGTAATATATGACGTCACTAATTATATGACGTCAAATTTTCAAATTTTGGTCCATGTGAATAATTATTCATTAGTTATTATTAATTATTTCATTAGATTTCAACAGCCATATAATTTTATATACGACTATAAAATCTGATTAAAAATTTCTTAAAATGACGAGTCAATATTTTCCCTACTAAAAGGCTATTATCAGTGAACGGGGTGTCTAAGCAGCGGTGACCACGGGAAAATCCTTTCTCGGTACTGTAAATAACATTGCAAATATACGGAAAAATGAGCATTACAAGAATTATGTCCAGTGGGTGTTCCATAGGGGACACATTCATGTTCTGGGTTGTCCAGAACTGCCTAAAAGTTAACTAAAATGACTTTTATCCATTTAGCCCAGTATTTTAAAATGTTTTGTCTACAACATCATGTCGTAACGTACCAGGATAAGTAAGATTTATGTCCTCAGATCCCTGCTTGTCTTACACTAGCGTGGCTGGTGAAACTGTCTTCCTCTGGACTGTCCTAGACTTATTTTAGGGCTAGAGTGTGATTTCTTGTTGGCTTCTAGTATAACACATTTTGTAGAATTTATTTTACGTATTCGATCAATTTTGTAATTTTAATATTATAAAAATATATAAAGAAATATTCTGTAATCACTTTTCACCGAAAATGAAACTAAGGAACCGAACCCGTTTAATTATCCAGAAAAATTGAAGCCACCATTTTCTTCTCTAAAGCATTGGTAAGTAATCACTCTTACCAAAAATAACATATGAATTGATTGAGATTTTAATAAATAGGAGTGAATATGTTTAGTAACTATAGTGAAATGTTAAAAAAACATGCATAATTCCGTCTGTAAATGGGTATTGACATAGTATACTACTTAAAAGTCACCTGAAATGATTAAAACATTTTAACAAATAAAAAAGAATAATTTTTCAGTCCCAAGTAAGTAATTGTTTGGTTTGGATGTTAAATTATCAACCGATGAAACAAAGGGTGTTCATCTGACATCATAACCTGAATCGTGCATATTATCGGTAATCAGTTCTCGGTATTGCGACTACGAAGAAACATTCTATACCCTGACACTGTTCTCAATACCTTTGTTATATTTTACTTCCGTACTGTTGTTGTTTAATCATAACATCTTTATATGTTATACAAATATTTGAGCAAATATTTAATGGTGGCAAACATATGAAGAAATAGTTGACATAAAAATGTTACGTGATCTAATAAAAACTCTGTTATGACTCTAAAGTCGTTGAAATAGGTCAAGTATGGTTAAGATTGTAGAAATTCCGTAGTATAGTTATATCGTATAGATTCCGTCCAATATTGATAGACCTCACAGCTTAATTAGTTTAGTTTAAAAGTTGAGGCTAGTCGTCTACAATTAAATGGGGGTTGTTTAGAAACTGAGGCATTGTTTTAACTAATTAACAGTCCTGTCACATATTTTAAAAGGTACATATTTTATACCTACCTTTGTATGATCACAATTTCAATAATCTAATTTAATTAAGACCTTATACCAACCCTTTTTGCCATTAGGGTGATATAATTATTTGAGTTTTGATATACCTACTTTTGTATAATTTGAATATAAATCGACTCTATAGGGGTTCAAATGATGAACTTTGTGATATTAAGCTTTATATTGAAGCATAAAATAAATAACAATCTTACATCATGACTGCTTGGCTGTATTGTATCTGCACACCTGGCCTTTTGATACCTGGCTTTTTAACTGGGTTGGCTATTTTAAGTCTGAAAACAACACAAACTAAGTAATAACAATGCATTAAAAAATATACGATAAAATAGTTCAATTATTTGACTATTTTATTTTTCCATTTTAATTAAATCCATTAAAGAATAATAATTTCTTTACTTACAATTTCTACATACAGCCAATTTCTTTTATCAAACAACTTCCAGTAACTATGTTGGTGAAAATTTTATTTAAGATGTGCCAAGCTCCAGGTGTACTAACTTGACCAACCGTAAGCAACTAAACTAACTCGGCATTTCTAATATACTTATAATTTACTAGTTTTGTAGAATGTAATTTCAAAAATCAATACATGGTTTTGTATAACCTTCAGTATGATGTAGATATTCTGTGATATTTTAAATATTTCTGTACCTCACCTTCGGCGGATTAAATAGTGGAGAGTGACTCTTGGTTTAACTCTTTACATGATTAATGTTTTGAGTGGGAAGTTTGGTGCCTCATTCTTTAGTTTAAAAGTAAAAGAAGTGTTGAAATTTAAATTTAAATAAAAGTTGCAGGCTTTTCCACGTTGCAAAAAATATTGCTGTCAGTCAAGGATTACTCTTGCAGAAGAACTGTGGCTGAAAAAGCTTGATATAAAAGATAACTTATACCTATTGATCTAAAAAATCATTCTTTTAATTAAAATTAATATAGCAAATATTAATCCATGCAATTTTTGACGTTAAAAATGTAAAACGTCTGTAATGTAGAATACGTTTTCAGGTCCATGACTAAAAAGTAAAAACAAGTTTTAGATTTTTATCCAAATTTATTTCCTACTCCTAGATTGTATTGTAATTAAAAATGATGAAAATTACGTTTTGAAAACCATCACGTATTATGTTTCAACCAAACGCAATATATCCAGGTTATAGCGCTTAAGCCTGAAGATGGTCCTGAGCGGTGTAACTCATTAGACGTGATGATTCTTCGATCATTTTTTTGGAGTGTATTTTCATGACCATTTTTGATATGGATATGTCTTAGCTCTGAGGGGGGGGTGTTGGTGATTTTGAAGATGGAAAACGTGTAACAGGTTTCCATAGAAACTACTTAAAATATTGTATTGAATTTTAAATATAAAAGAATTACAACAGCTGTTTAGATGAACTTAAAATAATCCCTTTAGACATATCCATGATCTAACCTATTCCCCAAAGGGAAGTAAATACAAACATGTTTAATTGTTAGCATGAAATTAAGAGTATCTTACAATAATTTTCTTAAATAAAGAAGCTATTTTAGCTCAAATAAGCACATTCTGTGGTGATTGTAGAGGCGAAGTAATGTTAAAGTAAAACACTAATCTTTTTTACGGAAACCCACCTGTTAAATCTCTCCCTAAACCATAATAATTATACTGGGACGTTGGCGTGTCCTGTAATCCAGGTACTTGGAGGATACGAAATGTGGGAAGTTATGAGCGATAGCCGGTGGATGTGATATAATATGGTGTGGATTACCGTCCGCACTATTGAATACTAAGTCTATCCGCAAATACCAACCTGATAAGAAATTCAGTTCGTAATTCAGAGTGGTTCGGACTCCACGTTAAACTGTAGGTCCCTTATGCCGTTAACTGTTGAGCTATTAATCAGCAGTTCTGTCTAAGTAACATGTCAGCCTTAGTCAATAACTAGACTAAATCTTACTGCACTTTATATATTGCTTTTTGGCAATCATTTTACTCTCATTTCTCATTCATACTATAAAAATACCTGGCCAGGCTGCCATTTTATTAACTAACTATTTCATTCAACTTTAATTTTCTTTTTTAGTTTTTGAGGAAAGAAACACTATTGCTTTCATGTTAATTAATCGACGCTTAATTTACGTTTCTACGTTCGAGGAACCTCACACGGTCAAGATGAATTCATTTTCTGTGTTTGTTCTTCCTATGATTCTTTTATTCCCATCCATTCTTCGGTAATTTTGCCCTCACAGTATTATTTTTTTATTTACGTGGTGACCATTATAAAACAGTTGACTTATCAATGTCAGTCGTATGAGTTCTTGAAGAAACAGTGGTTTAAAATCCGCTTGATTGGTTTAAAATTACTATAATTCAATACGTTTTCAATCCCAGAGGTTCCCAATAAACTAAGCAGCTATAAAATTGTATTTTAGAGCTCCAATGTTAATCTTGCGGAGGAAAAAGAAAAAAAATTACTTACTAATCTATTAATTATACTTATTTTTGAATGTAACTTTGTATTTGGCTTCATGTGGTTAAGATCCATCCATTTAAGCTTAGAAATCCTAGTTTATTTGTTCCTCGCAGGAGCAAACCTGCATACCCTTTCCCATTTTAATCTTAAGGAGACAAACTCCTTTTTTTGACAGATGTTGATGACACTTAAAACACACAGTAAAACGTATTTATGCTAAAAATTCCTACTTTTAGTGCTCCTCACAGCGGCAAACCTGCATACGCTTTCTCACGTTAATCATACAGAGAATAGACAAATTCCTTTATTTGCATATATTATGGACAGATAGAACCAAATCAAACGACAATATTGATTTGGAAATTATCTGAGTACGCAGGCCTGCTGCGACTGGTGGTGTTGACCTGTCCCAACATCTCGCTATGGGACTGGGGCGATGGCGGCCCGGCAGCCCAGCTGGCAGCTCAGTATCGATCTATGTAAGGCAGGTCGGGTACGCCTCCCGACGGCAAATGGCGCCACCGAATGTCGAGGACCAATAAAACATCAGGATTACAGGACACGGACTGTCGTCTGTGTCAGGACCTGCTGATCTGAAAGGAGATTTGGGCTAGCTCGGTTAAATGTTCCTTTGTTAAAGTAATACTCTGAAATGTTATTGTTTATGAAAGCACAGAGGTCGAAGAGCAAAGGAAATGTTTTCTTCTTTGATATTTTAAGATTATTCCATCTCGTCTCTTCTTTCTTCTTCCTTAGTCCTTACTAGTCCAGTTGTCACTAAATTATGACGTCTAAAGTTTTAATAAAATAAAATAAAATGTTTTTCACCTTTTGAAAAATCAATCGTTTGTGCATGTAAAAAATAAACTGAAGATGTGGGTTGTAAAGTCCTAAGGACTCTTAGTTAGATAGTAAAATATATTTTAATCTGTAAATCCATGCAACGTGCTGAATGTTTTTACATTACTTGTTTTATGGAGTATAAATTATGCTACGAATATCTTAGTCCCATTAAGATAGAGTCAAGGCAGAAGGGAACTTGAAATTTATAGCCATTTTTTAAATCAAGATGCTTGGCCATACAAAATGATTGTATTTACTTCCATGTGGGGAATCGGTTATAGGATCATGAATATGTCTAAAGGAAATGTTTTCACTTCATCTAACCCTGTCAAAAATTACACTGAAAACATATCCGTGTCAATGATGTAATCACTACTTCCGCTGCACTTTTTGCGTTCCACAAATCTGCTTACACCCCACACCCAGAGCTTAGACATATCAATGAACAATAAAAGTCTTATTGATTTACTAATTTACGTATTTTCGTTAATAATGGTTCTTGATTCTAGTTTGGTTTTAAAATTTGGTGACATGCCTCAATACATATACTAGCTGCTGAAAAGGGTAATTTGAAACAATACGATATGTTTTTAGTTGTAGATAAACAATAATAAAATTTATTAAGCCACAAACGAAAGTTAATTTACAACGAAATTTTGTTTGCAATTCGACTAATTGTATTCGTAATTACTCCAGTAAGTGGTGCGAGTGATTCTGGAATTAGGGATCTTTTGGTGGCAGTAGATTTTTTAAAGCTTCTTTATCTTAAAAACAATTAAGATGAAAGAGAATAAACACGCCCACGGCAACTGAGGCGGTAACCTCACGTTGTTTACAGGAAAAATCCATTACCTTCTGTTGATGACTTGTTTTATTATGAGTACGGACTCTTAGTTAGATAGTAAAATATATTTTAATCTGTAAATCCATGCAACGTGCTGAATGTTTTTACATTACTTGTTTTATGGAGTATAAATTATGCTACGAATATCTTAGTCCCATTAAGATAGAGTCAAGGCAGAAGGGAACTTGAAATTTATAGCCATTTTTTAAATCAAGATGCTTGGCCATACAAAATGATTGTATTTACTTCCATGTGGGGAATCGGTTATAGGATCATGAATATGTCTAAAGGAAATGTTTTCACTTCATCTAACCCTGTCAAAAATTACACTGAAAACATATCCGTGTCAATGATGTAATCACTACTTCCGCTGCACTTTTTGCGTTCCACAAATCTGCTTACACCCCACACCCAGAGCTTAGACATATCAATGAACAATAAAAGTCTTATTGATTTACTAATTTACGTATTTTCGTTAATAATGGTTCTTGATTCTAGTTTGGTTTTAAAATTTGGTGACATGCCTCAATACATATACTAGCTGCTGAAAAGGGTAATTTGAAACAATACGATATGTTTTTAGTTGTAGATAAACAATAATAAAATTTATTAAGCCACAAACGAAAGTTAATTTACAACGAAATTTTGTTTGCAATTCGACTAATTGTATTCGTAATTACTCCAGTAAGTGGTGCGAGTGATTCTGGAATTAGGGATCTTTTGGTGGCAGTAGATTTTTTAAAGCTTCTTTATCTTAAAAACAATTAAGATGAAAGAGAATAAACACGCCCACGGCAACTGAGGCGGTAACCTCACGTTGTTTACAGGAAAAATCCATTACCTTCTGTTGATGACTTGTTTTATTATGAGTACAGTTTTATTTAGCTGTGAGTTTGATAGTTTCCACGTCTTAATCAGCATCATGATTCGTGAAAGTGTATTCCCGAGGTCGTAAATTTTCTTTATTTATAATTTTAATTTCAAGATTTTAATTTCTGAATAATAGGGTATTTAAAAATGTTACTGGAAATTTTTTTCTCATGTTTTAGGAACATTCCTATACATTCCAAATCAAACAACCGTGGTCGTCATGAAAACATCTATATCCGGAAACAAATTTTTTACTTTCTACCTATGACATGTATGGAAAAAGTATTTTTCGTCAAAATTTCAGAATTTCAATTCATAGTAGATATATCCATTTTGAGCCCCAATGAATATACTGACAGACTGACAGACTGTCAGTCTGTCAGTCTGTCAGTCTGTCAGTCTGTCAGTCTGTCAGTCTGTCAGTCTGTCAGTCTGTCAGTCTGTCAGTCTGTCAGTCTGTCAGTCTGTCAGTCTGTCAGTCTGTCAGTCTGTCAGTCTGTCAGTCTGTCAGTCTGTCAGTCTGTCAGTCTGTCAGTCTGTCAGTCTGTCAGTCTGTCAGTCTGTCAGTCTGTCAGTCTGTCAGTCTGTCAGTCTGTCAGTCTGTCAGTCTGTCAGTCTGTCAGTCTGTCAGTCTGTCAGTCTGTCAGTCTGTCAGTCTGTCAGTCCGTCAGTCCGTCAGTCCGTCAGTCCGTCAGTCCGTCAGTCCGTCAGTCCGTCAGTCCGTCAGTCCGTCAGTCCGTCAGTCCGTCAGTCTGTAGATCCTTTTCCGCTCAAGTGGTACCTATCCAAGAGCGTGGTATGCCACGCTCTTGCAAGGCCAGTGGCCTCTTGCGAAGCCACGATGCACTAGAGTAAGTATTCATATGTCTGTCATTTATGATTTTGGGCTGTTTTGTTCCCAATAATTCTAACAATTATTTGATTAGTTTTCTCTTGTTGTTAGTTGAAAAAATTTGGTTAATATTTTAGTAATACCAAATTTTTAATGGGATTAAAATAAATATTAAAGTATATAAGTAAGTATTTACTTATGTATGTATTTACTTATGTAACTTACGTATGTTATATGTACTTATGTATTTACTTATGTTCAGTCTGATACCTTATACAGTACTTCATTTTCAGGTCCACTGACGCAAAAACACCATTTGTGTGGGATTGTATATACAGTTTTGTAAATGTAAAAATACTTAACCCATATCTAACTCCAGGCAAATAAATATGTTCGAAGGCAGCAGGTTCAGAAGGGAATGTGTATGTCAAAAAAGTATTTAAACATATATTTTTTGCAAATTATTTTTATAGCACCATTGAAATTAACTAAAAAAATTATGATTATGAATTTTTAATTTTTTTGTCGACTGTTTTCTAAGATACAGTAACTGGTTAATACATTTTACGTCATCTTTCGGAGCTCCAAAACTTATATTACACAGTATAACTTCCTTATTTAATCCTTGATTATGACTAAGATTGAATAATCACAAATAATTCCCAAACAAAAGAAAATCCGTTAAGGGCTACTATGACGAGATTTTAAGTTACTTAAAATAAAAACTGAATATTTAACTTTTTTTAAATTTTCTATCAGATATATTTTTAAAGGATTGCCCGGGTGATCAGTAACAGACGTGAATGGGGGGAGGTTTGAGAGTGACAGAGGGTGGGCGAGGGGGTTGAGTTAGGCCCTAAGTGATGGATGCGTCCAAGTTGGCCGTGTTACAAGAGCTGTGGCTATCAGTTAGGTTTATGCTCGCTCTCTGCAGGGAAAAATGCACTATTCATGGAAGGTTTTTACGACATTTGAAAATAGTTATTCCATTTTATATGAATTGCATATAAACAACGAATAGTTTACATAAGAAAACTATTTTCTGAAAATAAATAATTGTGTTAAACATGATAAACTACTAAAAATAAAACTTTATATAAGTGTAACCGTAATTTTTAATTCGTTATGAAAATTAACATTGCGATAAAGAAAGTCTAAAAGGATTATCAAATACCAAGAGTTCTAAGTCTAGAATTTAAACGACACCAGAACATATAAGAAACAATATTGCAATCGAAATCAGAACTATAACAGACTAGGGCATAAATAAAACCTTGTATAATACGACGCAAGAATTTCACCAATATCAACAATGGAGGCATGTATTGGGCAAAGAAACCGAGTTATTATGCGTATTTTCATTGATTTAAGAATTACTTGTGATTATAAAAACGTAATATTAATCATAAGCTAAGCCACAAAAGAAAAGTTTATAAATTTACTTGAAAGAAATTTAGTCCAAGGTCTATTTCTAGTATCGTGCTTGATCACAAAGACCTAACGTTAGGGATCAGCTTTAGTGTACTTCAAGTAAGTGAAAACATAGAAGCTATACAGTACAAATATGTTAACCAAAATTACTACGAAACATCACTAACGCACCTTGGTACGCATGAAAAAAATCTCTATTACAATTGGGACATATTTGATTTTAGGAATATTCCTACAGTCAAAGAATTAATCATAACATTTCGCAAAAATACGTATACAAATTAGAGACACATCCAAGTATCTGGCATTAAATTTACTGGCCAATAATACTTAGACAGTCAATGGACTAAAAAGGGCTTCAGATTTGTATAAGAAATTTAGTAAATTACTTTAAATTAGTTAAAACTAAATTTAAAGTAGTATTTTTTTCGTCATCACTGAATTGTTTCAAACTAGCTGCTTACTATTCAATTAGATTAGTTTATATTATTAAAATGATGATTATTAGATACGAACAGGTAATAAAGTTAATTTAATGATGAAAAAAGTTTCAAAATTGAAGTTGAATTATTGTATTTATAACAGTTTTTCTTTCTTCGCTAGAGACTTTGTCTAAGAGTTGGAGCTAGGAAATAAGAAAACGCTTTAGTGAGGTTAACGCATCAGTAAAATAGTAATCAAAATCTGAATACCATCTAAATTTGGTATTCAAATTTGGTATTTGGTATTGACTAAGACCATGGCGTGTCTTGTAATCCAGCTACTTGGTCACGAATTGTGTATAGTTGTGAGCGATAGTCAGTGGATGTAGTGTTTCCTTGTGTGGATTAACGTCCACACTATTTAATACTAAGTTAATACGCAAAGACCACCCTCATAATTGGACCAGTTCATAATTCAGAGGGAGTGGTTTGGACTCCACGTTAAACTGTAGGCCTCTTAGATACGCCATTGAGTGTTGGGATATTAACAATTCTGTCTAAGTAACATGTCAGCCTTAGTCAGTAACAACTAACAAGACTACAAGATCTTGTAAAAATCATCCTAAACTTATTTCTCATTCATACTTGGCTTAAAATACCTACCTGGGTAGGTTGCCATTTCAGTTAAAAGTATAAAGTATTTGAATAAAATCTAAAATGAACCTTGTTCTATAGCAGAATAATATTTTACAAAAATCACGAATCTTATGTAGTTTAAATGAATTGAAACGTTCAAAGTTGATGTATAAAAAGTATATAGAAATCGATTAATTATAAGTCAGGAATCCTGAAACCTGGCGGTTATGGAGGGCATGTAGTAATTGCCTTGGCTGCATGAAGGACTCAAAGTCTGACACAATACACAGCTGCAGGAATACTGCATGTTGTACTAGAGATAACAGCTCTTTCAGTTTGCTCCTGGCGCGACATTATTTTAACTTCCATAGAGCTTATTTTTAAATCTTAGTTGTTCAGATTTAGTGAGTTTTAAATGTTATTTCGTAGATACCTCCAATTTGTGCCATTCGTTTTCTTTTGTCAAGACCTTTGAAATTATATGCAACAAGCTGGGGCTGCTATTTAAAAATTTCAAGTTACCCCTAAACTACCCCTTTTGTGGGGGAGGGGGTAAAAATTTGAATACATAAAAAACTACCTTTTTTATCAAATAAACATCCCGAAAGTATAAAATTTTTATCCCCATTATTAAAAAAATTAAAAGGGGGTGGGACTTTTGAGACACGCGGTATACATATTACTATCAAAGCACTATTAAAATTGGGGATGGTTTTGATTTTTGCTAGATTAGAAAATTGTGAATCAATCTCCTCAGATTTATTTCTTTTGGGGGATATTATTAATATGTGTTATCGTTTCAGTATTGTTATTAATATGTCACTACCCAGAATATCTAATCCTTCACAACGAAGCCGTAATGCTATTTGACTTCAGAACATGGCCAATCTTAAGGTTAACATGTATTTACTGTTAGGTGTTACGAAGTTAGCCGGGTCAGCTAGTTTTGAATAAATCATAGATTCAAGATCCATGTACAAGTAAAGTATGATTAAGGACAGTATATTTGTCGACCATTTTTGACGCTTTAGACTAATGAGCTGTTATGTTACTTACATTGTAGCAGTTATTTCCTGATTAATTAATTACTGATTGCTTGTTTATGTTTTGCGAATGCCGACCTCAATTTTAAAAGTATGTTCAAAAACGATCTTTTGTGAACTAGGACAAAAAAATCATCATAACAAAGGTAGTCCTAGGAAAAAACAAATTTTGCTCTTCAACACATATATCTAAAACAGCTGTTTTTGAAGCAGAATGTCTAAAATATTTTTTTGTTAGATTTGTTGAGTGTCATTGTGATAGTTGAGTAAAATCGTTGGAAGTTCGCACGTTGGCCAACAGATGGTGTTGGATTGCTTCTTATGAAATAAATCACTGCCATGCCCCATCTAACACTGGTATTGGGTTTCAAACAACAGTTTTCAACTTTGGATCTTTAATAGTTCGAATACAGCATTACTAAATTAATGGATTCTTCAGCAATAAAACTACCATATTCCATTGGAGATTATATAATAGCCAGTAGTAAATGTAGTACGTAAACTGTAATCCGATAACGAGAAATTTGATTTGAAAGTACTGTTGGTCGTTTTATTCAACGTACCGGTTCTTTATGTTAAAAAAATTAATGTAAACAATCTTGTTGCTACCTAAATTAGACGCACAATCAAATATGAAGTATAAGATATTCAATGTGTTCATTGATTAAAATACTTTTTTATCAGTAAATTTAATGTCCGAGGATTCCTGTGTCAATTGATTACTAAATAAATAATGTTAATAATTAATATGTTCTGTGTATTGTGCGACTTTAAAAAATAAAGACAATATAATTCAGTTGCTTCACTAAACAAATATTTTCTAGAGAAAGGATAACATTCATAAATTTAATCACCAAACAAATCATTTAAATTTTTAATATTACAATATACACACTCTAGAGAAAGATATTACATGAAAATTACACGATGTTTGTAATAAAATCCCTCCCAAACCGGTTAATTTAATCTGAATTTTCAAAAATGCATCAGTAAACTGATTGTAAGCAAACTTAAGCTGGGTGATTGATAATGACAGTTAATCACAAATCCTTCAGATACTGAGAGAGTTTTTTAAACTAATTTATGCAATCTATTATACTTTTACAATATCTATAGCTTTCCGTCACTACCAGGGCTCCTGCGTGCTGCTTGGGTGTTTGTTCCGTTTTACGGTCCGGATAAAAACAATAAGAATACCAATTCGGTTCATCGAGGAAATGCTTATTAAATTCAAACTGCTGATATTTTTATTATTGTATCAGATTGAGTTCATTAAATAAACCACATTACTATAAAGCATAAAGCAAATGTCATAGAATCGAATTAAAAGTTCAAATTCACATTGCACAGTTGTTCTGTTCTATTTTTTTTTACTTTTTGCTATAGCTCATTAGAGTTATTCCTCTGATTTATTTTTAAACTCAAAATATTTAAAGTTTATTTAAACCGGTCATCAAATCGAATAAGAAATATCTTGTTTATAAACAGTATACGAAATAAACATAGCATCATAGAACAGTGTTAGAATATTTCATTCAGATAGATAAACTTTACCACTAGTTTATTACTTTTGTATAAGCTTGTTGTTACAAATTTCTTTAAATGCATATATCAAAAGAATATTATTGAAAATTCTCCAAACATAAATTTGCCATTTAAATTGTGCTCAAAAACCCTAAATTTGTAATTTTATTTTCTTGTTTCCAGTACGTTCTTAAATTTTATTTCTGTGGGCATTATGGGTTCTGTTTCAAGTAGTATATTATGGATGAATAAACGGTATCAGTGGACTTACACATATTTTCTCCCTTAAGTCAATTTAAACGACAATCTTTAATAAAACCATCATATTTTTGACGTTTCTCTAAATATTGTTTAACAATTAATTGTTCCAAAAATAATCTTGCAATTTCTGAAAATAACAACAGAAACAAAATTAAACAAATTTTTTTATCTTGTTCAAAACAACAGATTAGAGGTTCAAAAAATTCCCTCTTTAAATTTTATTGATAAGGACTTAAAATACATTTCGCCACCCAGTCGCTGGGCAGGTGGGCTGGTGGGTTGCTCAAGTCCTTGGTACAACGGGTTCGTGCCACAGAGACGTAAGAAACTAGGTTGAGCAGACACAGACACAGTATCGACGCAGATGTGGATAACACGAAAAGCCTTCACTCTCCATGGAGGAAGCGAGAGCAATAAAATGGTTCCTTTGGAGATTTGATTGACTAATACCATTATGAATTAGATCTGAGGCTGAAACAGGTTAAAATTTCTCGAAACTATTATTTAGGGTTACTGCCTTATTAGCAAATTTCCTATGGACAAGTGAGCATTCACTAGACCCATGCAAGCGTCATGAATGACTTGTTTAAGATAACAATTTTTATTTTTTCTAGATTTTTAATCACTTTTAGACGACTATAATGGTATACTTTATAAGATTACCGGATCAAAAATGTGGTATTAAAAACTAATGTAAAATTTTGCTACGTGAAAAGGGTTAGTTAGTACCACGGTCAAAATCCTAATTGGTCACAGAACCGATCACAGGCTAAATCCTGTCCGAGATCATGGGGTTACGGTAGCGGCCCCTCTAGGCCTCATTTGCCAGAAGCTTATCTAGAGATAACAGCTCTTTCAGTTTGCTCCTGGCGTGACATTTTTTTAACTTCCATAGAGCTTATTTTTAAATCTTAGTTGTTCAGATTTAGTGAGTTTTAAATGTTATTTCGTAGATACCTCCAATTTTTGCCATTCGTTTTCTTTTGTCAAGACCTTTGAAATTATATGCAACAAGCTGGGGCTGCTATTTAAAAATTTCAAGTTACCCCTAAACTACCCCTTTTGTGGGGGAGGGGGTAAAAATTTGAATACATAAAAAACTACCTTTTTTATCAAATAAACATCCCAAAAGTATAAAATTTTTATCCCCATTAATAAAAAAAATTAAAAGGGGGTGGGACTTTTGAGACACGTGGTATACATATTACTATCAAAACACTATTAAAATTGGGGATGGTTTTGATTTTTGCTAGATTAGAAAATTGTGAATCAATATCCTCAGATTTATTTATTTTGGGGGATATTATTAATATGTGTTATCGTTTCAGTATTGTTATTAATATGTCACTACCCAGAATATCTAATCCTTCACAACGAAGCCGTAATGCTATTTGACTTCAGAACATGGCCAATCTTAAGGTTAACATGTATTTACTGTTAGGTGTTACGAAGTTAGCCGGGTCAGCTAGTTTTGAATAAATCATAGATTCAAGATCCATGTACAAGTAAAGTATGATTAAGGACAGTATATTTGTCGACCATTTTTGACGCTTTAGACTAATGAGCTGTTATGTTACTTACATTGTAGCAGTTATTTCCTAATTAATTAATTACTGATTGCTTGTTTATGTTTTGCGAATGCCGACCTCAATTTTAAAAGTATGTTCAAAAACGATCTTTTGTGAACTAGGACAAAAAAATCATCATAACAAAGGTAGTCCTAGGAAAAAACAAATTTTGCTCTTCAACACACATATCTAAAACAGCTGTTTTTGAAGCAGAATGTCTAAAATATTTTTTTGTTAGATTTGTTGAGTGTCATTGTGATAGTTGAGTAAAATCGTTGGAAGTTCGCACGTTGGCCAACAGATGGTGTTGGATTGCTTCTTATGAAATAAATCACTGCCATGCCCCATCTAACACTGGTATTGGGTTTCAAACAACAGTTTTCAACTTTGGATCTTTAATAGTTCGAATACAGCATTACTAAATTAATGGATTCTTCAGCAATAAAACTACCATATTCCATTGGAGATTATATAATAGCCAGTAGTAAATGTAGTACGTAAACTGTAATCCGATAACGAGAAATTTGATTTGAAAGTACTGTTGGTCGTTTTATTCAACGTACCGGTTCTTTATGTTAAAAAAATTAATGTAAACAATCTTGTTGCTACCTAAATTAGACGCACAATCAAATATGAAGTATACGATATTCAATGTGTTCATTGATTAAAATACTTTTATCAGTAAATTTAATGTCCGAGGATTCCTGTGTCAATTGATTACTAAATAAATAATGTTAATAATTAATATGTTCTGTGTATTGTGCGACTTTAAAAATTAAAGAGAATATAATTCAGTTTCTTCACTAAACAAATATTTTCTAGAGAAAGGATAACATTCATAAATATAATCACCAAACAAATCATTTAAATTTTTAATATTACAATATACACACTCTAGAAAAAGATATTACATGAAAATTACACGATGTTTGTAATAAAATCCCTCCCAAACCGGTTAATTTAATCTGAATTTTCGAAAATGCATCAGTAAACTGATTGTAAGCAAACTTAAGCTGGGTGATTGATAATGACAGTTAATCACAAATCCTTCAGATACTGAGAGAGTTTTTTAAACTAATTTATGCAATCTATTATACTTTTACAATATCTATAACTTTCCGTCACTACCACGGCTCCTGTGTGCTGCTTGGGTGTTTGTTCCGTTTTACGGTCCGGATAAAAACAATAAGAATACCAATTCGGTTCATCGAGGAAATGCTTATTAAATTCAAACTGCTGATATTTTTATTATTGTATCAGATTGAGTTCATTAAATAAACCACATTACTATAAAGCATAAAGCAAATGTCATAGAATCGAATTAAAAGTTCGAATTCACATTGCACAGTTGTTCTGTTCAATTTTTTTTACTTTTTGCTATAGCTCATTAGAGTTATTCCTCTGATTTATTTTTAAACTCAAAACGTTTAAAGTTTATTTAAACCGGTCATCAAATCGAATAAGAAATAACTTGTTTATAAACAGTATACGAAATAAACATAGCATCATAGAACAGTGTTAGAATATTTCATTCAGATAGATAAACTTTACCACTAGTTTATTACTTTTGTATAAGCTTGTTGTTACAAATTTCTTTAAATGCATATATCAAAAGAATATTATTGAAAACTCTCCAAACATAAATTTGCCATTTAAATTGCGCTCAAAAACCCTAAATTTGTAATTTTATTTTCTTGTTTCCAGTACGTTCTTAAATTTTATTTCTGTGGGCATTATGGGTTCTGTTTCAAGTAGTATATTATGGATGAATAAACGGTATCAGTGGACTTACACATATTTTCTCCCTTAAGTCAATTTAAACGACAATCTTTAATAAAACCATCATATTTTTGACGTTTCTCTAAATATTTGTTTAACAATTAATTGTTCCAAAAATAATCTTGCAATTTTGAAAATAACAACAGAAACAAAATTAAACAATTTTTTTATCTTGTTCAAAACAACAGATTAGAGGTTCAAAAAATTCCCTCTTTAAATTTTATTGATAAGGACTTAAAATACATTTCGCCACCCAGTCGCTGGGCAGGTGGGCTGGTGGGTTGCTCAAGTCCTTGGTACAACGGGTTCGTGCCACAGAGACGTAAGAAACTAGGTTGAGCAGACACAGACACAGTATCGACGCAGATGTGGATAACACGAAAAGCCTTCACTCTCCATGGAGGAAGCGAGAGCAATAAAATGGTTCCTTTGGAGATTTGATTGACTAATACCATTATGAATTAGATCTGAGGTTGAAACAGGTTAAAATTTCTCGAAACTATTATTTAGGGTTACTGCCTTATTAGCAAATTTCCTATGGACAAGTGAGCATTCACTAGACCCATGCAAGCGTCATGAATGACTTGTTTAAGATAACAATTTTGTTTTTTCTAGATTTTTAATCACTTTTAGACGACTATAATGGTATACTTTATAAGATTACCGGATCAAAAATGTGGTATTAAAAAACTAATGTTTTTAGTATACGAAATTTTTTTCTTATTTCAAAATTTCACATCGGTTACGTGAAAAAGGCCTGCTCTTCATCCACGTTCTCGAAATTTCAGCTCAAAAACATAAGCAGTTTCCACACTCGTTGCATTGAACATTTTTCAACTTGAAAATATTTTGCCTAAGCATACCGTATTTATGATACAATCAACAAATAAACGTTCAAATAATACTTTTTAAAGATAGTCGACTTTTTTAATCATACCACCTGTCATACCCTTTAATCAAACTACAATAATCAAATAATAACGTGAAATATCTATTATTTGTATTTTAAACATAATAAAGTGAGACAAAACAAGGGGGATCCTAACACTAACACTGACAACACGCCGCAATGCGCGATACAAGTTACATTCTGTGTCTAGACTAATAGTTACATACTGTTGCAGACGTACTAACAGGGCCAGTCGTGTGTTGATGTGTCGTTATAAAATGTCGAAAATGTGTTTCGCATCACAAAGAACACCCAAATGTAGACAGTGGGTTCCGTGAGGTAAAAAATTCTCTTTACTTCCTTCCCTTATATTTATAAGGGAATAATATGTATTATAGGGAGAACGTACTGTTTTCATCAACATTATCAATTTGGAGTTGAGAGCAGAGATATCCGTTTTGAGGCTCCCTGAATTTGAGAAGACCGTCGCCACACCGGTCGCCTGATTTTTATGAAATTTGGTACACAGATGCACTTTGGCCATATCTATAGGCCATTATTTAAGTTGTTGATTTTTAATGGCAGTTTGTTTACCCCTGAAAACCCTTTAAAATGTGAAGATGTGTCACAAATGTCTCAAAATCCACACAAACGATTTTCATTAAAATTTCATGGTTTACAAGTATTAGACCTGAGATCTCAAATTATATAAGAACAACCGTATGTCTGTATAACTAATGGCTCAAAATTTATGGGCTTTTATATGTAAAAAGTTTAATGTTTAATGTTTTTATTATTATAATTTTTTTGGCAAAAAATAATTTTATAAAATAATATAATTGATAGTCATATCCACACTGAAATAAAATTCAACTTTTCCTTGGATTCGTTAATTGTAGACTAATGATTCAAAAACACATTTGTTTATTTTTTTAAGCTGGCTTTAAGAGTCGTAGTCAAATTATACTTTGCCTATATCGTTTTTGCGGAAAACTAAAAAAAATGATTTTTGTCACATAAAAGCCTATAACTTATGAACCCTCATTTAACAGACATGCCTGTGGTGTCATATCATTATTAGTAGTCTATGCATTATAAACTACTAAATTTGAATCAAAATCTTTAAAGTCATTTTTGAGATTTTTAGATTTTTTACCTTCTTATGGGGTTTTAGGAGTGAACTACCCTTAAAAATGAAATATTCGAAAAAATGAAAAAAACCTGGAGATACGGACTGAATATATACATACATACAGAATTTCATCTAAATCGGACCAATGGGATAGGGCGTGGCTCTGTACACATCCAGACACACACACGGACAGACAGACATAAAGTCGAAACCCACTTTTTTGGATTCATGGGACCCCAAACGGATATACCTACTCTCGACTGAAATTTGAATTTTTTAAACGAAAACAATAATTTTTCCATATACTATCGTATATGGATAAACAAACTAGAAAAAAACACTATTTGCGTACAGAATTGAGTGATACAATAGGATTTAGTTTTAGAACAGATATGTAGTGTATAAGGTTATAGAGTAAAACTACTACTCTACAACTTTTTAAACCTAACCTGGGATCTCTGCCTTTAATTTGTACTTAATATCTACTTTAATATCGGGTAGTTGAGTGCACAAGTATTGAATGTCAAGTAAAATGACCAATGAAATTTCAGTTTACAATTCGTTATTGGAAGTTTTTCTATTACTAATTGCAATTTACAATATGAATAATCTGAAGCTTTTTGTAAAAAACGTACAAATAAAACAAATAATACTCTTATGATCTTTTTGTACTGTTGACGATTTAAATAACTATAGATAAATAATCAAATCGAAACCATAACACAATTATATCTACAGAAGTCATGTTACTACAGTACTTTGATTTCTATATTAAGTCACACAGTAAATTTAGCATAAAAAATAAAAACCTATTATTTTTGCTGCAAACTTAACATAATCCAATCATGTAGTTTTTACACTACGATATAAACTTAAATTTTTAGTGAAATATGTAAAAAGTTAAATCACCACGAGAGTGGTATTGGAACTTCGAGATCTTCAAGTGTCTATAGCTTGTGGATTAAATGTTTTGGCGATTGTTTGTCCTTTCTAATGATTCTTAAAACCAAATAAATACTAAATTTCACCCGTATGGTAAGGAAATTGAAGAATATGACTGTTCGGGTGAAGGTGGTCGATATCCCGAGGTGATTTGTACGGCTTTGCCAAGCCCTAAACAGAACAATTCGGTAATCGCGTCATATCATATTATGATAGAGAAAAACTACAACATTTTATACAGAGGAGGTAATACAGATAATTAATATAGTGGAGGTAGTTTAGTGTAGGTAATACAGTTAATTAATACAGTTTATGTAATACAGTTTGTTAATAATTATAGTGGACGTAATGCAGTTAATTAATACAATGGATATAATGTAGTTAATTAACACAGTGGAAACATGTAATAAAGTTAATTGTCACAGTGTATGTAATATAGGTAATAAATACAGTAGATATAATACAGTTAATTATTGCAGTGGATGTTATACAGTTAATATACAGTGGAAGTAATATAATGAATTAATACAGTGGAGGTTGTTAATAATACCGTTAATTAATTAATAACCCTGCACAATATCAGCTCCGACTATTATACTTATTATTTTTTCTATTCTATATTATATTATTTTTTCAGTGTTTCTTGCGCGTGACTCGGTAACTAATTAATTGAAATAGAAATAAATTCAATGTAATTAATAATATTTTGAATTATTCCTTTTTTTTAAACTGCTATGTTATGAGGAATATGATTTACCAAAACTATTCGCATATTATATAGATGAACGCAATATTTTACGTTATTTCTGCTTATTGAAAATCAGCCAAAATTTCCTGGGCAGTAAAATTAACAAGTATTAAAATGTGCATTGTTGTTTTTTCTACTATCTGGCACATAAAACAATGTTTTATACTAAGGATAATTTAAAAACACACGTGCAAAATATATAATTTTGCAAATCGGTTGAAAACTTAGTTTTGTCAATAAATGTTTTAAAATTATGATTTTAAAAACTTATGATGTCTGTAAATCTAACTGATGTTTTTAAAACGACTGCAAATGATAAAATAACACTAGAAGTTTAAAGAAGTGCCTTTACTACACCATACATTCTCGTACGTCTATGAAACACACTTGTCTAGCCCGATACATACGAGTAGTTTATATGAAATAATTTACAACATCTGACATCAACGTTTATATCTTCATGCGATATGTAACAAGAATACGAAGGAAATGAGGACAAATACAAATAAATTTGCGTGATACTCGGTATTATTTGGCAAGCTTGCGTCAAACGTCAAATAAAAGGTTGGCCTGGTTGGCGAGGTTGTGTACGGATCAATGGGAGGTCAGATCGGGTCAACACACACACACGCACGCACACACACACACACACACACACACACACACACACACGCACACACGTACTGGTAATAAAACATTTATAAATTGAATATTGTATTATTACGGTTTAGGTGCCCCATAATTTGTTAGTAGTCTAAACACTTGAATATTTACAAAAAATTTCTCTCACTTACAAATTGAGAGTAAAATAACAACTGGTACGACTGAATGGTGATCAAATTTTCTTGGAACCTTTATCAGAATACCATCATAGCTTTTGTTAGCATAGCAAGTATCAAAACCTAGCTTGATCACGACATATTTCTGTTTTATTTGAAAACTTGCGATCATTTAAGCAAGAGCAGAATATACAAAAGATTTCTCAGCTCAAACAAACTGGCGGCTGCCAACACTCGCTCCGTCTAACAGCGAGCAACGTCTCCTACTGCGCAAGCCCCCTTCAAGTATATTGAGTAGTTCCATTCGATTATTTATAAATAACTTTTGTATTGTCCAAACTGACAAGAGCTCTGGATTGTTTTTGGGAGTCACTTTTCAAGTTGAAATTGAATAACTTTCTCTGTCTAACTTGAACAGTTTTAACGCTCGACTACCAAACAGTTGTAGATATTGCAATTTCTATGTGATGCTGCATTTAAATTTGTGTAGACTTTAATGATACTTATGGTGATGAAGAAAGGTTAAAATATTACTACATTATGTAATAATGATTTTATTATTTATCTTATCAAAAAAGAAATAAAACTAAAAGGTTTTGCTTTCGTGTAGGGTTTCCATTATTCATTATTAACGCTGTCTCTGAACTATTATCTTACGGTAAAGAAACTTAAAAACATTATGTACATTTGAAAAAGTATCAAACCCTATTTCCGTTACAGAAAACATTTAGTTTGAGTGGTGGATTCGCTTTTGGATTCAGGAAGCCAAAAACCCGATTTTCACCATTAACTCAAATTATAAAATTTCGATGCAAACAACAACGTCACAATTATATTTAGGGGGAGATAACCTAGACATTAACAAGACCCTCTCACGATGTCACAGCAAAGGGTTCGCAGGAGGTAAAAAATTCTAGCCAATGGCATGTAATAAATCTGAGCGTGCGATGAAGAAGAGTCCCAGGGCAACGGTGGTTGGCGCAGGAACGCCCCGGGATCATGGCGCGGTCGCGCAGCTGTTGGTATCAATTAAAGCAAAAACAGAGGCTCATAAACAAGGCGGGACAATTAAATATAGCATGGTAATAGCGCGGTAGAGCCGCCCTGGGCGAGGCTCCTTGTGCCGCTACTGTCCGGGCTCGGGCAGAGGCTACCGTTCCAACTGAAATGAGATGGGACTGTATTTGTTACATAAACATAATAAAATTATTGCCACTGGTTTTAAAGAGATCCCTTAAAATCATGGCCATTGGCAGGCAAAACAATGTAGGAAGGAAAGAGCGTGAGACAGGAACAGTTTTGCCAGCAAGTTGACAAGTTTGAGCAACAAATGTACTCTTCCTAATGTTGAAGGGATAAAAAGCGTGAGGCAAGGACAGTTTTGTCAGCAACTTGACAAGTTTGAGCAACTAGTGTGCTGTTATAGCTAATTTTCAGGAACAACTCCGTTTTCAACTAGCCAAAGAACTTGTAGGTACCCACGAGCTCATCTGCTAGTATCAGTAGCCTGTTGGCAGATGTTATATACCAGATATACCTCAGGACCTAGCGGAGAACAAGTAATTATCAGCTAAATACTTAATACCGCCGTCGCAGCAGATCTGCGTACTTATCGAATTTGAAAATCAATAATAATATTACATGTCAAGTTTTATCAATATCTGTCGATAAAAATATGTGAGTTATTTGCCTATTCTCTATAAGATTAACATGGAAAAGATAATGCAGGTTTGCCGATGTGAGGAACACTGAAAGTATGCCTTTATAGCATAAACGATTTTTATTTTGACAATTTATACCAGGTTTTATCGACATATGTCCATAAATAAAGGAGTTTTCCTACACTCCATACAATTAACATGAGAAAAGAGTGTGCAGGTTAACTGCTGTGAGGAACACTGAAAGTATGCATTTCTAGCATAAACAATTTTTATTTTTACAATTTTAGGGGTGCGCAAAAAGCCGCTACGGCTGAAGTGCCTTGGTAGTAATCCGCCCCTTCTAATAAAAAAATTATACTAATTTTTATCAACATTAGTCCATAAATAAAGGAGATCGTAAGATTTTGACGAGACTTGTCGTGTTTATGAATGAGTGTGTGTGTGTGTGTGTGTGTGTGTATGTGAACACGAAATATATATATATATATATATATATATATATATATATATATATATATATTGATTCTGGTACCAGCTTCTTTTTTTAATTATTTGATTCGTTGTACTCACAATACATCGTCGTCAATAATAATTACCTTGCAATACAAGGGTGATATTTTACTTTAACTTCAAGATATAGATGTCCTTGGGTAGACAGCTTTATATTGAAATGGTAACCATAAGGCAAGTTGTATGTTACAAATATTTCATATACTATTCCAGGAAGCAGTCTATATGCTCTGTGGTATAACAGTTTGAATATAAAATTCCACTTGTGTGTCGCTGACTAATTTTCAGGACAAACTAAAATCTTAACCACCTACATGCAAATCAAATAGGAAGTAATGTTTTCATGGAATATGTATTCCTATTATTGTTGTTGGACTGCAACGTTTTAATCGCCTTATGAAGTGTATATGGAAATTTCACATTACGTAGCTAAATAGTACAGCTGGAAAGCGAAATTGAGACTGAAATCGTCGTACCAGGAAAACCGAAATGCTGCTTCATAAATGCACCTTAGGCTCCCAGTTTTTGACGCGAACCCCGGCATTAAACACTGACAATTACCCAGGTAACACACTCTGTCGGAATGTTGATGAATCATCGGTGGTGGCTGCGGTTGTTGTAGTGGTTGCATTTCCACTTACAATGTCACATCGTGAGGTTTCCCCGTAAAACATAATGCAGTTCCGTCCTAAGGTGCAACACCGGCGACTTCATTGTCATCGTAAAAGAGAGTCAAGACTCTCATATAATGAAACTGCAACATAAAATCTCAAGAAACACTAAAACCCTTGATATCTTATTATATTGACCATTTAATCTTTTAAAGAATGTTTATTTAGTCATGCTTAGGAATTGAATAGGCAATATTCAGAGGTTTAAGGAAATATGATTACATGGGCTATAAATTAAGGGAGTTCTCAAGGCATATACATGTTTAACGAGTGTAAAACCTGTTTAAAACAATTTTGGTCATGTTTAATGGTGCGTAAACTTAAAACCCTATAATAATTATACCGTCGCTTTCCCATTTCAGCAGAATATTTTTGGATGGGATCAAAAGGTAAATTAAAAAGGACAGAAATTGACATTAAAAGTATTAAATTCATATCAACCAACTAAGGAAACATTGGGGCTTTTCCCACCCAGACAGACTGTGGATCTGACCTGCGCTGTGGACGAACCAACAAAGATGGGGGCGAGAAGATGAAATAGGGTTGACACAGAACTATGTTGACAATACTGACAAGAATTGAAAACAAGATCACATGCAGCATGCTGGTGTGAGTAGAGCAGATCCCACAGAACTTATATTATTCACATCATAGTAATCGAATAATTCTGAGTATACAGGTTTGCTGCCATAAGGGTTATTTTAAATGGTAAATTGCTTATATTAAGGCTGTTCACTGAGTAAAAACACATACAAAATTTTATCAAATTATGTCAATAACTAAGCGAGTTATACCAATTCATATATTTTCCGTCGAATTACAATGAATAAGTAAGTTTGCTGCCGTAATAAACATTAATTTTTGGGGTTTAGTAAATGTGTTGATAAAACTTATATAAATGGACTTGCATACCAAATTTTGGAAGGATATTTAAGAAAATAAGTGAGTTATTGATCCTCAGCTATTCTTCTTAGGATTGACATTGTACAATGTACTGTGTTTACCATTTTAAATATATCAATAACCAATAGACCTATAGTCTTGATACAAAATACTAAATTGTATGTTTTTTTAGTTCCAATGGTGAAATTAAAATTTAGATATTTTCAAATATTTTACATAAATCAATTGAAACCCCATTTTTGGGGTGCAAAACTCCCCTAAAGGTGTTGTTAATGTAATTCAATTGCGTTGTCCAACGAACTCATCCAAGATATTGCAGAAAGGAACAACTCAACCGAATACTATAATATTTAGACAATAATTAAAATTAGACAATAATTGTGTGGTCGTTACATTATGTTTTTGGGATCCATACTATATAGACACCTTCAGGGGGTTAAAGTAAACCCTGAGATTTTGACAGTATCAATGAATCAGGTGTTACCTAAGTTAAGAGTTTTCTTGGAATGGTTTTTGTAAAGATGTGCATTTAGTTATCTCTCAGTAGATCTGTGGACGTTTTGGAAACTGGTAGTAGTTATATCCAAAAGCCTTTCATTTCCTAAACAATCAATATTATTTCAGGTTCAGTTATTGTAAATTAAAACTCTACTTCAGGATTTAATAATATTCTTAATAAAATGTTCTCAGAATATTTACTTGTAGGCCTAAAGATGGCCAGTTCTGACTGTTTGGAATTAATGGTCATTTTAAAATTTAATACAGTGTGTCTCACCTAAAGTGGACCAATAGCTACCTGTTATACTGTGCATATGACAGCAAACTTCTTATGGCCTACTACACTTTATTTTTTAGAGGATTTTATAATTAATTTTGAATCTAAAAATATGGCCGCCATTTTCCAATATGGCCGACAACTGGACAATTTCTTATGGATACCCTATATTTTATGGCGATTTTTAATAGAACAGCTAATCCGGGGGAACACATCTGGTATATTTACCGGATGTGTACCTTGTGTGTGAATTGAAAGACAGCGTAAAATGTTTAAAGATATTACCTTATATCTATCCAGTAGCCAAAAATGATTTTTTGCCAGTATAATTGAAACCTAGCTCGACATGAAACCCCACTACATTCACACTCACGCACACACGCAGTTCAGTAGCAATTTCGCATGATGAGGTACTTCTGCTGCATCCACAATCCATTTCGACTTTGCATCCAACATTTACTGCCTCAATTTAGAAAATCTCTTGCGGAATTGAGGAGGAAAACGGTCCTGTGGCTGGAATAGGCTCCTGCAAAACCGCAGCTCTGATGCAATTTACACTTGCTCATTTCTTTGATCCACACTGCGTTTTCATTCGAATTTCTTTGTGTCAACAGTAGAGTTTTAGAACGAAAATCAAGAAGCAGTACATTTGATCACTCAAATATACTCTTTGGTGAAGCGTAACTTCATGACGATAAAAATGTTTAAAACCTCCAAAATATCTAACTTAGGTTTACGCCAAATTGAAACTTCTCAGCTACAAGAAATGTAGCTGAAAAGAAAGGTGTACTGTAAACGACTAGAATTTTCAAAGATCATTCCTGATGTAGAGGGACAAAGTCACAATTTGTAATCTATTATTTTTTGATGATGAACTTTCTGAAATTTACTATTATCAAATCAAAAAGGACGGAAATGAAACGTTGAATGTCAAACTGAAGTAATCGTAAAGCTAAAGAGTGATTTGTCGTCTTTTCTCAGACTTTGGTAGGTGTATTTTCATACATGGCCTGTATTAAATTCTTGTCCTCAGCCTCCACCTTTAAATTAAAAATGGTTTGGTAGTCTTTCACATAGTAAGACAAGGGAGTCTCTTAATTCCTGCGGTAACAAATCAATATTAAGCTTATTTAGATGTGTACAAGAGAGCCAAATGCGATGTTTAGAATTTGGATTTATATTTTGTCTTCTCTCTGAGAACTGCAGTGAGCTTTGTAGTGACATTTTTGCTTTTTCTATTTTCTTTTCTTATATGGATGTCTTTAGTGCTTTGTAATGGTCTTCAAAATACAAAAGGCGTTATCTGTTTTAAAACAATCGTTGATGTCGTATAACTTATTTCCGAAGCTTAATATCTTAATGCATCTGGCGTATGAATACGAAGTACATATCTTTATTCCGAATATTTAATTAATTAATTAAGGTAAAATTCCATTATACTAATTATTTGTTGAGTGTTAAATTTAAATCTTAATATGGTTATAATTAAAATTTTCCATTCCTACAAAAATAAACTGTTGATAGTTTCTCAGAAGAAAATGTCGTTAAATATTTTACTGATCGATAGAGAAGCATTTCAGTAATGTTCCTTTTGAGATTTCGGAAAGGTTTGAGGGGGTGGGGCCTCTCTATCACTTTTGTTTTTCGCTGTGACGCAGTCGACGAATTTCGAGCTCACAGCCGCTTCACAACATCAACCAGCAATACTGTCAAGTGTTTGAAAACACAAAAGCGGAAATGTCTGCTGGAAAGGATCATTAAAGCTGAGGACATTAATAATTCAACTAAACGTAGAAAACCGAAATGCTGTTGTAAGTACATAATAATTAAAAAAAAACAATTCTGTACGAATAGGAAGGTCTAAGGTTGAATTTGAAAGTACTATTACTAAAATACTTAAGTACAAGTTTTGAGGACTCGTAAAAATCATTTAGCAGACTTGATACGGCACCTTTTTTTCCAATAAAATTTACAGCCAGGATATAAATAATTGTATGGTAGAATTTAATTTAATTCGTAGGCTAAATAAAAATTACTTTCAGGGTATTAATATAGGATGAGTCTTAAAAACAGCGATATAGGCTGTAGCCTAATATGCATTATACTGAAAATAAGTAATTCCTAATTTTTGTTTTAAAAAATTGGATTTTTTTCCGGTCGGATCGCTTGTCCTAAAAAAGTTTTTTTGTATTTGCTTCCCTGTAGGAAAGAGGTTGGATCATGGATATATCTAAAGGAATTTTTTTTTTCAATTTGTACAAACAGCTATTCTTTTATATTAAAAATTCAATACAATAGTTCTGGTAATTTCTATGGAAACCTGTAACATATTTTCCATCTTACAAATCACCACCATCCCCTCAGAGCTAAGACATATCCATGTCGATATTTAAGGTTAGTCAATAATAAATGTAGTCCTGTAACCTAACGCCGGTCAGCTGTAAAAGGGGTCATCCTGTAGCCTCACGCCGGTCAGCTGTAAAAGGGGTCGTAACTGTAGCCTCACGCCGGTCAGCTGTAAAAGGGGTCATCCTGTAGCCTCACGCTGGTCAGCTGTAAAAGGGGTCGTAACTGTAGCCTCACGCCGGTCAGCTGTAAAAGGGGTCGTAAATGTAGCCTCAGGCCGGTCAGCTGTAAAAGGGGTCATCCTGTAGCCTCACGCTGGTCAGCTGTAAAAGGGGTCGTAACTGTAGCCTCACGCCGGTCAGCTGTAAAAGGGGTCGTAAATGTAGCCTCACGCCGGTCAGCTGTAAAAGGGGTCGTAAATGTAGCCTCACGCTGGTCAGCTGTAAAAGGGGTCGTAACTGTAGCCTCACGCCGGTCAGCTGTAAAAGGGGTCGTAACTGTAGCCTCACGCCGGTCAGCTGTAAAAGGGGTCATCCTGTAGCCTCACGCTGGTCAGCTGTAAAAGGGGTCATCCTGTAGCCTCACGCTGGTCAGCTGTAAAAGGGGTCGTAACTGTAGCCTCACGCCGGTCAGCTGTAAAAGGGGTCGTAAATGTAGCCTCACGCCGGTCAGCTGTAAAAGGGGTCTTAACTTTAGCCTTACGTCGGTCAGCTGGAAAGCAGGTGACTGTCGCTTGCACAATGCTATCTAAAAAGTTATTTTACTTATTAATCGTCCACTATATTTGATGTTAAAATTTGTTCGAAACGGATCGGATAAATTGAAATGAAAATTATTCTTTCAACAAAAACTTCACAATATTTCGACTGATCCAAATTGTCCATTAGGATTGTAAATGGACACAATGGTGCTACAATTAGCAACATGTGTGAGGGTATTTGCTGATTTGCACTTATGTTTTATAATGATAGTACAATGTATATTCAATATTAATAATAATAGGCCGGCGTTAATTTTTAATGAGATTTAAAAAAAATCTTTAATTAATGAGGGCAATGGATTCGTACGAAACATAATTAAGCTGTTTGTGCACAGGTGGAACCTCTTTGTTTCAATTAACTATTACAATAATAACTATTTCAAACAATAAAACAATGAATCTAATACTGTTCCCATTTGAGGATTATTGTTAATAGGTCGAATATCTTTCAACTATTTTATACAAATGCTACGTTTACAAGCATGTATAAGATAGCATAAAATAACAATAATATAATACATGATATAAAAAGTTATAACACAATCTATTAATATATTATATCTGTATTAATCCTTAATTAAATATAAATGTGTATTCAATAATCAATAGTAGAAATCAACACGTAAAGTATTCATTCTGAGTCAACTCAGCTGCAAAATATTCCTCCACTTTTGCAGAATCACGGATAAAAATTCAGTCCCTACGCAGGTTTAATGACTCTTTTCCTCTTCATCCCTCCTCCCCTCCACTGGTTTTGTCTCGCAGCTCTTGCTCCCAGCTGACATCCATCCGTCCATAGTCAACGCGCGTTCACTTCACTGCGGAACTTTTTAATTTCAATTTCTCTTTGTTGGTGTTCGTTTTAATTATAGAAACAAAACGGCCCACATTTATTTCACGATTTCAAATATACTATAATTTTCCCCGGTTCTACAGATTGATTATATTCAAGTATATATAAAACAACTTAAATTATCTAGATGTTATATTATTAAAGAATAGTTTTCGCCAAGGGAGATGCCCCATTCCAGTCGTCTGATCCTAGTCCGGTACCTAGGACAGAGTTGTGGCCACGGGAGATGCCTGATGCTATCGACTGATCTCAGTCCGGTATCCTAGGACAGAGTTGTGGCCACGGGAGATGCCTGATGCTATCGACTGATCTCAGTCCGGTATCCTAGGACAGAGTTGTGGCCACGGGAGACGCCTGATGCTATCGTCTGATCCCAGTCCGGTATCCTAGGACCGAGTTGTGGCCACGGGAGACGCCTGATGCTATCGACTGATCTCAGTCCGGTATCCTAGGACAGAGTTGTCGTGGCCACGGGAGATACCCGATGCTATCGACTGATCCCAGTCCGGTATCCTAGGACAGATTTGTGGCCACGGGAGACGCCTGATGCTATCGACTGATCTCAGTCCGGTATTCTAGGACAGAGTTGTCGTGGCCACGGGAGATGCCCGATGCTATCGACTGATCCCAGTGCGGTATCCTAGGACAGAGTTGTCGTGGCCACGGGAGATGCCCGATGCTATCGACTGATCCCAGTCCGGTATCCTAGGACAGAGTTTTCGTGGCCACGGGAGAAGCCCGATGCTATCGACTAATCCCAGTCCGGTATCCTAGGACAGAGTTGTCGTGGCCACGGGAGATGCCCGATGCTATCGACTGATCCCAGGCTGGTATCCTAGGACAGAGTTGTCGTGGCCACGGGAGATGCCCGATGCTATCATCTGATCCCAGTGCGGTATCCTAGGACAGAGTTGTCGTGGCCACGGGAGATGCCCGATGCTATCGACTGATCCCAGTCCCGCCTGCTCGCATGTTTATGCGGCATTGTACCGCGATTCAATCGCCCCGTATTGTTTATGCCAGGGCTGGCGGCGATGCGTGGGGGACCTGGCGTAATAGTATTGTGCGCCTTCCCATCGGTAGTTATTGCAAATACCCTCGTCAATCTGTCCACTGGTGATTGCCTCTTTCAATCAACAGGTACTATTGGTGAGTTGCGGCGGCTTAATGCATTTGCTGTGATCACCGGTGCCTCGCAAAACAGGCCCCCGTTACCTTTTTCGGCTTAACTCTAGTTTAATTATTTGTGCAAAATACACATAAGGATGTTGTTATAATTTCGACTGTTTAATTCGTGGAATTACAAAATTTTAAGAGATTGAATGCATACTTTGTATTTAAATTTATTACCCGACTATAATAATTTTGTTATGAATTACTTTTATTGGGTTTCCAAGATCGTAAAAATTATCCTGGGATTTTGATATTATCAAAAGTTTCCACTTTATTGAATACCGAAACCTGCTCTCCTCTTTTCCTCTCCTAATAAATTTGTCTATTAATTTTGTCTTGTTATAGTTTTCCACAGATACAAAATATCTCCATTTGTAAAAAAAACTTTTTGAAGATATGACCATCTCTAAAATTAAAACCTGTCCACAATAAATATTCTGGCAGCCAACGTTGAAAATTATAACTTGCTGACGAAAACAGTTGAAAACGATTTGAAAAGAGGTGCACGCGTGACTCCGGGTGGAAACTTGTCAATTGCGAGACCAAGAAACAAAACGGGTGGCGTGGGGAGGGGATGAAGAGGGTTAGGGGTGGCTGCGAGGGAGGGAAAGGCTGTTGACCTCTGTTTCGCATGACCTTGAGATTGATATTCTACTGACTGACGAAATCGTGGCTATTAAATGGCTTTTACCAAAAGGTTTTTACATGAATCTTTGTAAATAAATTGTTAAGTATATTTCTCTTAACTGCTGACAAAACATTCTTTGTTCAAATTTAAAATAAAATGTTCTTTGCTTGGTTATCTCTAAATTACAGCTAATTAAGTTACAATTAAAGGTTTGCATGTCTGCAATACTGTTTATGATTCTGCATTTGGTTCTGACGAACGCTGATTATAAGTCTATTATCAACTCTAATACGAAGTTGAAATTACAATTATCCTCAACACTACAAAAAAGGATAATTAACTACTGTAATGAACCAGTGGTCGCCAGCAACAAATACAGGATCATAGATAGTAGCCTGCTACAGGTATTTAAACCTTTATATCAATGATCCAGGGGCTGGAATGGTCAAAATACAAGTTAATTAATTAATTAATTTGTTATATATGCAAGTAGAAAGATCAACTAATGTGTTAACCTTACTTTTACATAAATTAGGACTCTATAATCCTCTATAATTAAACAATTTTACTACAATTAGATAATGATAAAATACTATTTCCTATTGCACATCTGTTTCGTGGCTTAGCGTTTGAAATTAATAGAAACAACAAATAAATCGACAAAATAATAAAGTTACTGCCACTACGTTATTTATTGATAACTTTATAATATAACACAAAATATTGACATTGATATGTCTTAACTCTGGGGGGTTGTTGGCAATTTGCGATACCAAAATATGAAACAGTGACGTCGTTTAGTTAGCAACGTCATAGGGTTGGACAAACGGGGACGAACCTTAAATTTTGATATAGATATGTCTTAGCTCTGGGGCGTGGGGATATTGGCAATACGTCAAACTACAATATAAATTGGAAGTGACGTCATATGGTTAGTGACGTTATATGGTTACAGCTGTTTACAACTGTTAACTGAAAACATTCCTTTTAGAATATCCATGATCTATTATATTTCCCACAGGAAAGTAAATGCATACATGTTAGGTAAGACTTAGAACTCTTTAATTTCTTGAGCATCTTAGAAAAATAACATGTTTAAACAAACATACACATGTTCATATAAATGTTTGTTATTCTTTTAACAATTTATGTTTCAGACTTTGAGTACGAATTATATTATGTTTTCTCTAAAAATCCCCCCACTTTTATTATTCACAGCATGGTTGAAAAGACAATTCGGATTCTTGAGGCGCCCTGAGAATGTTTCCAGGCAGAACAGTTGGTTGAACGTACCAACGGTACGGTATAACCTGAGGGTCAAGTGGAGGTCATGTTTTTGGAGCAAGCAGTTCCTTCAAAATATTTCACCCATTGTTATTCCCTAGCCCTTTGCAATTGTAGGCGACTATCTCTTTATAATTACTAGACATACTTCTTACTACGTATCCGCAATAAACCTTCATGCATTAAGGCATTTTATATTTCTTTCTAAATAGTAATTTTCATTGCCATATAAATTAAAAACATAATTATCTTCAACGACATACGTATTTTTGTTTGTTTATTATTTTGGAATAATAATATTCTACGAACTCAAATAAATTTGTATTTTTCAAACTATCATTTACGTTAATTTGAAACATTTTCCTTGATTATATTCAAATATTCATATGATCTTTCTCTTTACCTTTTCTAATCTTCACATGTATAATTCCATTACTCATTGCACTTTGTCACTCTAGCAAAACTCCTACAACTACAAATCGTTTATGATATATTGTATCCCCATAAATTTCTTAAACCTTTCAAAAAGAATATTACAAAGGTTGTAGTGAGTTTTGTAAGAAGGTTTGATACTTATTCAAAATTAACTATTACCTTTATTATTAAAAAACTGTATTCTTTTTAAATTTATATAACGTTTTAGCTATCTGAAGGTAAGAGACCTGACGCTAAGCGGCCAAGATATGAATTAACACAATCAGCAAGTGGTTGGTTATGGCACATTCTTGTATTTGCATATTCAGTTGCAGTTCAGAAAACAATATTCGCACGCCTTTCAATTTTAAAAGACGAATTTTCTTTTATAGTCATTAAATATTTTTGTGCATTCGTGATAAATTATATTGATTTTAGAGTTTATATCAATCTATTTGAATGATTTTCGTGTTAAAGGGTCATTATATGAATTTTGGTTTGTAAATGTTGGCTTATGAGAAGCCTAAGGGGCCTAACGATTTTAGTTTTATTGTAATTTCAGCGAAAACTAAACAAAAATGCTAAAATTATCCAGTGAGTTCATTCATAAGCAATAGCATAGTATGAGTTTGAAAAAATGTTTGTACTCTCCTGTGGGAAATAGGTTAGATCATGGATATGTCCAAAGGGAATGTTTTCACTTCATCTTTCAGCTGTTCTTATTCTTTTATATTAAAAATGCAATAGCTGTGTTATGGTTTCTATGGAAACCTGTTACATGTTTTCCATCTTAAAAATTGCCAACACCCCCCAGAGCTAAGATAAATCCATATAAAAATAAATTGAAGATATCAGTAACCATGGTAGAAATTGAGATTTATTCTCCTTTATGAAAATCTAATATTAGATTCAGAAAGAAAAAAATAATTTATAACAGCGTATCATTACATCCTAACATTGTTCTGAGTACTGATATCACGATTATGAAATGCATATCCTCTCAAGGATTGGGATTTTGGTCTAGTGGGCTATTCCAACACTCGGCAAAATATCTTACAGGTAGACTAGTCTGTATACACTAACTTGGCCTATGGACTTTTGGCTACCTGCGTTGGCCATAAATGCTCTCCTTCCTCGCGCAGCTGCGTCTGCAATGAGTCACAAATTATTTATACCAATACATCAATAAACTTTTTAAATGACTCTGAATTTTTTCTCATGACATTTCCGGAAAATTCAAATACAAATAAGGAAATTGAATTCAAACACGAAAGTATTTTCTATATAAATACTGTTTATACGCAAATATTTAACTATAAGTTATACATATACAGAATTATAAGTTAAGAACATTTACCCAGGGTGACTAAAGTGATTAAAGTCATTTATGATTTATGAGTGTGACTATATGCTGGAATTATATGGAACTATATAACTTAATCAACAACTGCAGTACCGTCAACGTATTTTTGTTTTAATAAAACACAGTTATATTTATGGGGTTTTATAAACAGAAATGACATAAACCATAAATAGCTAAAAATGAAATAAAATATACCTAGAATTTAAAAATACAAAATGTAGTTTCGTGATAATTTTTTTAAACTTTGTGATAGTTTTTACGGTAATGTCATGAAAAATTAATATCCCAAGTCGTTTAAAAAGTGTATTGATGTAGTGGTATCACCAATAAGAGACTCATTGCAGACAAGCTGAGCGAAGGAGCGGAAGATTTATAGCCAACCCGGGCCGGAAGCAGGTATTCGAAGATCCATTGGCCAAGTTAGTGTATACAGACTATAACTGATCCTTATTGTGCTAGATATTAGTAGGAACATAGGCACTCATGTTGTCGTAATATTCAATTATATGAACGAGATAAGAAGAGCTGGGCGAAAAGGGGCCCAGTAGTCCGATCAGATCTTTATACTTAGCTATATAAGGTCGTCTTTGATCGTGACCAGTATGTAATGCTTCCAATATTTGTATCTACACACACGAAGTGCCATGGGAATTCTCCTTAACATCAAATTAAGAAATCCTTTAAAATTATCTTTTCCCTACTAGCAGTAGAGTTTTGCTAAGTCCCTGGAAGAGACCTTTTTGGATCTTCACCAAAACTATATACAGTTCAACCAAGTTCCTACTGTACTCCCATACTTACTCTAAATGTGAAATTACATCAATTGAGCGTCTTCACAATTTTGCATTATTTGATGTAACTTCACATTCAGAGTTATGTAGTTACACAGAAAACACAAAAATTGTGTTTGGGTGAGTACGCTAAGGGTGTTGGTCGTCATAGTGTTTGGTATAGACCAAAAAGGTCTCAAACCATACTGAAATTTTTCTCCAAGCAAATTAAGTACTGTACAATGTTGTTCGTTGGAGGGGGTGCGTGTGCGTGTGCTTGTGCGTGCGCGAGAGCGTGAGCGTGGATGGGCGCACGAGCGGAGATCTGGGAGCAGCGTGGCCCCTGAGCGGTCAGGCATGCCAGTTATCTGATGATCGTGTACCAGAGATCGTGGGAGCCCACAATTTACACAACTATTTTATTGTTTATCGATCATATTATATTGCAATCGGCCAATGATAGTTATTTGTGGACGCCGTTCCAATTATTCTAGTGTCGGTTATTAAATCCTGCCACGGGCCCCTCGTGGCGCCGTTGATGATTTAATAAACTGCTCATTAAGGGTGTTCAGGATAAAGCCCATGGTTAGCGAATCACAGTGCAGTGGAGGGGGGGTGTTTAGACATTTCAACATTTACGTCTTCCATCTTTTCATTCTCTTCACAGAACTCGGTTTCTCCTAAATGAGTCTTAACATCCTAAACTATTCGATTTATACATCAATCTGATTCTTTAACACCAGAAACTTATCGTTCAACATTTTCGTTACTATTAATGAAAACCATTAGATATACATTTTGTTAAACTCTACCCCACTTTGATAAATCCTCAAGGTAAGAAGTGAACCCAGGTGAGCCTATTTACTTGCTGTGATGTTTCAGCCTCGTACAGGAGTTGTCTGATGTTACTATCATACCTACTCGATAAAATCATGTCATTCAAGAGTAAAACCATAAGCGTCATTGATGATCGGAGCCAATAGGTGCGTGGGATATATGACTTTGTTAATTTACCTTCCTTGAAATTTTTGACATGGATGTCTTAGTTCTGAGGGGGTGTTGGCAATTTGTGAGACCAAATTTGAAACAGTGACGCTATTTGGTTAGTGACGTCATAGTTTAGTTGTATGACCAGCTGTTTAGATGAACTGAAAACATTCTTCTTAGACATATCCAAATATCCATAATCTAACCTATTTCCCACAAGGATATAAATGAAAACAATTTTGTTCGCGTTTTTAGATTGGATGAAGTAAAATCTCACGTCTTTCAACAATACTTCATATATTATATTATATTGTAATTACTTCATACTTATTACTCATACAATTACTTCATAAATATTGTAATACTTCATATTATATTGTAATTATATACAAGAAGGTAAATACATACAAAAGGTGTTCAATTGGCGATCGATTTCATCAAGTTACACTGGAAACCATCAGGCCCAAATGGAGGCTGAGAGAAACAAAATGGCGTCCCTTTTTAAATACTATTTGCTGCCGGAAGTTCCTGTCATGGCGTCAGATGTAGTGTTTATTGGTTGGCTGAGTTCCGAAAAAAGATTTTTACACGTTATTGCAGAATCAAAGTTTATTTGTTAATTTATTCATTTTTCTTTATCTTAAAATTTTCTTTATAAATATATAAAACTCTTCCCATTCGATCATCCCATTTCCTTTTTTTCTAAGTCTTGATGATCCTGTGGTCGCCATCGATTGTTAATAGGTTATGTCCTTTTCCCAGCAAGTGTTTTGTGATCTTTCTGGTTTTTCATTCTTCCATGCTGAGATGTAATTTTTGTACATTTTTATAAAATTGACGGTCTGGCTCGTGTAGATATTATCGTAGTCTCTGCATCCAATTTGGTATATTCGTGGTTGGTTGGATTTATCGGTATTTTCAATCTATGGGTGTAGTATTATATCCACGGTTCTGCGTCCTGAATGCTATTGAAACTCCATATTCCTTAAATTTATTTGCAATTCTTTGAGTATTTCCCCTGTGTAATTGGAAACTGCAAATCTATTGGCTGCTTCACCTCCTTTTTGTAGTGTTGCCTGGCTTTTAATCCGGTCTTGTTTTATTTTTTTAACATTTTTTCTCCCAATTCATCTATTAGTGAGGAGTGATTTCCGTTAACCTGTGCTATCTTCTTTATCGCTGTTACCTCCTTCTTATGGTTTACCTAGTTCAAGGGAATTGTGCTCTATAATAACATTGCCTAAAATGCATTCTTGTAGTTTGATGGTCGATTCATTGATTTGCTGTTGATGATGGTGTCCGTCTGTGTAGGCTTTCTAGATATATGTGGAATTATTGATGATCGTTTTGCCTTTTTACTATCAAATCCAGGAAGTTTATCTTGCCTTCTTATAAGTTTAGTATATATGTTTCCGGAACTCAGCCAGCCAATAAGCACTACATCCAACGCCATGACAGGTACATCCGGCAGCCAATAGTATTTAAGCAGAGATGTCATTTTGTTTCTCTCAGCCTTGTTTGGACCTGATGATGTCCGGTGTGACAGGATGAAATCGATCGCCAATTAAAAATATTTTGAATACTGTATAAATGTTAATATTTTTAGTAGTGTTGGAAGACGTGAGTTTTACTTCAATAAAATCAATATGTATAATGCAATTTAAGAAGTTATTCATGTTTTTACAAAAGGTTACCGTTTCTGAGAGAAAATTATCTCATATAACTTAAACGTAACTGGTAACTTCAATAATATATTCAAGAAAAAATAACCTCCTTTTTGACGAAGTTAACTCTCTTCTGTTCCAATTACCAGCAATTGACATCCGTCTTTCTAGACGCGGGCACATGTCTCTTGCTACTACTGCACTTCTGATTGTAGCTCGTCAAATTGATACAAAGAAACTCAACCACCAAAATAAAAAAAAATTGTTTACCGCAACGTTTGTCTTAATCTCGTGGTTTATTTATACGTGTTTTTAAGATTTATTATTGGTACATTCTTCCATTTCTTCCAGATACACAAAATGTCTATAGTGATTGTTGCAGTAACTTAAATTTTAGTTCAAAATTAATTTTTTTTTCACAATAAAAATATACAATTTCTATAAATTTTCGTTAAAAAACATAAATACATTTAACTTAATATACATAAATACAAATCAATTAAAACAACAAATTCCTGTTTTGGCCGCCATTTTACCTAAATACAAGATCTGTATACTTAAACTTATACTTACAAGCACATTAAATGTCATAAAACTGTAGTTAAAGACGTTATAACAAAGCATTTTTCATGTGAAATAAATGAGGAATATCCCTTAAAGCCCTTAAAGAGGAGCTCGTTTGGGACACACGAGATCCGCTTTAAGGGCATTCATCTATTTATATATATTTTTTAATAAGACAATAAGCGAGGGTTGAAGCTCGTCAGAAATTACATTGTTTGATATTTCATAATGGTTAGGGACAGCAAAATGAAGGATGTACACATCATTCGAGAAATTAAATATTATAAAATACACATGACTTATAAATTAATTATAAAGAATATGGTTAATTAAGAAGACACACCTAAGAACGTATCTTTAGATACGAGGAAAATATACAAATTAACACATTAATTAGTAATAAATACGAAATTTTCCCGCATAGGCAGAGCCTGTCCGCGGGGGAGACCCCTATAAACTATCACTTGCATATTTTTTGAGTTTGTACAAAATGCAAAATCTTATTTCTCAAAAATAAATACATAACCTAACAATGCAGTAAAATAAATAATATATGAAAACTGCAGGGACTAAACATTTGAATTTATAAATATGTATGTATGATCAAAATATAACAAAAAAGAACCATTAAAGATACGGATAAGGCAAAATTAAAAAAATAATAGTAACAACAACAAAAGTAAGAAAGAAAAAAACTAAAGAGCATATCACCTTTAAACATGTAACTGAGATAGTTTACACAATCAGTTATGTAAGTGATAAGAAGCGACATCTGCAGTGTCTTCTAGTTAACTACTAGCTACTAGCTCGTTGGTTCTCCGCGGTGCGGCGCTGTCGCGTCTGTCTCGCGTCTGGGGGCCGTGAACTGCGCAGTTTTACGCACGATATTCGCCACGGCGGCGACGTGTCTGGTTTTTGGGCCCGGGTTGACCTTGGGCTCCCGGAACTGAGGAGAGGAGGGATAAATATCTTGTGTAACCTCACGGAAACTACCTGGAATATTCAGGGAATCAATTTGGCTAAATAATTATTAAAATACGAACTTTGGTGTGGAGTTTTAACTGTAAATAAATAGCATTCATTAAAAAGTTATCATTGATCCATATTTATGTCTTTGATTGAACCTGAAATTAAAAAAGTCATTCACTATCTTTAATCTTCAATAGTTCCAAGATGTTTAAACTTGAAAAACGTTTTTTACCTCATTGTTCCATTAAAATATAATTTACTTAGATAGTATATAAATGATAAAAACTGGAATAAAACTCGAACGGGATTATATAAAAGTTGTTTAACAGTAAATACAATTATAAATTAAATAATGATAACCATAATTTATTACTCAAAACGTAACTGTTAGCAATATCCTTCACTTTCGGATTTCTACAGGATACTGCCGAAAGAGCTCCACTTCTTTTATATGACAACATGATCATCTTTAATCATTTGTAAAACCAAAATGAGAATTTTTATAATTGTTCTAATATTTGTTATTTTGCTCAGGTTACACATGATTTGAGGTTAAAAGCGGACTGAGGTCACAATTGAGCTGAGGTTACAAGCAAAGTGAGGTTACAAGCGAGCTGAGGTTACAAGAAAAGTGAGGTTACAAGTGAGCTGAGGTCACAAGAATAGTGAGGTTACAAGAGAGCTGAGGTCACAATTGAGCTGAGGTCACAACTGAGCTGAGGTCACAATTGAGCTGAGGTTACAAGCAAAGTGAGGTTACAAGCGAGCTGAGGTTACAAGAAAAGTGAGGTTACAAGTGAGCTGAGGTCAAAATTGAGCTAAGGTCACAACTGCGCTGAGGTCACAATTGAGCTGAGGTCACAACTGCGCTGAGGTCACAATTAGGCTGAGGTTACAAGCAAAGTGAGATTACAAGCGAGCTGAGGTTACAAGAAAGATGAGGTGCAACTTAAGTGAGGTTGTAAGTGAGCTAAACTTTTACTTCTTAAAAAAAGTAACTGGTGTTATTAATATGAATTTGTATAAATTTGATTGTTAAACGAGTACTGACCAACCACATTAATTTTTAAATGACTCATTAACATTAATAATAATTTCTTAGGAGAAATGCTATTATTCACCATAAGGAATGAAATTAATAATTATTTTTATTATTTTGTTTTTAAAAAACCTCAAATGCCCATCACCATATGCTCCGAGGGCTTGTGTGGTGAATTGAAGACAACGAGGTGCCGTAGTGGCGGTATTGGTCACACAGACTAGCGAGAGGTGACGCTCATGATCTGACAGGAGTCGCCGGCCTCTGGTTTCCATTCAGCAACCTTACTTACTGGGCCATATCGTTACCCCTGAGCTACGCGCCAGTTAATATATATCTATCGGTTATATAAATAATTATAAAATGAGCCTTTCATGCAGGTATAGTAGAAATTATTTGTATTGTTAAACATAAAATATGGCAATCAAGTAAGTAAACTAGAGACTACTCTATAAAATGTTATTATTTTGTTGTTAATCTTTGTAAAACTTACTATATTTACAATTTATTAACGTATAATACATAAACTCAAGAGTTCTTGCAATTCTGCCTAGTTAACTGAATAAATTAATTTAAATGGTTTAATAAATTAATAGAATTGGTATTAGAACATCGCAATGTATTCATATAGAATCTTTAAATTCACGTTACAAAGGTATCCTTTTAGAGAAAAGAATTGATACTTACTTATTTTCATAGCATTAAATGTGTCATCAATGGGTTTTTAAACTGTATGAGCATTGTAGAATAATTATACCACAAGGTTGTCTACTTTTGATTGATTTCCTCTAGAAGATTATATTGTTGTAATTACCTCAGCTGTAACGGACATTACTCATCAAATAAATCTAGGTTCTGCTCTGAAATCCATTAAAACTCAATACAATCAAAATGTTGAACCGATCAACCACAATAACAATAATTCGTCCGAGGCTCGTTACAGACACGGGATTGGTTGAGAACGAGAGTGCAGCCTTGCGATTGGTCAGTTTCATTAACGTCTAATCACCGGGCACCTGCGAAAATTGCGAATTCCGAGGCGCCAACGCAGCAGCCAGTACGCATGCGCAGTCATTACACCTCTATTACCTCTGATAATCAGACCTTTGAACCCAATCTGCCGTCCCTGTCGCCGGGTGAGTAACGGGTCTTGCCGTCTCGTGATCGTCTCTGCAATCTCCCCAAATGAATATATTCTTTACCCGGAGCTACTGCAGCTGAGGTCGCGCGACCGCAGCCAGACGGCGACGCAGCTCCTGCACTTCGTTACAGCAAGCATGCGTCATTGTACTTACATATTCAAATATATAACACATAAATGAAATTGGGTACTAAGGGGATTTTCTACCTGTAATTTCTTTCCCTGGAGAACTAACAATGAAAATATTGTTCTATTTTTTATAATTTTTAATAGAATTTTTTTTAAATGGTAGTTTTTAAAAATTGATTTCAATTTACTCACTCAAAATTTGGTATCAGATTGTAGTTGTTTGGGTAAACTAAAAATTCATGTATTTTCATCATTGTGTTTCAAAAGAAAGTGAAAAGTTTTAGATTTGAAAATTAAATACGAGTAGCGAATCTCCTTAATTACTAATAACGGTGTTTCATTCGAGGTATCGTAGTTGTGAAGTCGTAAACAAATTATAATGTCAATTCATACATATATCTGATACAGTATATAAATGGACCTTGCCGACAAGTTTTAAAATTATGGCGAGGCCATGGTATTGTAAAAGTTAACAAATAAATTACTTGTGTTTGTATTTCCGAATTGATATGGTAGAGAGACAGAGCAATGCGTGAGGCGCAAGGGAGCATTTTAGGGTCTAGTGTCATCGCGTTGCGATTTCTGTTCTGGAGTATCCTTCTATTGGCAAGAGGAAGCAGTTATTCTAGCTTACAATAAATAGTTTAGTTTAAATTTATAAATACCGGGTGTGTTAGGTCATAGTCAAAACTGGATGAATAAAGCAACTGTTATCAATTCTGGACGACCTTTGCTATCCAGTGTGATGGGTCTACTTACACCTGAGTACGTACAATAAAGAATTTGAAAAGGTGCTGCAATTTAAAATTACGAATAAAAAGCTACCAGCATTACGTTAACATGTTTTCTACGTAGCGCAACAAACTTTCCTACCCGTTTTGTTCGCCTCTATGATTATTTATCTTTCCTCTCATGCTACTTTACTCTTTAAAAAGCTTATGTTCATAAACACTGTAAGTACTTATTCCACGCACAATCCTTCTCAACACACGTTTACAAAGTTTAATCAATACAAATATCCAATCTCATCTGTCTGTTTTAGGTTTGAGTTGTGTTTAGAAAGTAATTTCTGAACGAACACATCTCAAGATAAAGCTTATACTAAAAAAATGTTGTTAAAATAACACATTGTGGTTTCACCTTTAAACTTTCTATGACTGGAAAATATCATGCACATTCTATGATATATCTCGTTAATTAAATCACTTTTCAAACCCATTAATTCAAACAAAAGTCATTTCTGCCATGTGTGAATTGAAAACTTCACCACTAAATTCAGCCACACTCACTACCGGTTTAGAATTTAAATTAATATACGTAGTTGTTATTAGCATGTATCGTAAAACTCCTTGCTTTGAATTTACGAATATGAAAAGTAAATTTTTATTTTTATAATATTTTCTATAAAAAGCTCTAAGTTTTTAAATAAGCTTGATACAATTTTTGAAGTTTAAAAAATGTTATGTACAGTAATCAGTATTTCAAACATTCGAAGCAGATGTTTGAAAGCCTGTATCTGCCTCACATCGTAGCACAGGTTTACCAACCAAGCCATGAAAAATCATTCTATCCACTATAACCACCGACTAAAAGATTAAAACCAAATGAAAAGACTAAACATCACAATAAAACCTAAACATCCCAACTAAACTAGACTGTAATTAATACTTAAACAACTGGTTTTGCCGCGAAAAGTAGAGGGTTTATTCGCAGTAAACATTTAAGTATCCATTGACGCAAGGGGCCCATAACTGGCGCGTCAATCATGGTTATTACCAGCTATGGCGAGCCACAATGTAAACAATTGAACCATAAACTATACGTAATGGCGGCGGCGTAAATCACAACGTATGAGACAATGGGGTAAACACCACTTCCTGCATAGTTACTGGGGAAACTGTCCATGTGTACCCGCGGACATGAGGATCTCGTCCACTGCAACAGTTGATCGCCGGTCTCATCTACTCTAGGTTTGGTAATGTAAACTGTCGGGGAGCGTACATGTCTATACATTGTCTAGACTAGGTTTAGATTAGATTAGATTAAATTATTGAAATGGAGAACCTACCACAAGGTAGGTATAATAAGCCATATACGAATGATAAATGAGTGTAAGCTGATTGTGGCGTGATCTTATAGTCTTGTTACTGAATAAGGCTGACATGTTCCTTAATAAGAACTGTTAATCAATAACCCAACAGTCAACAGCATATCTAAGGTACCTACAGTTTAACGTGGAGTCCGAACCACTGCCTCTGAAATACGACCTGGTCTAATAATTATGAGGACGATCTTTGCGGATTAGCGAAGTATTAATATTGCAGACGTTAATCCACACAAGATAATAATAATTTGCTTCACCTGAGCATTTCTGACACAAAAACATAATATTGTTAACGCCTTTTGTCATATAAAATTCTTAAAAAAATATTGTATTTACTTTCCTATGGGAAATAGGTTAGATCATGGAAATGTCTGAAGGGAATGTTTTCAGTTCATATAAAAAGCTGTTCTTATGTTTCAACATTTTTTTCGACCATCGCTCACAACTTTAAAGTTATATACTTAATAAATAATGTATAATCTTGATACAGACTCGTTGTATATAGAAAACTCACAAACAATCACATTGACAAACAACATACAAAACAACAATATAATACGTAATTGCATCCCGTTATTAATACCTAATAATGGTTGATCTCTGATTATTTCATCGAGCCGTTCCAAAATGACAACGTATTGCCAATCCTCTGTAAACATCAACTTATTGACTTACTGTTTCGTCTTCCCGCCTATGTCGTCGTCCAAACGACACTTGTTCTCCCACTGTACTATAAGAAACTCATAGTATGACATAATATGATGAAATCACCTTTATCCGATCCAATGCCATAAAAGTTGAGTTCAATTTGGAACTCTTGCAAATAGTACTCCTCTTTATCAGGATCAAATTGGTCAAACTCGAACTTTACAGAATGCTTATTTCTAACAGACGCATTACTATTATTGTCGAAATCATCATTCTGTCTTCTGTTTCGTTTTGACATGTCCGCAGCGCCAACAATCACATTGACAAACAACATACAAAACAACAATATAACAAGTAATTGCAGCTGAGAATATATCAGCTGTCACTACTACTATCCACAATTCGTGACACAAGTAGCTGGATTACAGGACACGCCAAGGTCCCAGTCAGTTTCATAATGTAAACTGTTGGTAAGCGTCCATGAGGATCTGTTGGTATTAAGGGCTTCAAGTGGTGTAGTACCTAAGATACTTGTTCGCTTTGTAACCATCAAGGCCATCAACCTTGTCGGCCCATTCGTTGGTTGGTCGTTAACCAGGACGTGCCGTAATCGGTAGTATCGGAAAAGGACCGGATCCCAAGCTGCGTTACGCGTCGGGACCGGAAGTCTCAGAGGAAAGCCTAAATGGCGCCAATTTCCTCTCCAGATGATCGTTATTCTACATAAACATGCTAATGGACACGACGGTGCGAACCGGATAGTTAGGTATTAACTAGTTTCTTCGCACCATCAAACGTCTCCTCTTGTTTTTAAATATTTTATTTATTTTAACCTCAACCACATATGAGTCTAGGAGCCTGTGCGAAGACGAGGTACCGTAGTGGCGTGAGTCGCATAGGTTTGGCATGAGATGACTGCTCATGATTTGACCGGAGTCGTCGGTCGCTGGTTTCCATCCAGCAACCTTCGATTCAATCCGTCCTGAGCGTTACTCCTGAGCTGCCGTGCCGGTTTCACCTAAACTAAACTCCTGACCTGACCAGACCTGAACTAACATGACCTGACCTGGCAAGACCCAACCTGACCTGACCTAAACTGACCTGACCCAAACTAAACTAACCTAACCTAATCTAAACCAAACTAACCTAATATAACCCGTCCTAACCTAACCCTAACCTAACCTAACTTAGCCTATCTTAACCTAAACCTAAACTAACCGAACTTTTTTACAAATTTTTTGGCTCGTCCCTCAGCTTCAACTCTTAAAAGATTGCCACAAGCTCCAGTCAATGCAGGGTCCATGAGAGCGTCGCGTACTTCACTTAATTGCTTGAGAGGGTAGTTATTTGTTATTTGAACCCTTGTGTTCGGACACCTAGAAGCATCGGTCCACCTAATTGATACCGAAGAGGTAGCAATGCATCGAATCTGCTCTACCATCTTGTTTCAATGAATGGTTTGAGCGTCAAGGATGGCAAATGACGCTTGAGCACTTCCCAAAGTTGAGTTGATGCGGAGAAAAAAACACGTACAGATGTTGAATTAGGCAAAAGAAAGAAGTGGCTCCTTAACAACACTTAGTAGCATCATTTACCACAAGATTTAGTGAATGTGAGTTAAAAGGCACGTAAAATGCTCTAGAATGCTCTGGGATTAATATCCAAAATTCTTCGTTGAAGCCCAACATTCTACCCTTTCATGTTACTTCCTTAATTTAACTTCACTTAATTTTCACTTTACTTAATTTAGGCTACGACAATTCGTAGCCTAGCCCACATAAATTTTCGATTGGAATTGGCAAGTTCTTTAACGTTTCTAGAGTGGCTTCAGTCAAATGAGCCTCAGTTGTTTCCACAACAGGAATGAATCCAAAAAATGTTCCTCTATTTCACAACTCTTTTTATCTTTTAATACTGAGACAAAACGAACAATGATTGTCATTTTTCTACGTGAGAAACCTCTAGTGTGCAATCAAGAACTATAGAGAAATATTTGGCACTACGTACTGCAGACAAAATGACAAAGAATCTCCTAGTTAGTCGTCCTTGTATGACAGTTGCTCGGCTAATTAATTCATCAAGTTCATTAGACTTGAAGCCTTATCTTATTCTAAAATTATAAATTTAAATCAATTTACAAATTTAGGCACGTTATAGATTATGCCGGACAAAATCTCTTTCTATCTTAAAAAAACTAGTGATATTAGACTATTGAATACAACAGTAGTTAATTATACAGTTTTTACACGACAATTTTTAAAAGTATCATAAAAAGTAAATTTAAGTATAATCAATTTAATCATTAATAATTATGAATCATTAATAATTATTTAAGTACAATCATATATTTATAATCCAAGATTAAATTCAAGGTTTGGTGGGTTATTATTTAAAAAAACCAAAACCGTTGTAAACAATATTGTCTTACAAGAAAAAGATGTCCATGAATAAACATTGTGAAAATACATTCCACATATGAATAATCTGTACTAGACTACACTCAGCTCTATACACTATGCACTGAACATGCTTTGCCTTTTTATCATATTCTCATATCATTGTTAATTTGTGTTATAAAAAATATTGTTTAGTAAATCTATTTTTTCCTTTGGATTTAAGTATGTTTAGTAAAGGGACCTCATTCGAGCATAGCCATGGAGCAACCCACTTGTTCACCTTATGTCTATGTCAAAACAATCGCTAGTAGTTTTTATATTTATAAGTATAGTAATTTTTTCGTCATATCACTTCAAAAACTACTGTTTTAGATACATAGGTTGAAGAGCAAAAGTTGTTCTTTTTCATCCTAGGACCAAACCTATTGTTATGATGATTTTTGAGATCCAGGCCCCAAAAGATCATTGTCGATGATACTTTTGATTCGAGGATAGCACTCGTATGACCTAAAGAACCAATCAGAAATCAAGAAAGAACTGCTACAACGTAAGTAAAATAACAGCTGATTAGTCTTAAGTGACAAAAATGGTCGACAACAAACTATTGATACTAAATCAGATAATAGTTAATGTTTAACGAGTTTGTTTAATTTCATTTGCCGTTTCACGAAGAATATAGTTCATCAATTGACCCAAAAATTGGCTTCTTAATATACTCGCTCGTTTAGCCTAACAGCCACGGCTGTTAAACTGTTAAACGTATCAAAAATGCCAATTTTTGGTCCCAATGATGAAATATACTATTGTTTGGTTAACCTCAGTAAAACGTATTTAAATGTGTATTTCAAATGTTTACTACTGTGCTGTATTATACTTTTTGTTGAACAAAGATTTATTTTTATTTTATGATACTAGACTACCCTTCATCCTATCCACAACTTGATTAACTCATCGTTCCAAACAGACACGTCCGATCGTTACACTTTACATAGAACTTTCCCGCCAAGTTCGATAAGCGATTAGTTTATCCTCCGGAGCAATCTCCAGCCGATAGCTTCTGAGAACAATAGCGCACCAAAAACGGAAATTGCGACGCTCCTCTATTAAGAGCAGCCCGCAGCGTGCAATGGCGTAAAGTGCATGACAGGAGCGATTAATTTAGCAGACATCAATAAGCTGGGAGGCGCAGGGACACCTTAGCTGTGTCACGCGCAACCATCACGCGCATCATTACCGACGTATTGCGCATGCGCGGGGTATCAGATAGCGCTGGTGTATTGCGCACGTGCACTGCACCGCCTATGTCACACTTGTCGTTCCAGAGTTGGTTGCAAGTGTCCAGTTTTCACATTAGGTACATATTAATTTTAAATCTTTTTCGGATTTTAACTTCGGACTCTCACTTTCATTTTCCTTGCTTGTATCTACGCCAGAGGTTTTTTTATTTAACTCTTGAAGTAATATCACATAAACTCTTTTTGGGAAAGCGCTCTAAAACCAAATGGACATTTCGGCAACCCATGATCTCTTGCACTGAAGTCCAAGACGCTACCATTAGGCTAGGAAAACACCTGATTACAAAGCACTCTGAATTATAAAGCATATATATTTTTTATTTTGCTAGAGAAGTCTTTTTCACACTTGTATGGATTGCGTCAGCAAACTTTATAGCTTTTTGATGTAAAAAGAAAAGCGAATTGTAAAAAGACACCACAGAGTTATCTGATAACATACGTCAATCCGAAGTAAATTTTAGCTCCTCACAAACTTTCACATTCAGTTGTACATATAGGTAGGGTTCCATACTACTGGATTAACTGCCCTTTTTAGTACGATTAAATTAATGACTTTGATAACCTAATTGATGTTATGCTAAAAATAAAATGACATTATAAACTTTCTGCGTTAGTCATTGGTTATCACTGCTACATAAATTAAGGCTTTTGGTTTGATCCTAAGTAAAATATTGAAAAATGTTTTGGGTTAAATCAATACTGAATCCAGTTCAATCTCCAAGAAAAGCAAACTAGCAGTCTATAAATCTACCTTCCTGTCTATAAATCTACAAATTCTAGTAAATTATTGTCTAAAATTATATCTATGGATGTGAACTGGACTTTGACGAAAATACATAAAAGCGAGCTTCAAGCAGTTGAGATGAGGTATCTTAGAAGAGTGGAAAACAATACTAGAAGGGATAGGTTAAGGAAGCTTAAGGTTAAGGAGGCTTTAGATATTAAGCCCTTGAACAATACATTAACAGCGACTCAAGTAGTTTGGGCATGTCCATCGTATGTCCACAACTCGACTCCCTAAGATTATAAAGAGGTTAAAGTAGAGGAAAAAGGCAGGATAGGCAGACCTAAAAGGAAACGGAAAGAATAGATAGAAGATGCTCTGTGTGAAAGGGACAGGCAGCTCCATTCGTGAAGCTCTCTACCAATCACTGAAGACAGGAAGTCATGGAGGCAACCTCAACATCAAACAGTAGAAAAGGACAGGAAAAAATAGGTAGTAGGTAAAAATAAATCAGCTGATCTTTGTCAGTAATAATGCCGCAGTCATCACATTGAGTCCTGGTGTACTCATCATACTCTCCCATAATCACCTTAAAATACCCACTGAGGGTATTTGCTAGTTGGTTCTCAGACTAAAAAATTATGAAGTACCCAATTCGGCATAGTTAATGATCTGTTTGTATTTATTTGTTGTTTTTATCTTAAACTAAAATACAAGCCGAACTATCTTCACAGTACATCGCCGTCTACAAATTTATAAGTGTTTTTTTTAAGGTAGCCAAAATCATAAAGTAGGTCTTAATGATTCTTCGCACCACCTCAGATTTGCACAATACTCGTTCGTATAAAGGGATTCGATGGATAGAATTTTGTCGCAAGCCACAGAAATGTTTTGCGGGAGGCTTATTTTGCTGGTGCTAGCATTATCGTCATGCCTTAGCCGCGTGTAAGATAAAGGGAGTGGAACAGGGAGATACGGATGGGTTAGGTGACCACTTCCTGCCATGTCCTTGTCTTTTCAGGAGTTCTCGTGTGGTCTTCAGCTAAGGCTCGACCCAAACTACTCAATAACCTTCACTAGTTGGAAACAGATATGCATACTTAAGAGTACGGCTATGCACCACTGTAACAACCACCCAGATTGTGACATCATCATTCATAGTGTACCCATACCCAGTATTTGTATCCAAACACACAAGGGTCAGCTAGAAATCAAATCATAGCTTCACAATTTTACTTTCTTTAACTTTAAGGAAATTTGTAAAAAAATATTACCGTTGCATTCCAATATAAACTGGGACGGTGACGTGTTCTGTATTCCAGCTCCTCAGAGGTCAAGATTAATTAATTGTGGATAGTTATGTGCGATGGTCGGTGGATGAGAAATTCTCTGATGTGGCGCACTATTGAATACTAAGTCCATCCACAAGCACCATACTCATAATTAGACCAGTTCGTAAATCAGAGGAAAAATTGTGGTTTAGATTCCACCCTAAATGTAAGTCCCTTTTACGTCATTGGCTGTTGGCTATTAATTAACAGTTTTGTGTAAGGGACGCCTTAGTCAGTAACATGACTACAAGGTCGCTCATCAATCATCTTACACTTATTTCTTATTCATACATGGCTTAAAACACTTGAAAAAGTTGTCATTTCAGTAACGAACTAAATAATTAATAATATTTTATTGTAAAATACGCAATTGAATTCTGAGCTTCATTTGTTTTCAAAATGTTCACTGTATGAAAAAAGCTCTCATTTATAGTTCTAAATACTCCCATCGCAACACACCTGCATACTCCATTTCCAAATCAATAACAATATATAACAGGTTTGATCAACATCACTAATAAATATGGGAATTTACCTATTCTCTATAACATTAACATGGGTGTATGCAAGTTTTCTGCTGTGTGGAACGCTGAAAGTAGGCATTTTTATAATTAAAGATTTTTATTTTGACCGTATAACAAGTTTTATCAATATATTTCCACAAATAAATGAGTTTTACCATGCTTCCTAAGATTAACATCGGAAAGAGTATGTAGGTTTGCTACTGTGAGGAATACTGAAAGGAGGCATTTCTAGCATAAAATTGTTCTATTTTTACCATGGATGCAAAGTTTCATCAACTCCTGTCCATAAAGGAGTTTGCCTATTCTCTATATGATTAACACGAGAAAACAGTATGTAAGTCAGCTGCCATTATAAACACATAAACTATGATTTTTAAGAATGAAGCTAAATACAAAGTTTAATCCAAAACTATTGGTTGGTAAGGGAAATATTATTTTTTCCTTATCATCCATAAGATTAGCTTTGGAGCCCATAAATACAAAGTACTGTGTTTAGATTTTTTATATCTCGGTAACCGTTGGAGATAGAGAAAATAGAACTAAATTGTGTATTTTTGAGCTTATTCTAACAACAAAAAGTGAAATTAAAACTACTTGTGAAAAAACATACTTTGGGGTTACAAACCTCCCCCAAAATACCCCTTCCGATTGACCGATATGTCTGGATTACGAACTCGTCTGAGTAAAAGTAGAAATACACATATCGACCAAATTTGGTCTTGATTGGACGATTTTCACAAGAATTCACGGACACATATTATTTTTTTCAAATATTGTTTTTGGCCTCAGTGTACCTCAAAATCATATAGTCTATAAGTCTAATGAGTAAACGAGCTAACAGTTATTTCGCGTTCAACGCACCTTGCCTCACGCATTGCATGCTTCCCCGCCGTTTAATTACCGGCTGAATCGCCGGATATTAATTTGTCATCTTTTTGTAATCCCTGTTAATCACTTCCTCACTGTCTGCCCGTCTGCTCTTTCTATTCTCAAAATGAGCACAACGATTTTTTAAATATTGTTTTCTATAAATTTATATTTAAATACCCACGTCACGCAGACCTGCGTAGTCAGCTAATTTCCAAATCAGTTATATAATAATACATGACAAGTTTTGCCTTCTTCCTTAAGGTTAACATGGGAAAGAATATGCAGGAATACTACGCTATAAAATTTGTTTAAGAGTCTGCATCAGTGGTTGCCATCTTGAATTTTAGTCCCGTAAGAGCAATGTTAAATTCTGGCGGAACATAACTTCACTTTGGCGTCTGTAGTGGCGTTAATTATCAAAGTGCCAATGAAAAACTTTGGAAGTACATTGATGAGATGTGGCTCATGAGCATGCCCTTTAAATATGTTAAAAATTTAACTTGATATAAAAACAAAAATCCAGGAATATTTTACAAAATAAAACATTATTTTTTTATTGAGAGCGAAAATAAGAAGTTCTGAAAGGTGGTGCCCTGGAAGACTGTAATACCTTTAAATTGACACCTCTTCCGTTGATTTATGACAATAGGTCAAGGAGATATAGGCACCAGAATTTAACATTGCTCTTACGGGACTAAAATCCAAGATGGCTACCACTGATGCGGAATCTTGACAGTCTGCGACTGTGTCTGAAAAAGGAGCACGGCTATGACATGTTCAGAAAGAAAGTAAGAAATGCACTTACTTGTATATCCTGTTACAGTATTAAGAATTTTATTTTTAAATAGATGTAAGACGGATATGTGTGTTCTATATGATAACCGTCTTTAAGAAATAACTTGTTATTTACTATTTCGTATGACGTAGCATATACATTGTACCATGTCAACATGCCAGCTGTTTAGAAGAAATTAAAAAATTTCCTTTAGACATATCCATGATCTAACCTATTTCCTACACGGATGTAAATGTACACATTTGTTGTAACTTATTCACATTCTCTTACTTATGCTGAAAAAACATAATGCCACATGTTTTGGTTTTGAAATGTATTTTTTACGATTTTTTAAATATATCTGCAAATATGTCAAAATCGCATTATCGGCATTATAGCGATCAGCTGGAGGGCTAGGTTATCAGCATCGGATTCCCAGGGTGATAGCGGTGTTATCACGGAGGGCGACCGGTCGGAGCAGCGACCAATAGATAGGCCAGTGACTCGGAACTAATGACAGAGTCGGTAATTGTCCATCGTCCACGACCAGGGTCACGCAACGCGAGGGGGCACGACGTCCGTCACTCGTGTGCAATATGGTGCAGCGTGCAGCTTGCACCGTGCACCGTGCACCGCGAGCGTTGACCCTCCACTCCATCTAGCCACCATCACTCCCTCTCTGCAGGTACTGTAGATGAATGAATGTCTCTAACAGACATGAGGGTGTTGCAAATATTTTATAAGGAACAGTGGAACACTTGATCGTGTAAATTTGAAACGTCAAACGTACCAGCCAAGTGACGAAATTCGTCCTAATTATTCGGTGTAACTTCCATTTCATATATTTATCAATTAGATTAGATTATTGACTCATTATGGTGCATTAAGAACCATTATTGACTAATAATACACAAAATAAAATAAAATAATAATAAATAAATAATACCTCGGCATTATCACACTTCACTTAGATGTAATTGATAGATTCTAGAGATTAAGAGGTCCCACCAACGCTGGGTAGGCTAAGTGGACCTCAACTCATAAATCAAATGATATTGACAACCATCAGGAAAGATTTGGGACTTCCATAGCCCTCAAGGCTCAGTTTTACATTCCTGCCTCAACTTGTAATTTTAGAGGTCATTTAGTACAAGCATTTTTGTTTTCCCCACTTAAAACATCATAGAATTTCACCTATTTCACGTGTATAAAATGGACAGTTGCTAACTACAAACGTATCGCATGTGACAAACTAAGGATACGCAGGATAACTTCCTGATTGAGTTATGTTCACTCCGATAAAAACCCCTTCAGCAGTATGGCTGAACCAGAGTTGATTATTGGTATACGAACTGGAAGCCCCGGCTGAGTCATTAAAATTACAAGTAAATCCTTCCACTAGCCAGTGTGACGAACTCTCTATCACCTTGGTACTTTCTTGTCCCCCTCTACTCCTTACGAGATCTTTCTACTCGTATATACGAGTAGAAAGACTTCACGCAGTTTCTCTGACGAGATCTTACAGCCTAATCTAATTTACAAAATAAATTCAACAGTTCCATATTAGAAATTTTGAAATAAATTTACCATAAAGGCATGTGAAAATGTCCTTAATGTATTCTTACGTAATAAACTATCATATGAGGTAAAGCGTTAAATTAAAAAATAAATAAATCCTGGAATGTACAACCTTCACAATGTATTTTAGTTATTAGCATTTACATCATTACAACCTTTTAACGTATCAAGCCTAGGTTTCGTAGGGTTTACTATACAAGATGTTTAGGCTGCAGTTTCTATCTACTTTATTAGCGCTTTACAATACTGTACACCTACATTCTTCGGTTTTACTAGGGGATTTTTAATCTTGTTATATACGTGAGTTCGTTCTGTGGGATGTAAAATATGCCACAGCCCCTTCTCCGTGCCCCTAATGAAAACGATAACTGTAGATACCACATTTGAAATTAAGACAATTTTTTACGCGAAAGGTGCATAAAAGAAGCCTTGGGGTAGCAGAACCTAATAAATCTATCATGGGCGTGTAGCCGCTGTATCAGAGACGTATAAATCCTCCATCGACGCCTAATAACAGTGAGACTGGCCAGCCCGACGTCTTGATCAGCTAACTCCACCGATTACACCTCCGCAATTATATCTGACTACAACTGCATATTGTTTTATTATTTACTCCTGTTTTTCTCGCTCTCGGATCTTTCCCGGCCTTATTTATGGTCTCAAAAGTGTAGCGAGATTCACTTCACTGCGTTTAAAAGCGGGATCGTTGGAACTGGTTTCGTAGATTGTAGTGGTTGTGGGTCGCTGAGGAAATTGAAAATCATGGCGTTTTATTCATAATAAGGGATGTTTAGATGTTAAAGTGGATATTTAAATTTAAATATATTTATTAAACAAACAAATATAATTATAAAACAGTGCATTTCATTATCACTCTAGCTAGAACATCTATTTAAAAGACCTATAATAACTAAAAAATACACGATATATTATAATAGACAATAACCAATTTTATGTAAATAAAATAAAAGGAACAACAATATCCAATCTTTCTGTTCCTCGGAGAAAGAAGAAGAAGTTAGTGCCTAGAGGGAGAGAGGGGATGTTTGTTTAGAGAACAAAAAGAGAATGAAAGTCTAAATTACAGATGAACAAATTTGAACACGAAAATACAAACTTCTACATGACAATAAACAACTATTTTCTTTCAAACAATTTGTTTCGTTTTTAGCACATTGAATATTTAGGGGCTGTTTGGCATCTTTTGGGGAGGTGATTAGGATTGTGAATATTAAAATTCAGTGGCTCGCAGACGCAGGCATATTAATAGTAGATTAATCAATTTTGTTTTCATTACCAAAGATAATATTTTTCGGAGCCTATTAATTTTTTTGTAGAGGATGTTTATAATTTTTCCTCTATTATATGATCTCATTCCCACCCTAGTACGGTAATGTTACCGGCAAATCACATGCACGGAATGCTTCAAATCTGTATGAAAAGGATTGACAATGTAGGCTACGTCTCTGTATATCCACAATTAAACATTCAAACTTTACAAGAGGTGTTATAAAAATACCAATAAAATCAGCAACACCGATAAATACTGCAAATAAAATGATACAAACTTGTAAAATATAAAATATTTCCTGATATAGTATTAAAAGTTGTCAACCTTGTTTGTCACTTTAGACTTTTTAGAATCTTTAAATAGCTTAACGTTACGCCGACCAGCGGTGGACTACGAAGTTGGATCGGAGTCCATCGCTGGCCGGCGTAACATTAAGTATTAAAACATTAATTGTTAGGCTTTAGTGTTTCAACGTGTAGTGTTTTAAATTGTTGAACTTTGCTGTATTTGAGTGTCATGACGAATCTAAATGAGGATAAGTTCTTGACAAGTTTTGAACTTTGAAGTTTTTGAAGATGAAAATGTTTTGAAATACGTAAAGACGAAAACGAAACAAAGAACTGTCGACGGACATCAAGGTATGTCACCTGGTTAACGAAAAAATATAAACCCACCTGAGTTGATGTATTGGTAAATGAGGAATGTGGTTAAGAGCCAATGCGTTTGTACAGCCTTAAGGCAATTAAAAGTACACAATTATGCTTTATGATTTTTTTTAGTTCTGGACAGTCACATTCGTAGACATGAAGCAGTATGTGGAACAGGAAACTTAATACAGTTGCTTAATGCATTGCAGTCTGTGACTACGTATTAAAATAAATTATACAATGCCGTAAAATAAATAATTTTTCTAAAATGTTATTGATTTTTATCATGAAAGCATCTCAAGCTAAGTATTTTAACTAAATCAATAATATATTATACATGAATTACAAATGAATGAAAACTATTAGTTACTATAGTCTTTGAATTAAAAACTTTTTCTATAGATTAGTAGTACACTGTTAATTATGTATGTGGAACAGTATACTACTCCAGTTTAAACTTACGCCGCAAATACACAAAAAATCGATAGTGATTGTAGAATTTAGTTTATTGATTATTTCCAATCGCATGCTGACCTCGAATCAAAAGTATCAACAATAATTGTTTGCAGTCTAGTACTCCAAAAAATCATCTTACTGATAGTTTTAGTCCTAGGAAGAAAAAGAACAACTTTCCCCCTTCAACAAATGTATCTAAACAACTGTTTTTCAAGTAGAATGACGAATTATATGTTTGAAAAGTACGATTTTGTAATAATGAAACGTCTGACAGTGTTCACTCACCAAGGCTCACGACCGTCTCGCCGTCTCACCACGCGGCATCGCGGGCCTCGGATCAACAATTAATTCCTCCAATGTTCCCATATTTGTTATTTATATGGCTTTCTCCTGGTTGGCTCATTAACGGTAAACAGTGCGAGACTTCAAACGCACCGCTGTAGACTGTCACGACTTCTGGACCGCGGCGCCAGGGTGCGCGGTGATCGACATCTGGTACATCAAATGGCAACCTACTCAGGTAGGTATTTTAAACCAAGTATGAATGAGGAATAAGTGTAAGATGAATGTGGCGCGATGTTATAGTCTTGTTATTGACAAAGGCTGACATGTTCCTTAGACAGGACTGATGTTAACTAGTAGTCAAACAGCCAATGACATGTATGGAGGTCACTTATATGAACAGTTTAACGGAGAATCCGAGCCAGTTTTGCCTCTAAACTAGTAATCAATCTAGAAAATAGAACGTAGTATTCAATAGTGCGGGCCTTAATCCATATTGCAGAATACTACCTCAACCGATTATCGCTCATAGCTATCCACAACTCGTGATCTACCAATAGCTGGATTACAGGTCGTGCAACGGTTCCACTCCCGATTCCTCCTACTAGTAGTCTATGAATTTGTTGGGATGACAGATCGCCAACTTGAGCGGTCACCACATATTGCCAACCTAACAGATCAACAATCACCTCCAAAACTGGCCTAACATAAACATTTAACACTCTTTAATATTTTTACCATCTTTATTAAATTTATTTACTTCTCTTTGATGGATTAGGACATGGACATGTCTAAAGGGAATGTTTTCAGATAACAGTTGTAATCAGCTGTAACCATATCACGTCACTAACCATATGACGTCACTTCCGTTTGATATTTTGGTATGTTGGATTGCCAACACACCCCAGACCCCCCAGAGCTAAGACATATATCAAAATTTAAGGTCTGTCCCGTTCTGGGAACAGTGTTTATGGCGTATGACCGACGGAAACGGACTAAACAAGTAACCGTCAGTAGTTCTCCCTTGGATATAATAGATGCGACGTTTAGTGGTACCACGTACATTAACTTATAAACCTTTGTATTTGATTTCACCTATGGGATGATAAAAATCCATGGTGCATTGTGAGATGGGGGCTTGAAATTAGAAGTATTTAGGTTGGAATTGTTGAGTAGTTTAGTTTGTTTTATACTTACTCGTAAAGTTTAGTTTCAGATCTTAGGGCCCTCTTCAGTAATTACCTTAAAAGTTGTAACATTTAAGGAGATTACTAGTTCACATTCAAAAATTTAGTGTTGTTAGTTTTTCTATTGTTCACATTGATCAAAATCACGATAATCCTGGACTTTTTAAAAGTAAAAATAATGATCCTTTTAAAGTTAGTGTTGTGACTCAACATAGAAACAATAAAATGATCCGATCATTTTGGTTTTGACCTAAAACCTTCTTCATTAAAATTATATATAATACTTAGATTTAAATGTATTACCTTGAATGTATATAAATACAAAATTAACTATTGAAACCTATTCCATTTTACTTTTATTTGCCTAATTTAGTATACCGGCATTCAAAAATAATTTTAAGCATCGTAAAAGTTAAAATGTACGAAAAACTCTAAGATATAAAGATGATCAAAGATAATTCAAAATGATATTCGTTAGTTTCACATGTTTAGAAAACATACAACATGGAAACACACTGAGGATACTTTAACAAAGCGCTTAGCCAGATCCGAGAGTGTGGGACTAATTGTAGCCGGCGGCGGTGCTGTCGTCGTCACACGGCCATGTGTTGACGTTTCAAATGGATAGAACCTGCCCAAATCTAAACAACATTGCCAATCATTGCGAAGGTTGATAACGGATTGATCATAACTAATGACCACTAACTACAATATCATTAACAAGCTAAAGTATCTGTTCTTCGCTCGCGTTAGTAATCGGTAGTAAGGGAAAAGGGCCTTCTGCTACTTTGGACCTCAATTATATAATGAACTCCCACTTGAACAGAGGACAAAAGGTTTTGAAGCATTTAAAATTGGGATAAAGCCTTTTTTAAAGTAAAAAATGTGTATATACTTAGTTTTAGTTATTTTTCATGTCTCTGTATATTTATTTGACTTAAAAGTGATTGTATAAGTTGTCGTGAGGACAACAGTTGCCATGTAAAGCAGAACGGTGATCGGATGAATGTTGGTAAATAAAGACCGTATTTATTTATTGAACAACCCTTTATACCAATTCTTTTACTGTCTCTGCTTCTAGGTACTAGAACTCCCTTCATGGTATACCTAAAAATCAGAGTAACCGTGCTCGGCTCGCGGTGAAGGTGAAACTTCAAATTTAAGGGCATAATAGTCAAGAGTGATGTGTCTCATTGTAGGGGCAGGAGCTGGGGAACAGCGTGATTGTCTCACGTGGTTTTTTTGTTTTAAGTAGAATATTTGATTTTTTAAATTTATGCTTTAATTCTTTACTTAGTTCGTGTATCTTTGTTAATATTAGTTTTGATTTTTGGAGGTTAAGTAGTAGAGATGACTTGTGTTATTTAGATTGGACCTTTTCCGTCGGACAATTTTCATCACCATTTACTGTATATTATAAGTAAAACAGTTTCACGACGTTTCGGGATCTGGAATCTAATTCTGTTCTCAGGCAATCTAGTGCAAGCACCTTAGCAGTAGCAGTAGCAAGACAACTGAGTCAACAACAATTTTTAAGACAACTGTGTTGTCTTTGAGTCTTCGTGACGAGTGGACGTATTATGTTTCTTATGCACGTAATTGTTAGTGAGTTGCTTATCTGTAAGTATTTTGACTGCTCTAAACATTTTTCTTTCAGCTTTATACCTGCTTATGTACTAATTGTGTTATGTTTCAAGTACCAGCTCGCCTGAGGACAGGATCAGATTCCAGATCCTGAAACATCATAAAACATAATTTTACTTAAAAATCGTGATGGAAAATGACCGCAATAAAAATATAAAAACATAAATCCACCATCAACAATAATGAATTTTAAATAAAGAGAGTATTTGTTAGTCCTAACTTCGCCTCTCAAATAAAGCCATTTTCGTTTTAATTTCAATATATTGAAATTTGGATCGTAAAATATTACATTGTATACTCGGTATCTAGTCCACTAGATTAGAGCGGTGCGGAGGCGTGGTTGTGTGTTGCAGCCTGTTGAATGTGTGTCAGGCTATCGGCGACCCTTGCCCGAGGGTTTACTCATCATACATGACAACATGCTAACGACTCCCTGATCGGCGCAGTGATGGACTGGCTGTGGTTCCTGGCGCTCATGGCCCTCGTGGCTGCGTTCTTCTGGTGCTCCTTCGCTCTGGAGCACTGGTGTCCTCGCAGGTTCATCCTGGACCCAAAGACATTCCCCAGGAGATTCCCGGCTCAGAGTGACAAGATCAACCACAACTACATTGAGAACTCTTGTAAAGACGAGCAAGTTGTGTGAACTGCCGTCTTGTTGTATGTGTGTGTGTACCCGTCTACTACCTCCACAGTATGTGAGAAAGTAAGATTGGTAAGTTATTTTGCCAAAATAATAGTAACATAGAACGTCGTCTATTGTTGGCTAATGTTAATCTTGTGGCAGAAAGGTAATGATAAATAAGAACAATAAGAAATAAATTCTTTTTTCACAAAAGTTTTCAATGTATTTATATATTTTTTACTTTCTCCCACTGTAGTATACAATAGTATATGGGGAAAGTATTGTTTTCGCTATAATGTTCCAATTTTAGTTGAGAGTAGATATATCCGTTTTGGGGTCCCCTGATTCCAAAAAAGTGGGGTTCGACGTGATGTAAATCCATCCGTTTGTGTGTGTATGTTTCTGGATGTGTACAGACCCTACCCCTAGATGTGTAATCGGCCTACCCCGTTGGTCCGATTTAGATAATATTTGGTATGTATGTATATATTCAACATATCTTCAGGCTCCTTTTTAATTTTTATATTTAAGGGTGGATCAACTCTTAAAACCCCTTAAAAATATAAAAAATATGAATTACTCAAAAATGGTTTTCTGCGATTTTGTTATAAATAAGAGAGTACTAAATAATATAACGCCACCTGAATTGCTGTAAAAATAATGGTTTTTTATTTTTCGATAAAAAAATAGGTAATGTATAATTTGACTACCACCATTGAAACCAGCTTAATAATAAACGAATTACTATTGTGAATAATTATTTGTCTATGACATACGGTTACAGAGAAAAGATAAATTTACTGTCCATGATAAACGCAGACGTGTCTGAGAGTGCCTAATGTTATTAATATGGAGAATATAAAAAATTAATTTATTCCTTTTTCCAACCGTTTTCTGTGAAACTTGGCGCAAGGTCACATCACCTAATGAAACCCACTCAAAAAGGCTTGCCTTTTTGAGTATTTTGGGTGGTTGTTCTCCCAATATAATTATAAAAATAAATTTAACAATAAAGAAAAAATGCCTGCAATTAAATAATCCACGATTATTGCATTGGTGTGCCCTTAAGAAGCGATTATATGAGACCAACAATATAGACTCAAACTTACACTGGATACTGTGTCAATGTTTATTGTTTATTCGTGCTATCATATCTCATATGTAATTTAAAAACAAAACTTTGAAGTAATAATATTTTGAAGAACATCAAGGTTAGGTAAAAAAGAAATTTCTCTGTTTATTTCTTCGAATTAGTTGACTTCAATGCAATAAAATAGGAATATTTAATAGATTACTTAAACAATTTCTTTATTGTATATTTATTTATTGTTTTTTCTTAAGCAATTTGGCCTAAACTGTACATAAAAAGTAAAAATAATAAGAATTTTTTAGTATAACAAAATATCTTTGCAACAGAAAAATAAAATTATAGTGCAATGTAATTTTTTATCAAGTGTTGGATACTAAAAAATTCTCTGTTTTAATATTTTGATATCCGAGTCTAATTTTGTCCAATTAATTTAGCTATAAAATTAATGTTTTTTACAATATTATAAAACAATTTTTACATTTTCGTAATGCAGTAATACTGGGGATTAACTAAAACTAAAATTAAACTATAAAAATAAGTAAAATAAAAACTAAAATCTGAAGCTAGTTAATTAAAAATTTGTTTCTAAAAAAATATTATGGTAAACAAAAACTCAAAACAAAATTGTATTTGTAAGTGTTTTTTTTGACAGTTTAATATTTTTTTAGAAATTGCTTTTATAATGCTTTTCCTTATAAGCATATGCAAAATATTATTAGGCATTTTTATTGCAGTTTTAATAAATAAATAATTTGTGTATTTTAAATAATAGTTGATAAAATCACTTTTTATCTATGCCACAGCAGAATTTTTAGGTCTTGAATGCTGAGTACACTCAAAGGTTTAATAAAACACAAAACAACTTTTGTAATACATTATTTTTTTATTAAAAAAAAAACCTATACATTTAAAAATTTAAAATAAAATAATGATAAATTTTAGTAAATAAATAATTATTTTAAATATTACATAGTACAAAATGATTTCTAAAACAATTTACTAATGTTGACGATTTATAGTAGTAATAAATTTTTGTAAAGACACTTATCTATTTGTTATGTGAAATTAAGTTTTAGTAGCTCATTTATCAGTAATTATAAACAGTTAACTTTATCTTATAAAAAGTTTTTAAACATATATAGTTTTGTAATAACTTTACTATTTACTTTTTGGGCGATTTTTTGTTACAGTATAAACTTTTTCTATAATATTAGAATACCAACTAAACAGTAAAGCTTTGTGTATACCCTTAAAATAGATAGTTGATAACCCAATCACTTCTTATCTATTGCCACAGACAGAGAACTGGTTTTAGGTCTTGACCCAATGCTGAGTACAAACACAAAGGTTGTCCAATCAAAACACAACACAATCAGCTTTTGGTGAATACAATTATTTTACTTTATTACAAAAAAACAACCTATACAATAAAAATTTTCAAAATAAAAATGCAATGATATGATGCATGCATGTGTAATGTATAATTCATTATTTTAACATATTACATAGTACTAAAAACTGATTTGCTGAAAACAATTTACTAATGTTGACGTGATTTTTAGTAGCTTAAAATGGTCTTTGTAAAAGACACTTAGTCAATTTGTTACATGGTACAAGTTTTATCTGCTTTTAAAGTCAGCTCTGTAATCAGTCAATATTTATGTAATACTTAGTAATTTAATCTTATCTTGGCAAACAAAAGTTTTTTCCTAGACATTTAATATATGTTTTGTAAATCAATTCGTTACTATTTCGTTACTTTTTGGGCGATTAATTTGTTACTAAGTACTCAGGAACTTTATTTGCTCTTGATGAATACATTGAGTCAATTTTTTACGCAAGTACAAGTGAACTTGACGTGCTATTGGTGAATACAGTCAGTCAATTTGTTACGTAGTGCTAAGGAACTTGACGTGCTATTGGTGAATACAGTCAGTCAATTTGTTACGTAGTGCTAAGGAACTTGACGTGCTATTGGTGAATACAGTCAGTCAATTTGTTACGTAGTGCTAAGGAACTTGACGTGCTATTGGTGAATACAGTCAATCAATTTGTTACGTAGTGCTAAGGAATTTGACTTGCTATTGGTGAATACCGTCAGACAATTTGTTACGTAGTGCTAAGGAACTTGACGTGCTATTGGTGAATACCGTCAGACAATTTGTTACGTAGTGCTAAGGAACTTGACGTGCTATTGGTGAATACAGTCAGTCAATTTGTTACGTAGTGCTAAGAAATTTAATCTGCTATTGGTGAATACAGTCAGTCGATTTGTTACGTTGTGCTAAGGAACTTGATCTGCTTTTGGTGTTTAGTCAGTCAATTTGCTATGTACTACTAAGGAATTTGACCTGCTCCTGATGAATATAGTGAACTTTATCTGCTATTGGGGAATACAAACAGTAAATTTATTACGCAGTGCTAAGGAACTTGATCTGTTAATAGTGAATACAGTCAGTCAATTTGTTATGTACCACTAAATAGCTTAAACTGTTCCCGATGAATACAGGGAGTTTATTCCATACGAAGTACTAAGAAACTTGATCGGCTCTTGGTGAATAAATTTAGTTAATTATTTACTTAGTGATGAATAAATTTGATTTGCTCCTGGTGAATATTAATTTCATTCCCAAAAATAGTAAAAGGAATGTATTGACGCAACGTATTAGTGCAATCAATATAATGAGTTATTAGCCGTGTTAATTTGATGCTAAGAAGAAACATTAGAAACCCCTTGTTTAGGTTGCCTCAGGGAGGTTATTATTTATAGAATCTTAATGGAAAATCAAGGACTCAACAACATGTGAGGAAAGGATAGTTGTAAAGATGTTTAATTGATGAAAAGAAAAAACTGATCTTATTCAAGCTTAGAACTAGTAGTGTTCTTCTCTCTATATATACATCAAATAATTTATATAAATCAGATAAACGTTAGTACTGTAGTATATAGCTTTTTATATATGCAACCGTAAACAACGTTAGTTTATAAAGGTACTACTAATATGATCTTCAATGAGAATGATGTTAAGAGAACTATTTAGAAGATTCAAACGTGAAAAAGTAGATCAAGCTGTAAAATTAACCGACCGACAGCTAAAATAGTAATAACTGTGGATATTTTTCCTAAAACAACATCTTGAAATATAATTGAAATATTAAATTTAATTGCTTTATCATTAAGCTTAGAAACACAAATCATCTAATGTTAGCATCGATCAATTGTAGGTTTTTTCATTGGTCCATTATTGAAAGATAGTTAAATATACTAGCTTAATTCAAGGAAGGTGTCTACTTACTCTTTTACTTTGCAGATCTTCCTCTCTGGACTTCAGGAGCCAGGAATCAGGAGCATTTCGTCCTATTCAACATCCGTCCCTTTCTACTTGTTGTATCCCAGTCGTATAGCTGGTTTTGTATTGCCAATATATGTGTCTTGATCTATTTATAAAAAAATTAAATGTTAGAAAAAATGTCGGTTTGTTACTACCCTACACTACTCTTCTGGTTATAAAACACAGTTACAAAATGTACCTTTTCAGAAGTGTAAATTTACCGGTACTTAACAGCGAGCACGTAATCAACGTTTAAAACTTATAATTTTTTATTTGGCCAATGAAAATCAATTGATACAGGGGTAAACCAAGTCAAATTAAGCTAAATATAGATTAGATTACCTTTTGAAATGGCGACCGACCCAGGTAGGTATTTTAAGTCAAGTATGAAAAAGAAATAATTAATTTTGAAGATAAATAATCTTGTTTCTATTATGCAAATGAGAAATAGTTTATTGATGAGTGAGTGTGTATTATATGATCCATGGAAATTAGTTGCTTATTGTGAAATATTTTAATTTCTTGGTACTTCATAAAATTGTTCTTAATAATATCAAACTTCGAGTATAAAGTAGATAAAAATAAATTAATATTATTGAATAATAATCTACTTAAATCCGTATTGAAAAATTGCTCAATTATTAACATTGGGTTTTGGGTGTGAGAATATTATTTAAAGTACGCTAAGGTAATACGTAACGCCAAGTGCGTTATAGAATTAGTACGTTAGTTATTAATGTTATGTAATTTGGTTTATTGTGTAAGTAGTTAGTGAAAATTAATACTGATAAAAATACTTTCACGTAGTTAATTTGAAGCGGGCCCACTCTCCCACTCCCATGATGGATGGCGGGGTCTCGTCCTCAGAGTGCGTAACTACTTAATTATCACCGAAATGAGCGCTCCTGTCTGTCATTAAAAATTAACGCATATTTATGGCCTTTAATTACTCTATTTCCTGAGACAAAACAATCACTTTATTACAAAGGCTAATAAAAAAATTACTACTGCTCGAATCAGATGGTATCTTGTAGACGAGGGTGTAAATTACGAGGCAGTTTCCTACCTTTTATATCCTGTTTAATCATTATGTCACGGGTGTCTTCGTGCAGTTCAGGAATTTCATTTTACTTATTTGACGACGAGGTCTGTTGGATGTAAATAGTGGAATTTATTAAACATCAAGATAAGGTATTATACTGTTATATATTTTGTTGTGTTTTAAATACCTAATATTATTCAATATATTTTGTTGGACTTTTCCAATGTGTCTGTTTTTTTAAATACACAACGTTTCTTTAGTTGGAGAAACCTCTCAGTTTTCAATTGATTACCTAATAGTTTACATTATAAATTGAATGTTTAAGGTTACAGATATTTAATTAAATCATGTTGTCAATATTATTACAGTTATCTAACAAGCACAACACGAAAACTATATCGATAACTCAACCAATGACCACAACACTATGCCTCATTATTGACAACATAATATAATTAATTAATAACTCTAAATTCAAACATTCCAATATTAATGTAAATTATAAATACTAACCTAAAAATGGTAGGAATTTCTTTACCTCCAGAAACGTTGTGTGGTTAAAAGATTTTGTATGATTAATTTTAAAAATTATGTAAATGATATTGTATGGTATAATCATATTTGCACAGTGTATCTGGTTTTGATAGGGGTTGAATGATTTTTTGTAGTTGAGTAAACTTTAGAAAATAAACCTTATGATAATTTTAGTAATACAAACATTTTCTATATTACAAGACACGTGTTTTTGCTATGGTAGACACAAACTTTTTCAATAATCATACTAGAAAGAACAGAGCTTGACTTTAAATTAATAAGTTACGATAACCTTACATTAAGATATCTCAATTTCCTGTAGGGAACACGACATTAGCTTTTTAAGCTAGCCTCCGGTAGGAAAGGGAACTCTACCATCATCAGCATGCTTCTAGTATGAGTACTAAAATAGGAGAGTGCTAGAAAAGAGAGGGTGTATCGGGTGTGTACAGGAGGAGCCAGCCTTGCCCACAATAGGCTAACCATACAAATTTGAGAAGTAGGCCCCCACCTGCCAGGCTACTGAGGAGTAAGGTCTTCAGCAAGGCACCCGTACTTTGTACTCTAGTAGGCCTATCCTAAAATTTCCTGATAGCGAATGTTATTTTAATATAAAATTTTATTTCACTTATAGAACACTTATATATATTATAGAACACACGTTCTTAACGTTCTTAAATATACACAGTATTAGTATTTAAACCGTCAAAGGAGTACTGTAGATCTATTATGATCGTACATGGTGTGGCCATTAATAGTTTAAATAATTATAAATTTAATGTCACTCAGTTGTTCTATCAATAACAAATACATACTTTGTAATACATCACAGAAAACTAGACAAATAGGATAGAAAAGTGAATTTAATCTATAATATTATAAAGAAGAGGTGGTTTCTGTATGTTGTGGGTTTGTTGTGGCAAGTAAACGCAAAAAATACTGAACCGACTGCTTTAAAATTTTACACAAAGGTAGATCTTAAACTCATGCAACACATAGGCATATTAATTTCCTGAAACTCCCCTCGGGCTACGCCCCATGAACGTCCTAAGTTTCAATGTTTACATTTTCAAAGAATTTTAAGAAAAAAAATTTAACAGTTCGGGAAGAAGAAGAAGAAGAAAGAGCTGCCATGACTATCCTAGGTTTCAATGTTTAAATTTTCTAATGTCAACATCCGTTTATTATTTATTTTGACAGTTCGGGAAGAAGAATAAATAAAGTTGATTTTTACACATAAACTGCTGGATCGAAATTAGTGAATTGTTAGTTCGAAACAGTGGAATGGTAGATTTTTCATTTTCTCCCAATGCCTGTCTCTATTAAGTTAATGCTTATCCTCTCCCAGTATTTGACAGATGTTACTTTGTCATGTTTAGACATGTACTTAGACGCGTGTTTTGTCATTTTGTAAACAATAAAGAATTAATTAACAATAACTTAAATGTATCTGTAGAGCCTACACCTATCAGCCTTTTTTACCCGTGCGAAGAACGGGTACTTTGGCTAGTATCTCTCTAAATTGATGCTCATTGCCAAAAGTGGTTTTATCACAGCGTTTGTCCTATGTGCGTTATGTTTTTATTCACGTTATCAGTATATGAGTAAGGTAACGTAAAATTCCCATCACCTTGAAACTTCGAAGCTCTTATCATACCGCTGATTCCTTATCGTCGGGTTTGGCTGTTACCTTATCAGGACCCCTCGTGCTCCTCGGTATCAATCAGCCTTCCCAAGGTGCATTTTACCGGCGTAACTAATTTTTACCTCCTAAAAGAATTACTGTGTCCAATCGATAACCGTATTCTATGGTATAAAGCGAAAACTATACTGGCAAAAAATGTATAATATTAACTATACTTTAATAATTGGCTTTCAAAAAGATAATAAAAGGAACCATTAATTATATAATGCTGGTTTCATATACTAATTACCAATATATGAGTTCAAATTAATACCTTGAATTATTCACTCAAAAAAATACCGTTTACCATTCCTTTCGATGGTGTATCATTCTGAGAGTCTAAGAAATGGTGTAAATAAATACTACATAAATATTTTAATTGGAAATAATAATTCAGTTTTTGGTTTGTTATATATAGCAAACCAAAAAATGATTGATGAAATCACAAACACAACTATTATAATAGCTGTGTTTGTGATTTCATCAAACTTCAAAAAACGAAGGATAGTAGGTAGAATGGTGGAAATGGGGTAATCTTGTGACGGTAAGCCCATCGCAGCATCGAACCATCCCGGCGGTCATACAGGTACAGCGTAATATTTACCACGGTAAGCATTAAGAGGAACCCACCAGCGTCCGGCGGTCCATACAGGAAGCATGATAGTGTCACCACGGTAAGCCATCGACAGAACCCACCAGCGTCCCGGCGGTCCATACAGGTATCATAGCGTAATATTGTCACCACGGTAAGCCCATCGTAGCATCTAGAGGAACCCACCAGCGTCCCGGCGGTCCATACAGGTACCACAGCGTAATATTGTCACCACGGTAAGCTCATCGTAGCATCTAGAGGAACCCACCAGCATCCCGGCGGTCCATACAGGTATCATAGCGTAATATTGTCACCACGGTAAGCCCATCGTAGCATCTAGAGGAACCCACCAGCATCCCGGCGGTCCATACAGGTACCATAGCATGATAGTGTCACCACGGTAAGCCCATCGCAGCATCCCGAGGTTCCCACCAGCGTCCCGGCGGTCCATACAGGTATCATAGCGTAATATTGTCACCACGGTAAGCCCATCGTAGCATCTAGAGGAACCCACCAGCATCCCGGCGGTCCATACAGGTACCACAGCATGATAGTGTCACCACGGTAAGCTCATCACAGTATCCCGAGGAACCCACCAGCGTCCCGGCGGTCCATACAGGTACCACAGCGTAATATTGTCACCACGGTAAGCCCATCGTAGCATCTAGAGGAACCCACCAGTGTCCCGGCGGTCCATACAGGTACCATAGCATGATAGTGTCACCACGGTAAGCTCATCGCAGTATCCCGAGGCTCCCACCAGCGTCCCGGCGGTCCATACAGGTACCACAGCGTGATATTGTCACCACGGTAAGCCATCGTAGCATCGAGGAACCACACAGCTCCCGGCGGTCCATACAGGTACATAGCATGATAGTGTCACCACGGTAACATCGCAGTATCCCGAGGAACCCACCAGCGTCCCGGCGGTCCATACAGGTACCACAGCATGATATTGTCACCACGGTAAATAATATCCCGAGGAACCCACCAGCGTCCCGGCGGTCCATACAGGTACCACAGCATGATTGTCAACGGTAAGATCACAGTATAAGGACTCCAGCGTTGGCGGTCCATACAGGTACCAAAGCATGATAGTGTCAACACGGTAATTATCGCAGTATCCCGAGGAACCCACCAGCGTCCCGGCGGTCCATACAGGTATCATAGCGTAATATTGTCACCACGGTAAGCCATAGTATCCCGAGGAACCACCAGCGTCCGGCGGTCCATACAGGTACCACAGCATGATAGTGTCACGGTAAATCACAGTATCGAGGAACCAGCGTCCCGGCGGTCCATACAGGTAAAGCATGATATTGTCACCACGGTAAATTCGCAGTATCCCGAGAACCCACCAGTATCCCGGCGGTCCATACAGGTACCATAGCATGATAGTGTCACCACGGTAAGCCCATCCAGTATGTAATCGAGGACCCAGTCCCGGCGGTCCATACAGGTACCACAGCATGATAGTGTCACCACGGTAAGCCCATCGCAGCATCCCGAGGCTCCCACCAGCGTCCCGGCGGTCCATACAGGTATCATAGCGTAATATTGTCACCACGGTAAGCCCATCGTAGCATCTAGAGGAACCCACCAGCATCCCGGCGGTCCATACAGGTACCACAGCATGATAGCGTCACCACGGTAAGCCCATCGTAGCATCCCGAGGCACCCACCAGCGTCCCGGCGGTCCATACAGGTATCATAGCGTAATATTGTCACCACGGTAAGCCCATCGTAGCATCTAGAGGAACCCACCAGCATCCCGGCGGTCCATACAGGTACCATAGCATGATAGTGTCACCACGGTAAGCTCATCGCAGTATCCCGAGGAACCCACCAGCGTCCCGGCGGTCCATACAGGTACCACAGCATGATAGTGTCACCACGGTAAGCTCATCACAGTATCCCGAGGAACCCACCAGCGTCCCGGCGGTCCATACAGGTACCACAGCATGATAGTGTCACCACGGTAAGCCCATCGTAGCATCTAGAGGAACCCACCAGCGTCCCGGCGGTCCATACAGGTACCATAGCATGATAGTGTCACCACGGTAAGCTCATCGCAGTATCCCGAGGAACCCACCAGCGTCCCGGCGGTCCATACAGGTACCACAGCATGATAGTGTCACCACGGTAAGCCCATCACAGTATCCCGAGGAACCCACCAGCGTCCCGGCGGTCCATACAGGTACCACAGCATGATATTGTCACCACGGTAAGGCCATCGCAGTATCCCGAGGAACCCACCAGCGTCCCGGCGGTCCATACAGGTACCACAGCATGATAGTGTCACCACGGTAAGCCCATCGCAGTATCCCGAGGAACCCACCAGCGTCCCGGCGGTCCATACAGGTACCACAGCATGATATTGTCACCACGGTAAGCCCATCGTAGCATCTAGAGGAACCCACCAGTGTCCCGGCGGTCCATACAGGTACCACAGCATGATAGTGTCACCACGGTAAGCCCATCGTAGCATCTAGAGGAACCCACCAGCATCCCGGCGGTCCATACAGGTACCACAGCATGATAGTGTCACCACGGTAAGCAGTATCCCGAGGAACCCACCAGGTCCGGCGGTCCATACAGGTACCACAGCATGATAGTGTCACCACGGTAAGCTCATCACAGTATCCCGAGGAACCCACCAGCGTCCCGGCGGTCCATACAGGTACCACAGCATGATAGTGTCACCACGGTAAGGCCATCACAGTATCCCGAGGAACCCACCAGCGTCCCGGCGGTCCATACAGGTACCACAGCATGATAGTGTCACCACGGTAAGCCCATCACAGTATCCCGAGGAACCCACCAGCGTCCCGGCGGTCCATACAGGTACCACAGCATGATAGTGTCACCACGGTAAGGCCATCACAGTATCCCGAGGAACCCACCAGCGTCCCGGCGGTCCATACAGGTACCACAGCATGATAGTGTCACCACGGTAAGCTCATCGCAGTATCCCGAGGAACCCACCAGCGTCCCGGCGGTCCATACAGGTACCACAGCATGATAGTGTCACCACGGTAAGGCCATCGCAGTATCCCGAGGAACCCACCAGCGTCCCGGCGGTCCATACAGGTACCACAGCATGATAGTGTCACCACGGTAAGGCCATCGCAGTATCCCGAGGAACCCACCAGCGTCCCGGCGGTCCATACAGGTACCACAGCATGATAGTGTCACCACGGTAAGCTCATCGCAGTATCCCGAGGAACCCACCAGCGTCCCGGCGGTCCATACAGGTACCACAGCATGATAGTGTCACCACGGTAAGCCCATCGCAGTATCCCGAGGAACCCACCAGCGTCCCGGCGGTCCATACAGGTACCACAGCATGATAGTGTCACCACGGTAAGCCCATCGCAGTATCCCGAGGAACCCACCAGCGTCCCGGCGGTCCATACAGGTACCACAGCATGATAGTGTCACCACGGTAAGCCCATCGCAGTATCCCGAGGAACCCACCAGCGTCCCGGCGGTCCATACAGGTACCACAGCATGATAGTGTCACCACGGTAAGGCCATCGCAGTATCCCGAGGAACCCACCAGCGTCCCGGCGGTCCCCGGAGATACCATCGCATAATCACGGAGCTCGGGACGATGACGAGACACGAACCGCGAACAAAGCAGCATAAACTAGTCGGTAATAAAACAATATGGCAGCGAGGACAAAAAGGGAGTATTTAGAGTGTGATCGTGAGGCCTCTGACATGCATGGGTGGCGATTTCATGGAAGGCTGCTCGGGTGCGTCTCGCGACTCGAGTGCGGCCTCCATTGTTCTGCAACGTCGTCACGGCCCTAGCCCGGGTGACGTCTACTACTAGACCTACTAGGGACCTTCATTCATCTGGCCGACCTGATCTTGAATCGCCATGTAACTTTTGGGAGACTTTTGATTATAATATACTTATTAGCTGCATTAAATAAGAAATTATTATTAAAGGTTTCAAATTATCATTTTTGGTTTTTAGCCTCATTTACACAGTTACCATTTCAAACTTCAATTTCTTAAGATTACTCTAGAAGAATCCTTTCCTTCATTCATTATAAAATAAATACAGAACCTTTTTCTAACATGATAATCGGTTTATACAGGTTATACCTTCTAGTTAGAAATAGTTTGCCAAAATCACCAAATATATATCTTAATGTCTTTTAATCGATCATTATTTTTCTTTGTTTTGACATGAATATGTCTTAGGTCTGGGAGGGAGGGGTGGTTGGAAATTTTCGAGACTAAAATTTTAAACAGTGACATCATAGTTTGGTTATAATAACAAATCTGGTTAGATGAACTGAAAACATTCTCTTTAGCCATGATCCAACCTATTTCCCACAGGGAAGTAAATACAAACAATCTTATTAGCAATACATGTTAGAAGTTTTGCATTATAGGAATGTACATCCATAGAATATATTCATGTTATGACTATAAAAAAGCGTTAAAATTAGAAATACTGAAAAATTGACATTTTTTATAAACTGAGAAACAAACCGGGTTTGAATTTAAGAAGTACATTCAAACGTTCTAAACTTCATTAATAAACGAGAAATTACACTACTACAGTACTTTTCTTTTGAAATTAGTATAACAATATATAATCTTACTCTAATTTGATCTACACTAACTAGGAGTTAAAGTCTAGAATGTTTTGATATACCAATACCAACGCCACTAATCGAAAGGAAGTCCGGCTTCGAATACAGTTATGCCACTTCTAAAGCCAAATATTAGCCTAACAAGTAATACGGCAATCTTGAAAACACTCCACGTCGTAAACATAAAGACATTTCAATGAACCGCGGAGATTTTCTCCATTCTGGTTTCACACACCGCTGGGAAAGCTTGGATTCCGTGAGGAGAGGGCGGCGTGGGTCATTGCACGGGTAAAGTTCCAACTCTGACCTAGGCCAAGCGTTTCCTTCCTCTGTCAAACGAACGGTAATCACTGTCTGTGATTGGGGGCTTGGGGCGACTATTACTCGCATGCCAAGTGTCACGGCACAGTAGTTTACCCACTGTCTCTGCGAGTGTGTTCATCTTAGCAGACCAAATGATAATTAGATTACCAAGTGTCATGTAAATGAACCAAATACCTTGATGATAAACTAACTAAGTAGTTTACCCACTGTCAGTACAGTTCACCTTAGCAGACAAAATTATAATTAATCAATTTGTCAAGTGTCATGATACAGAAATTACCAAACTGTCTCAAAGAGTGTGGATTTTATCTTAGTAGGCAAAATTACGTTTGAATGTACGTGTCTCAATGGTTGCTACGTCTGTATGTACCCATTACTCTCATGAAAAATGACAGCTAGATCGCTATGTGTCATGAGATTGTTACCTACTGTCCGTGTGGGTGCAGTTAATTAAGGGGAGTGCAGAGAGAAGGGCGTGGTATTGTAATGTCCATCTCTCCAAGGATATTAACCCATTACTCCCAATTAACGTCGACCTCTCTCCAGGATTAGTGTTGTAAAAATAAAGGTTAACGATGTACCCATTACTCTCTGGAGGGATTAACGTCCGGGACGCACCCATTACTCTCTCAAAGGATTAACGTACGAGATGTACCCATTACTTTAACGTCTGGGTTGTACCCATTATTCTCCCAAGGATTAACGTCCGGGGTGCACCCATTACTCTCTCAAAGGATTAACGTCCGGGAAGTTCCCATTACTCTCTCAAAGGATTAACGTCCGGGAAGTACCCATTACTCTCCCAAGGGATTAACGTCTGGGTTGTACCCATTACTCTCCCAAGGCATTAACGTTCGGGATGTACCCATTACTCTCCCAAGGGATTAACGTCCGGGAAGTACCCATTACTCTCTCAAAGGATTAACGTCTGGGTTGTACCCATTACTCTCTCAAGGGTTAACGTCCGGGAGGTACCCATTACTCTCTAAAGAGATTAACCTACTAAAATTACCTACAATGTGCCAGTATTGGATGTATCCATTAATCTGTCACTGGATTAACGTATTGGATGTATCCGTTATATTTTCAAGGGATTTACGAACCTGATGTACGCATTACTCATTAGGGGCTTATGTACTGTAAGTGTCTATAATTTTTACATAATTAACTTATCAGATGAGTCCAGCTCATTTGATGAGGCCGTTGCTGAAGATGTACATGCATAAGAACAACCGATGATAAAAATATTTGTAATTTTCCTACTTTTAGAATCAGTATATTGCTTTTACCATTAATTAGACATACAGATGTCTAAAGCTAGTTAATTGGAGCCTTCAGATGATATTTCACTTCGCTGGCCTCAGATCCCGTGAGCATCCATGACGGATGCGACAGCTGTTATGGTATGTCACCGCGGTGAGTGGACTCGTCGACTGACAACTGACGACTCTCCCTTCACTAACACCACCTCAACCGTAACGGCTAGCTTACACTTTTATCTACATACTGTATTTCCTTCATGTTTCCTTCAAACACTTCCTTCGTGTTTTATAATGGCAAATCTGATAGAATTTAGACACCTAATGTAAAATGCTTGCATTTTGGAAATAGTAAAGTGTTATGGTGTGAATTTCGCGAATTGTTCATGGTTTCTCATAAGTAAAGTGCCAAACTCTGGGTGAAGGTTGTATGAGTCAAAATAAAAAGAAAAATAAGATTATTTTCTTTAAAAATTTTTTTACAAAATAATTGCTATCTTCGTAATGTTCAATTAATCTTTATAAAACTCAGTAAGTATGTTTATAAAAGAGAGAACTACTGCAGAAACAAAATTACACCTTTGTCCAATTTGAGACTTCAAAATGGTGGTCACTTTAAACCTTTACCGTTTTCCCACCATTGTATATTAAAAGTTGTAATTTTAAATTTTACCAAGTCGAATTTTTTCTACTGTAGGTCTCTTGTACTTAAACAAACATTTGAGTTTTATAAAGTTTGGTTGAAAACTTTTGAATATAGCAATTTTTTGTAAAAAATTGACAATGGCGGATATCTGGTAAATAAAACATTTAAAAAAATCTTCTTGATTTTCTCTATTTTGATCTATAATACCTTTTCCCAAAGTTTAGCACTTTACCTACAGGACACCCTGGATTGAGAAAACAGATATTGATGAAACTTTTACACTATTCACAATTCATTGATGATTGACGTTTGAAGTACTGTATAACATCTGGTGGAATGTCTACTTTGAACTGTTATTTGACGGTATTACTAAACACCAAAATAGGAAAATAAAGTTGAAGAGATAATTAAGTTGCTCTGAATTGTCTGTGTGAACAAATTTTGTATATACCCAGATTTACTCATCTCTCAAGACAGTGATATAGCTAAACGTGTGCAGCAATGTGAATCAATACTTTATCAGAATGACTGCTTCAGACTAATAAGATGAAAACCAGATAACAACAATTTTGTACAAACTACAACCTGACGGGATATTACTTTGTTTCAGTTATAAACTTTGTTTGAATTATAATCTCTGAGTGTAATATTTAGAAATTACAGCCGATTACTCATTTTAATGACGAAACCATAATTTTTATCTCACAAAAGATTATTTAATGTTTGGGGTACTCACAGTGTATTGCATTTAGTACTTGCGTTTTACTTGTAGGGTAGAGTTAATTTGTTGACGTAAAAGACTATAATTAGTCTTGTACACCCATCATAAGTCCATAATAAGAACGACAAAGGACTACATTTTTTTATATAGTAAATATCCCATGTCCTTACCCTGACACACGTGCGTGTGTGCGTGTGCGCGTGCGTGTGTGACCCGGACCTACGCGTTGTGCGTGACAACGATCGCACGCAACTCTGCAAAGTTCAAGGTCTCTGCGGCAGAGTTGTGGCGAAAAATCACGATTCTTCTTTGTCTACTAAAAACTACAGATTGGAGAATTTGACCTGTTCTAATATATTTTGATAAAATTTCCTTTAGATTACATTAGCTAAAGGACCCGTTCTTCACACGGGTAAAAAAGGCTGAGAGGGTATTGATATTTAACAACAACTTTTTGAAAAACAGATTGTTAATAAAATACTTGGTTTAAAAAATAATTTTTATTGTTTGCAAAATGAATAAACAGGAGCAATGTGGATAAATAATACTAATGGCAATATCTATTTCGATCAAGCAGTTTTCTGTAAAATGGACTTTTTTCTTCTTCTTCCTGGACTGTAAAAAGTAGTGTAAACAGATGGTGAAATTAGGGACTGTGAATATTGAAGCCTAGAAGTTTACAGCAACCGTGTCTTGTGCTTCCCGAATTGTCAAATTTTTGTGTCCACAGCTGTCAAGTAATTTTATGTTTACATTCTTTGAACATGTAAACATAGAAACCTGAACGTTCACGGGGCGTTGCCCGAGAGCATTTTAAGGCGTTTACTTTACACAAACAAACCAACAAATAAATATATACAAGACACCTCTTCTTTACAATATTATAGATTATTATATTTAGTTTAGAATGTCGAAGAAACCCCTATTTGTAGTCAGAAACATTATGTTTACTTAACGATTTTTTTTATGATTAACTCAGAGGACAGAGTACAATTAAAGGTCTCTTAAAACTGTTTGTTTTACCTTAGACAAATTTTCAGTCACAGGTATGTAATTTATAGTTTAGGCCAAATCATCAAACCTGTATTCAAAAATTTTTGTATTTACTTCCCTGTGGGAAATAGGGTAGATCATGGATATGTCTAAAGGGAATGTTTACTATTAATTCATCTAAACAGTTGTTATTCTTTTATATTAAAAATTCAATACAATTGCCCTGGTAGTTTCAATGGAAACCTGTTACATATTTTCCATCTTAAAAATCACAATATCAAAAAGGTTCACGATGATTTGTTCAGTGCAGGAATGCCATTGAACGATTAAGGTTTACTGATTGTAATTTAATATTGTTAAACTCTAATTAATTCAATGGCGTTGCCTCAGTTCTCATTAGTTTGAGTAATTAATTACACCATAACCTGGTTCGGACAAGCAGCGATGACATTTAAGCACGTGTGTGCTGCTGCTGGTGTTTAGCCAAATGCAGGCGCTATATTATATATGATAAAAAGAACTAGTAAAGTCAACATGTATTTCTTCTGTTCATTTTTATTTTTGTTTTTTAAGTTATAAAGGTTATTCAATTTTTATTTTAGTCTGATGAGGCAAGATTCATTTTATTTATATGTATTGGTAAGTGTGTGTTTTGCCTAAGAGAATAACAACAATTCTAGTCTTATTCTTATTGTTGTTTTTGCATAAAAATTACACCTCACCTTAACAATAACAATTTTAAAAAGGCAAACTATTAATAAAGCAATGATAATCAAATCAATTACTGAATCTAGCTGAATTACTGAATTATTGCTAGAAAACATGAACTCTTTTTATTCTGTCTTATTTACAGAAAAACTTCATAATACTGATTGAAAACACTGATAATAAAATATGAATATTATTACATTTTAACTCCACATAACTCCAGGGCACGACACAGCCAGCATGCATTATGAGAAGTATGGAACTATATTAGTAATGTGTATGGATGGAGGTAACAAATGCCACGAGTATTACTAATAACTCCAGAACACGACACAGCCAGCATGCGTTATGAGAAGTATGGAACTATATTAGTAATGTGTATGGATGGAGGTAACAAATGCCACGAGTATTACTAATAACTCCAGAACACGACACAGCCAGCATGCATCATGAGAAGTATGGAACTATACTAGTAATGTGTATGGATGGAGGTAACAAATGCCACGAGTATTACTAATAACTCCAGAACACGACACAGCCAGCATGCATTATGAGAAGTATGGAACTATACTAGTAATGTGTATGGATGGAGGTAACAAATGCCACGAGTATTACTAATAACTCCAGAACACGACACAGCCAGCATGTATCATGAGAAGTATGGAACTATACTAGTAATGTGTATGGATGGAGGTAACAAATGCCACGAGTATTACTAATAACTCCAGAACACGACACAGCCAGCATGCATTATGAGAAGTATGGAACTATACTAGTAATGTGTATGGATGGAGGTAACAAATGCCACGAGTATTACTAATAACTCCAGAACACGACACAGCCAGCATGCATCATGAGAAGTATGGAACTATACTAGTAATGTGTATGGATGGAGGTAACAAATGCCACGAGTATTACTAATAACTCCAGAACACGACACAGCCAGCATGCATTATGAGAAGTATGGAACTATACTAGTAATGTGTATGGATGGAGGTAACAAATGCCACGAGTATTACTAATAACTCCAGAACACGACACAGCCAGCATGTATCATGAGAAGTATGGAACTATACTAGTAATGTGTATGGATGGAGGTAACAAATGCCACGAGTATTACTAATAACTCCAGAACACGACACAGCCAGCATGTATCATGAGAAGTATGGAACTATACTAGTAATGTGTATGGATGGAGGTAACAAATGCCACGAGTATTACTAATAACTCCAGAACACGACACAGCCAGCATGTATCATGAGAAGTATGGAACTATACTAGTAATGTGTATGGATGGAGGTAACAAATGCCACGAGTATTTGATTCTCTAAAAAACAGTCACGATAAAAATATCTATCTACTTTCCTTTAGGAAAATTGGTTTGATCTTAGATTTCAATAAAAGTAACTTTAAGTATTCCTTTTAATAACAGCTGTTCTTATAACCATATGACGGCACTTCCATTACAATTTTTGGACTGACGTATTGCCAATACTCCCATCCCAGAGCTAAGACGTACTTGTCAAAAAACTCACCAATGGACAATTTTATGCTATGGCAAATTTCTATACGCTACATTTATACTACGTCCAATAATCCATTAATCCAATAGTCCTTGTATTTAACCAGTACATTTACAACATTTATCTTATTTAATCGTATCTGTAGATACTATCATACCGCGATATAACATTTTCAATACCCTGTTTACTGTTTCGTAGAAATAATGGTTTATACATGTTTTGTAACGTAATTTTTTTAGATTTGTATCTTTTAAAACTCTTTTAAACCAAGTCTAAAATCCAAATTACCATGGAATGTATTTCACATACCAGTGTTATATTGTGGCTTATATTCCCAATAATCCCCTGTTGCACCTAACAACATATATTCCATGGTCCAAAATTCCACATTGTAACCGATATGTAAACCGTTGGACAAGTATATTCCACGGTTCAATTCTCCCGTTCCCCAGTTTCTCATCTCCGACAGCTCATTCCGCTCATCCCATTGTCGTGAGGGCGACTCGTGACCACGCATGCGCTATACGCCATGCGCAGCTGCATTCTGCACTTTTCCCGCTCATTCTAATTACACTCTATATTTACTCCGTTTTCCCGTGATCCGACCCGTTTCTGGAGAGTATGTCCGAGGCCACACGTAACACTTAACCTCCACAGAAAGACGATTGAGGTACGACACCAAGATCACAGGTTGTAGATAGATAGAAATGTGTTTCGCTCCTGACTGAGATTGTAAAACCCATATCGCCCTTAGAGGAACAGTAGGTGTCTAGAGGAGTACTAAATTCTCCTCACACTTTTGTAGCTAAATGTATAGTTTAAAGAACTCACAAGCATCTTTATGTAGCTGACAGTCTGACAGGTCCTTTATGCATATTGCAATCAACAGCTGACAACTGTCAGCTTTATTTTATTTTCAGTATTGTTATCTATGACTTTACCATTCACTACGTCTCCGTGAGAAACGAATAAAAAACGGCGTTGTCAGAGAGTAATATTGAAATTTAATCTACTTCAACAACTAATCTAATTCCTTAATCTTTCTGATCTGTAAATGAAAAATACATTTCTTGAAAAATACCTCGAACAAATTTTCTGTTTTCCCCTCGTGATCTCCAATCGTTGACGACTAGGACGTCTGCGGATCGGTCCAAACCGCGAGGGCGACGCTATCGGCACATCAGCGGACTAACGAAGAGGCTGATTAGCAGGACATTGTTAGCCCGTCATGTCGGGGTCTAGGCGGACCTCATTAATAGCGACAATCTGGCGCTTCCTCTGTACATCTGCTAAACCTCGTGAAATATAACGAGAAATAACGATCATTTATGACACTATGTAATAAACGTATAAAATTCGTTGACACGTTTGTTAACAGAAAATATTTTAATTGGTGTCCATCGCACTACACTAAGACGAAAAAACAGTCGTTGCCTATATGAGCGGAGTCCATGAATGACGTTCTTTGCCAGGACATTCTCAGTTAATGGTTTCTCATCGTAATATATTACCAGAGGTAAATCACATGAAATAATTAGTCAAATCAACTGCCAGGATTGAGAGATTTTTAATGGAGGGCACGTTCCGATTTACCTAGTCTACGATTGTGTCAAAGCAAATACGTGTATGATCAAATTTAATTTTTTTTAATTGAACATCTTATAACCCATTTTAGCATAAGATGAACAGGAACACACATCTTTATGTTTTCTAACCAAACTAATTTCTATAGAAAGGAACGCCATCTAGAGCGGTGACGTCACTACGACAGCCACATGTGCCGAGGTATCCTCTTGCAGCCTTCCTCAGCCATTACCCACTTAGGCGCGCGTCATTGTTTTCTATTAGTGCCCTGTGATTTTCTCCGAGATGCATCTGTTTTTGCTAGGCAAACGTCTTTCTCCAGCCGCGTGTAATTGTAGGCTGTGTCGAGCTGCACGGTGTTACATCGCTGAGGGTTTACTGTCTGAGGCGTGAGAGCTGAACTGACTTTGGCCAATTGACATTTGGATTTTTATACCAAACAAAATGAATGTAAAGACTAGCCGTCCCGTATGACTTCATTATACATATTTAAAAAAGTATTTGAGTCATTGTGTGTTTTTATCATTTCTCAAATGTACTATACTACGGATAAATGATTAAGGATGTATGTTCATTTTCTCTAATGTTGATAGTATAGGAAGGCTGGTAAAAAAAGTATACTGAAGTAAACTAAACACTTTAGTATAAAACTTCACATAATGGAATTGTTTTCTGAAAAAAAAACTGTAAAAGACACCCAAAAAATTTAACTGAAAGAGGCGCGAACCATGATTTAAACCATCTGGAGGCATGCGAGCAGGACTAAACAGTGAGGTTTTTTGAATACTGTAAGGTGCACGCTTTTTGAAATTTGGTTTTATTTTTATAGACATGCTGTGGTGTAATAGCAGGTAGTACATTGGGTATGAATAAGAGTATTTTTTACAAATTGTTTGCTCTTGTAGTGTGTGTCAGTGTTGTGAACCCCTGCGCGGGGGCCTAGGGTTTCGAATCCTGTAAGGTGTGTGCTTTGTGAAATTTTGTTTTATTTTCATAAAAATAATATTGTATAATGTCAGGCAGTAGATTTTATATGAATAAGGGTCGGATTTTACGGATTAAAACGAAGTGTGCAAAAAATAACCCCCATAAGAATAACATGGAAAAAAGGTGCCGATTCTGGGCGCTCTTCAACCTGTTCCTACTACTGAAGTGGGATAATCAGTGATGAGTGAGTGAGTGAGGGCTTTAAAGTTTATATATACTGATAATTGGAACAGACCTTCCGACTAAGACACACAGAAATGTTCCCTGAATACGTTGACAACGCTGTGGTTCCTCGAAACATCTTTAAGTTTTAGTGCCGCATTTTCAGTCAGTGGAAAATTACTAAATATTCGGGTGATGTTAAGCATGACCGATGACGTCATCGTTATCGCGTTGTCGAGGAATGAGCAATAAAACACACGTGGGACGGAGCCGTGTTGTTTACACATACATATGTATGCGTGCACGACCCGAGATACCGCACGAACTTCTCCGCTCCTACCTCTTACAGCAGTCATTAAGAAAATGTTTTCGTACTTTAAAATTGGTTCAGCTAGCTTAAACTTTCCTGAAAGAATTGCACGATTACTTTAGGAAGAGAAATTTTTTACCGTATTTAAAATTAAATCAATAGTATCATAAAGAAGAGGTTTTTTCTGTATACTTGTTGTGGAAACTAAATGCGAAAATACTGAACCGACCGGTTTAAATTTTGCACAAAGGTAGATCTTTAAACGCATGCAACTCATGGACGTATTCACATCCTTATATTTCCGTCAGACTAAGCTCCGTAAACGTCATAGCTTTCAATGTTTACATTTCCAAAGGATATCAACAGAACATTACTTGAATTTCAACAGCTGTGGACACTAAATATTTGACAGTTCAGGAAGAGGAAGAAAATCTGTCGTGAAAACGTCCTAAGTTTCAATGTTTACATTTTATAAAATGAAAATCTGTTTACACTACGTTTTGAAAATTCAGGAGAAAGAAGAAAGAAAGTTAATTTTTACAGATAAACGGTTGGATCGAAATTAGGATTACCAAAAATCGTATATTTTAAGTTTTTCCTTATGCTTGTCTCTACTACGTTATTGTTTATCCTTTCCCAGTAATATTGGGAAACAGTGTTACACAACAGGTGTTCTTACTTATTATGTATCAGTAAAACTCTCAGATCTTTTTTACCCATGCGATGTACGGGTACTTAGGTAGTTCTAGATAAGGGTGTTACTTTATTCACGAAATGTTTGGCCAGTAACTAGACAATCGCAGAAATATTACTTTATTTTATGATTTTATTTAAGTCAGTCCTTTACGATGTTAAGAGTTAATATTTATTTATTTATTTTACTTGTTTTAATGCAGTTCATCCATTACATTAAAGCAGTACAATATAATTCAACAGTCTATTTGGAGGTACTGAGGCTTTTTGAGGCGATGTTCACTTCACAATAATGATTTAGTCAAATAAAATATAAATTAGAAGTTAATTGATTTTGACATTTGTAACACAATCCAGGAGAAGTAGCCTATGCCCAATAATAAATAATACAATAACAATAAATAGCAGTAATAAATAATTGACGAAAAACCACCAATTATAAATAATAAATAAATAACAAGCAACAACAAATAACAAATCGTAAACTACAAATGTAAATAGTTAACGTAATAAATATTTAAATTGCGGTTGCATCAGTTATGTATAAAATGTTGACATTTTAACTTGTAACAATTTAGAGTGTCACCAAATAAGTCTAAATTACAGCTCATATCAAGAATAATAATACAGGAACGACAAACACAATGGAGTTCTCCTAGAAGCCAGACTCCTTATATACCTCATATAGCTTATAAAACATGTTCCTCATAATATTACTTACATAATATTGTTAATATCATCTAGCTTCCCATGTGCTCTTGGAATACACTTTACCTTACTTTTTGTAATAAATTATATTCTCTTCAAAGTCCTCCTCCCTATTTTCCTCTATACCAGAAGGGTTCTCTATGCTTCATAAACTAATGTCTTTATAAGAATGTGCTACTTACTTTCCAATCAATTCCCCACAAAACAGCTCCTATATTTAACTCATTATGGTGCCTCCAGAACCGTTATTGAGTAATAAAATAATAAGGTTACATGCCTTTCAGTGAGCAGTTCTAAATTTGTAGATATATTTATTATATCCTAGGAGAATATTTTTTTAGGAGAGGATATTTTTATAATCCTTTATTAAAATGGATGTAAAAAATACACCTACAGTCTTTTAGAACTGTCGAGTGAAAAGCATGTTACATTATTTTTTAAATATCGTAATTGTTTCTTTTATTAATGCTGAACACATTTCTTCACACACTTTTTTTATCAAATTCTTTATACACTTTCTCTATAAGGCCTTCTTTGCTATTCAATGAGAACATTGAAAATGTAATAAATTCAAATGGGGTCAATAAATCACATGATGGAATCCGTTCCGATTTTGCCTCCTAGAAAAGGCGTTCATCAATTACATCCAGAAATGCGTCCCAGTTTAATGAGCTCACTCCACATAAATTGAAGACGACCCTCTCTGTAATGCGGTGACAGTAGCCGGCATTCATCCACCAATCAGAGGGTCTCTTGATAAGACGGCCAATCAAATATGGCGTTTTAAAAGTCCATTGAGCGGTTTGAGACAGCTGAAGAAGGATGGAATGCGACGGGCTCGCAGCGCTGACGTCTCTATCGGCACACAATGGCCAGTCGCGGTCTAATTGCCGATGTAAACGCCACAAGACCTCCTGGGCCTCAGGCTTCACTTCGGCTTTTTCTCTACCTATTGTTATCTACTATTTGCAAACACACGTAAAAGTCCCGACCGAGCGTTGCGACTGACCATGCACTCGCTCTTCGACGCTTTAATTGCTAGAGAAATTCAATTACCTGTTTTTACTTGTTAGCTTTAGTGTGATGGCTGGAAGTGAAAAAGACGCTTAAGCAACCTGAATAGTTTATGGGCGTTTAATTTCTTCCTGTATTAATAATTTGCGAGAGTTTAACTTATGAAATAAGACACGTCTCATTAGTGACCTTTGGAGGCAACACTGGTGGTTTCAACTTACTCAGATACCCTCTACACGAGAACTATCCAGCTGTTAATTTATATGAAAATGCTTAAAAAATATATTTTATTAATCGTTTAACTTCGTTCTATTTGCTGACACTAACATCAACCTACTATAAACCGACATTATGGTTTTAATATGTCTTTAAAGCTGTATGTGTCTCAGTGAGGCCTCTGCGCGCTGCTCTCGTAGCACGACGCGTGCGTACACTCGCAACCATCAATCATTCATGACGCATTGTCACTGATGGAGCGGTAGAGGCACTGCGTCTATCACATCGTATCCACGGCTGTGTTCATGAGTTCATCGTCTGCTACATGTGACACGACGCGTGCGTACACTCGCAACTATCAATCATTCATGACACATTGTCGCTGATGGAACGGTAGTGGCACTGCGTCTATCACATCGTATCCACGGCTGTGTTCATGAGTTCATCGTCTGCTACATGTGACACGACGCGTGCGTACACTCGCAACTATCAATCATTCATGACACATTGTCGCTGATGGAACGGTAGTGGCACTGCGTCTATCACATCGTATCCACGGCTGTGTTCATGAGTTCATCGTCTGCTACAAGTGACACGACGCGTGCGTACACTCGCAACTATCAATCATTCATGACACATTGTCGCTGATGGAACGGTAGTGGCACTGCGTCTATCACATCGTATCCACGGCTGTGTTCATGAGTTCATCGTCTGCTACATGTGACACGACGCGTGCGTACACTCGCAACTATCAATCATTCATGACGCATTGTCGCTGATGGAGCGGTAGTGGCACTGCGTCTATCACATCGTATCCACGGCTGTGTTCATGAGTTCATCGTCTGCTACAAGTGACACGACGCGTGCGAACACTCGAAACATTCATTATTCATGACGCATTGTTGCTGATGGAGTGGTGTTGGCACTTGGTCTATCACAATATGTCCACGGCTGTGTTCACTTACAATCATTCATAAATATACTTTTATAAACTTTACTTATACTTAAACTTATGTAGCATTGAAATTATAAATGGGAACATATCTATTTTGTTTTTAATTAACAATCTTCGCCCAATCGTTTTTTCAAACAGCTTCTCTTGCGATGACTATGCAGTTGTTGGCGTCGGTGCAGAACGCCTGATCAGAGTTGCTGAAGGCATTGTCTACGTGGCGCACGGCACGACCGGCGTGAAAGGGCAGCGCAGTTTATCAGCGCACTCACAATCTCAGGCAAGCGCTGTGCAGCCATGTCACTGGCTCAACGTCCGCGGCTGACACTAGCGTAGACGATGGGTTCTTATCGAAACAATGTGTCACAGCCGTGTTACTGACTCTGCGTTCTTGTCTGACTCTGTCGTAGCCGTAAAGTTCGTATGAAAATAGTGTGTCGCCGCTGTGTCACTGACTACTTCTGCGTCTTAAATTGGCGTAGCCGTTAAGTTCTTGTCAAAACTGCTTGTCGCAGCCATGTCACTGGCAACACGTCTTCGTCTGACACTCCTTATAATTAGACGAGATCTTAATTCATGGTTCCTCGTAAAGTGGTTCGGACTCCACGTTAAACTGTACATCACTTAGATTGACTGTTTGGCTGTTAACGGTTCTATCTAAGGAGGATGCCAGCCTTAGTCAGTCACAAGACGCCACAATCATCCTACACTCATTTCTCATTTATACTTGGCTTAATATCTACCTACCTGGGTAGGTTGCCATTTCAGTTAAAAGTAAAAGTATAAATGCAGCCGTGTAACTGGCAATACGTCTGCGTTTGACACTGGCATAGCTGTCACGTTCTTATCAAAATAGGGTGTCTCTGCCGAGTCACTGGCTATATTATGTCTATACGTCTTCGTTTTATGTCTATAGATATACCTTATCGTTAGTAAATCTATTTACTGTGAATTGCCTGCAGAACGATTTTGCTTGATCTGCTTTTCAAATCTTATCTACCTCTATACATCTTGACATTTACTACCTATTAACAAGTGAACACGCGAGCTCGGCAATGTCTCCATTACTAATCACCAAATGCAATAATAACGAAGATTATGAATTAAATTGTTATCTAATAAATAAGGTTCGGCGCATTGTTTGCTCGCGAGCCGAGATATAGATGGAGTAATTACTCGAGCCATCGCCAAGTCAGCACGGCCCCAATTATCCCATGGGAGTTTCAAACAAACCGCTTTAATTCCTAATCGTTCAAGTGGTAATCACCTCGCTCGCGGACTAGATTTTTCTCTGGCGATGAAATCGTTTACGGATACGAGATTAACGGGACCGAATACTATGTTGGAGTGAGCGGAGGTTACAAATGGCTTCACGGAGAGGTCTAAAGGTTCGATTAAATTAGAGTAAGTATTAGACCTAGTATTTGTATTTTAGTTTGAAAAGTAAACACATTTTACATAATTTGAATATAAGATGAAACATGAAAATGAATGTAAAATGATTGTGGAGCGATCTTGTAGGCTTGTTACTGACTAATGCTGACTTGTTTGTTAGACAGAACTGTTAATTGATAGCCCAACAGTCAGTAGCATATCTAAGGAACTTAAAGTTTAACGTGGAGTCCAAACCACTGTCTCTGAACTAAGAACTGGTCTAATTATGAGGATGGCCTTTGCGGATTAACCTTGTATTTAGTATAGTGTTAACATGTTAATCCATACTACCTCAACCGACCATCGCTCACAACCATCCACAACTCGTGACCTCCAAGTAGCTGGATTACAGGACACGCACGGTTCCAGTCAAAGAGACGACATCTAAGTTATAATCAACCAATATACTCTACACTACAGGTTTAGTAATTTTTTAACACGATAGTTAAACCATTGTACTTTTTGGAATTCAAATCTCTATAATTTATTCAACGGTTTCATTATCGTCGGGTAGGTGCAGCGTGCGGAGTGCGCGTGTGTGTGTGAGTGTGCGTGTGCGTGTCAGTGTGCGTGACGTGACGATCGTGCGTTACCAAGGCCGCCGGTAATGGGCCCGTCAGTCGCGTGAGAGGCCTCGACATGCGCGAATTCACCGGCAATTCCGCCACATGCTCCCCAAAGCCTGCTCGATCACATAGTAGTCAATACTGACCTAAATGTTGGCAACTGCCACCTTGATCATGTCGACACTTGACTGAATAATTATACTGTCAATTCACTATTAGCGTATCAAACTATCGATTACATTAACTCTTCAATAGTGTACTACTGACGAGGTCTAGAGTAACGGAATCTTGTCAAAATGCAAATCTGTTTAGATTAAAGGCTCATATCGAGTTTTGAATTTTTTTGTTTGTCCAGGTAATCACGTGTGTCCTCGCATACACAAAAAGGTGGGGGAGGATATAGCGTTTAGCGGTGCCACCCCAGCCGCATTAGCGTAAAACAAAGTATTTCGTTTTAGAACGCATTTCATTACTGTATGAGCATTGAGCAATGCGCAGTAGACAACATTTGACAGAAGATAGAGATATGTTACGTTCTGGTTTTATGGACTAAATATTTTTAAATGCTAGTTTGTTATTGACGAACAAGTGGCCACTTATATTAACTTGAAGGACAATATTCTTTAATGTAAAAGGCTGGCATGAGTGCAATTTTCTATCCCCTATAAAATCCGTTTTAGTACGTATCGCCAACACAACTAATTGTATTCCTTAAAACTTCTGTATTGCTTTTTTTCCTAATGTTCGCAATGTTGTATCCTCGGTTTTTTTTTAATTTGGGTAGACCTTAAGCCCCGTCCACACTTGGAGACTTGCCTCTGGAAACATTGTTGGCCGACCATCTCTACGGTGTTTCCTTTTGTATCTGGTGATGTCTTCACCTAGCCTGCCGACTGTTCGTCATCAGTCGGCATATTTGTCAATATTTGTCATTCTGTTAGCAGAATTTCAAAACATGTAGGCGTCATTCTTGTAAAGTTCCGGAAACCTGAAACATCTTCTAATCGGAGGTCACTTAGTAAATTGTGGCCATAGTAATCTTCCTCGGTAAACCAGCCACATGATTAAGCACGAAGAAGCTGAAACCACGTCCTCTTCGGTCACCATGTCGTCAATCACTGGCTTTCGAGTGTAGACGCAAAACAAGTCAGGAACTTGAAACAAAAACTGTGTATGCAGATAATCAATCGATTTTCTCCATATACGGTCTACAAGTGTGTATTTAAATTCCGCCTTCTCCACTGATAGGACGCCTACAGCAACGCTCGAGCTTCCTTGGACTCTCTCAGCATTAGCAGTATCCCGTGGCTGCGATATCACATCCGTACATACATCAATACATGGAGGTTAAATAATGACCGTGTGCTATCACAGACAGCTCTACGTGAGTCTTCAGCAACGTCGTGTCATTCTTGGATCCATCCTCTCTAATGTGGTCCAAGAAGGAATCGTGAATTTAAACAATTTAGTCGGTATGAAACTGACCTAAAAAGTGACTAGCTGTTAATATTTACACAGCTATTTCAACTTCTTATTACTTGTATAATAAGGTAAGGTAAGGTCGCCTTGTCATAAATCATTAATTCTTTATTTATTAATTATTTATGACTACTGGGTGTTCCAGAAGTAAAGTGCCAAACTCTGGGAAAAGGATGTATGGGTCAAAATAAAGAGAGAAACAAGAATTTTTCTATTTCAAAATCCCTTGGTTCATAAGATATTGGTCATTGTGTATTCTTTTTACAAAATAATTTGGTTCTTCAAATTAATCCAAATGATTTTTATAAAACTGATTCTTAATAAAGTTGGATTTTTTCATCCAACTTTATCAAGTTTAAAAATTGCATCAAGTGTTGACTATTTTAAACTTTAAGGAAAAGGTTTAAAATGGTGACAATTTTAAATTGAACTAACTTGATTTTTTTTCTACCGTAGTTTTTTTTATTCAAACATAATTACCGACCGAGCTATAAAGTTAGGTAAAATATCTTTGAAGATAACTATTATTTTGTAAATATAGATGCAAGATGGCGGATATCTAGTGATCAAAGATTTGTAGGAAAAAAATTCTTGAATTACTCTTATTTTTACGCACATAACCTTTTCGCAGAGTTTGACACTTTACTTATGGGACACCCTGTATAAGTTTCTCTCGGGTTCAGTACTAGTGGGTTTTCGAACCAGGTACGTTTAACTTGACGATACCCTTGAGTGGCCGCTTCGGTATAATTTATGACAAGATAGTATGATCCATCGGTCATAATAACTCGTACTAAGGTCTATAATAGTTTGAATGATCGCTCAATTTTGTGCCACCCAGCTTTTCATTCGGCCTGAAGCAGACGGAACCGGAAAGAAAACCTGGATCAATGGAGGGCGCGTGTTACGGACGCCCTTGTCACTGTTATCACCCCTTCCCCCCCCAATCCTCCATCCGGAACTGGGTCAAACTGCCCCCTCCCCCACCTTACCACCCATCGCCTTGGGGTGATAACACTGCTCTCAATCCAACCTATCACCCTGATATAGCCTGGCTGAGAGATTGGCTTGCTCTAAAACTAAGATGGGCTGAAGTGTGTATGTAATTTTGCCATCTTGAACGCAATCGTTATATTGATGTTTTTATTTCATACTAATTTTATTTATATAGATAAATATCAATCTGAAACTTTCCATATGCTTTCAAATACACATTTGATAGGAAGTATAATATTTACTGCGTAAAAGGACTCACTATGATGTAAAAACATAAGCCTATTCACAGAAATATAAACCTATCCAATACTATAATACGAGCAAGGTTTGTATATATATTTGCACACGGATCTCGAAAACGGCACCGAGGAATTTCTTTAAATTTTGGAAATAACTAATTTCCGAGTAGAAAATAAGTTCTAGATAGGTCTAATGTCCAGGAAAATTCGTGTTTTACTGTAATATTAAGTTTAAAATCTAAAAATTTAACATTACGCTTATGGAGAATAAAATGTAAACAATACAAACCAAAACAGCTGTTTATAACCGTTTGGCAGTTCTTGATTGAAGACTGCGGGGAACAATATAGAGGTTATGCATTAATATTTATTTTATGAATTATCCATCCAATACTATAATACGAGCAAGGTTTGTATATATATTTGCACACGGATCTCGAAAACGGCACCGAGGAATTTCTTTAAATTTTGGAAATAACTAATTTCCGAGTAGAAAATAAGTTCTAGATAGGTCTAATGTCCAGGAAAATTCGTGTTTTACTGTAATATTAAGTTTAAAATCTAAAAATTTAACATTACGCTTATGGAGAATAAAATGTAAACAATACAAACCAAAACAGCTGTTTATAACCGAAATGTACATTTCTAGGGGGAGGGGGGGGGGGGGGGGGGGGGGGGGGGAGGGGGTGGGGGGTGGGGGGGGGGGGGGGGGGGGGGGGGGGGGGGGGGGGGTGGGGGGGGGGGGGGGGGGGGGGGGGGGGGGGGGGGGGGGGGGGGGGGGGGGTGGGGGGGGGGGGGGGGGGGGGGGGGGGGGGGGGGGGGGGGAGATTGAAGACTGCGGGGAACAATATAGAGGTTATGCATTAATATTTATTTTATGAATTAAATAAATGCAAAATTATCAGGTTACTAAACAATTTGTAAAAACTTAAGGATAACATAGCTGTGCGAAATAAATTCAGAAAAAAGTATTTCCAAAATCTTCCGTGTTTTGATAGAAAACGTATTCGTTGTATTGCTTGAAGCCACTGTAACAAACCAATTAATTTATGTAAATTAAATTTATCTTTTGCTTTTCAATCCTCATTCCGTTTATAACAAAATCAGTTGATCACAGGCTAATAATAACGGTATGGATAATTAAACAATAAATGATCGGCTTTGGCTAAAAGACGTTAAACGGCATCGCTCAATTGACTAACGTCGTAGCCGAGTTGTAGCGTGTCGGCCTCAAGAACTATAGGCCGCGAGTTCCATCATGTAAACTTCAAGAGTAACATTAGACGTTTCTTGTACGTGATATCGATACTTCGGATTTGTTATTTAGGATGTGTGGTGCTATCAATGAAACAAAAAAATACTTACTGTAATTTGCCAAAATTTTCATTTGGTTAGTGAAGTGATAGTTTGGTTATAATAACATCTGTTTAGATGAACTGATAACATTCCCTTTAGAAATATCATAATCTAACATATTGCCCAAAGAGAAGTAAATACAATATTTTTGATATGGCTATATATTAGCCCTGGTGAGGGGGCAGACCAAAATTTGAAAAGGGAGTGACGTCATATGGCTTTAAGAAAAGCTGTTTATAGGAATTTTATCTATAAAAAACATCCTTCTCTTGAGCCACATACCTATGATCTAAGCTATTTCCCAAAGGAAAGTAAATAATTTTATTTCTATTATCGTTGTTGTCAGTTGTAGTTCAACAGTTCTATTAGATTTGTTCAGAAGACGGGAGGAGGAGGAAAGTATCAAATAAATGAAAGCAACTGATTGCGATGATGTGTAACCTTTGTTTGCGACATACAGAACGCGCACCGCCATTCTGGTTGGTACCCATGATGTCGTTTAACGTGTTTATGTAAACGCAGGTTCATCCCGTTCCTAAACTTTATTGCACTTGCTTCTGTATTTGTGCTGTCAATCAACTTAGATTTGTTTATGATGCACTCTGGGTGATGAACGTCGCCCAGCCAAGTTTCATATATTTTTGACGGTAAGTCTCCATATAAAGTAAAACGACTTCGTGAAGCAAAGAGTTAAATGTTTGATGCTAAGCTTACGTGTGAATCAATTAATATCTTTGGGTGTTAGTGGATCACTGAGCAAAAGTAAGTTCAATACCTCAATACCTCATTTATTTTATGTTACAGTTTTATTCAGCAAACAAAGGGAAAGTAAGCTTGCTTTTTGCTTTATGTGAACGTATTTTACAAACTTTAATTTTTTAAGCCTGAGTTATTGTTTTTATAATTTTGAATTTCCTGATGGATATTTTAAAACAATAATTTTAGTTTTGTAACTATTTAAGTTTTAGTGGAGTAGTAATAAGGTTCGTTACATTTAATAGATAATAAAATTTGACAAGTATTTTAGTTATGACAATATAACCCAATTGGGTATTTACATGAGAATGCATGCTCAAATACATGTCAGTCGGTTGATGCAAGTCAAGCTAATATCGAAGGCACCTTTGTGAACGTATTGCAGGAAGAGAAAGCAAATAAACTGTATAAAGACTAACATATACTTTCTCCCTTAAGTCAATTTAAACGACAATCTTTAATAAAACCATCATAATCTTTAACGTTTATCTAACTATGATTTAAATTATATCAAATTATAATTACTATCAAATTATACTTTACCATTATTGTTTTTCCAGAAAAATATTTGTTTAACTTATAAACTCCAATGTTTTCAGAAATGCGAATGTGGCATTTTGTTTATCTCATAACGGACTATGAATTATATAATTTTCATCGTTATTGTATGAAAAAATAAAAAATCGTTAGTGCCATTTTTGAGAAATTTTCATTTTACCTATTTTTGGGGGGCTTATTAAGGGTAAAATATCATTAACCCTTACCGGGTGGGCAGCGCCTTTAAAACCAGCACAGCAGGGTCGTTCGACGCGGCTAACGGCTTTATACGCAATGAATCATTTCCTGGCTGGCTGGGCTGGAGAGGGTGATGACGTTATTTGTTCTTCCAACATTATTGTTAATATTGACACTTCCCTTAAGAAAATCAGATTTAAAACGTCCTAAAACTTATTTAGGTTGTCACACTCAGACGCATAGTCTTGTGAGGATTTTCCAGTAATAATAGTGTGTTTGTTATGACAAAATTTGTATATTTTATTATGGAAATAAAAATCTTGAATCTTGAAATCTTGAATCTTGAATCTTGTCTAAGACCCTAGATAAGTTGATAGGTTTCCACTTTCGTAAAGTAAAAAGTTGAAAATTCAGTTCTGTAAAATATACTAAATCCAGCAGAGATCAGAGAATATTTCCAGTATCTTAGCCAATCAACAAAAATGTCTTAAAAAATAAAAAAAATAAAATCATGTTCCGAAATGCCGTGGATTTTTACCTCCATACCGGATTTTATGAAAATTGAGCTAATGGTTTCGTTTCAAGGCTTTTGTACATCCCCATACACAGACATCACTAAAAACCCCCTTTTTCCATTCAGGGGGCACTAATATCCCCCCACACATACATACACACCTCACAGACAGAAATGACTCTAAACCCCTTTTTTGATTGAGGGGGCACTATAATGGGTATATCCACCCATATACGAAAATGCTGACGAAAACAATACTTTCTCCTTATAGGCAGGCTACTATCATACAGGGCGAAAAATTAAAACGAACGTTTACTGTGATTTAACTTGGACAAAAATAATTACACCAGTTGTATGATGGGTAAACCTAATGCAACAGATCCTATCACAAACAGTGAAAAACAATAACATGTCTAATACAATGTCTTTATAGTAGTCAATGCCGATTTCATCGCGGTCTAAAAAACTAACAACAACTACAACGCTCTGAGTGGCTAAAAAGCTCTCTGAGTCTAGAGGGAGCCCATTACTGGAGCGGAGTTTTAAATCTTAATGTATTAAATGTATTGTGCTTTTCAATGCTTACTATTCTTACATTTTATATTTGCAGCCAAAGTTATCCCGGAATAGGTTAGAACTATTGACGAGATTCATTGCACACTTTGACATGAATATGTTTTAGCTCTGGGGGAGGGGTGTTGGTAATTTGCAAGACCAAAATCTGAAACAGTGACGTCATTTGGTTAGTAAGGTCATATGCTTGGTGAAGTCAGTTTTGTTATAAGAACAGCTGTTTAGATGAACTGAATACATTCCCTATAGACATATCATGATCGAACATATTTTCCACAGAGAAGTAAATACAGCATCTTTATATGGTTAAAAATTATATTTACGTCTACCCTATATCATGCTAAAAAATTAAATATAAGTTAATTTATATAGTGTTCTTGATTTAAACGTTTTTAATTTAAATCCGTAATAGATTTTGAATAGATCACAGTATAGGTTTACATCAGTATACATGCATACACAAAGCTTCTAATGCATTACACCATTAAATCTACTTACTCAAAGTTTCTAATGAAAATTATTTGCTGTCGTTCTTTATTTAGCTAGGAAACAAGATTTCAAACAGTAATGCACATTTTGAGAGCAGAACTTTTTCACGCGATCTCGGTTCCAAGCCACATCCCAGGCCCACGTTCTCATTAAAATTTCAAACTCTAACGGCTTCCAATTTCGCAACAGTCAATTAGAACTGGTAATGACAGTATTGAGACACGATTGTTAAGAGCCGACGTCGAAAAAACATTTATCAATATTTATCACCAGTTATTTCTATCTCTGCCAACAAACAAAATTGTGCAAGAAGTTTGCTTAGTTTAATTTTCGTAAATAATTGTTGACCAGATTCGTATTAGCTAAACCGCTATAAAATTACGTTTTCCCGTAATGAGAACATGTTGTTAATAGCAGTAATTAATAACGAAGCTATACTAAATCACCTAATTACTCTAATAACACACATTCGCACGCCGTGGTGTCTTGTACACCGCAGGAACACTGCACTGTTACGCTCATTTGCTCTTTAATATGTCTCTTTTGTTCAACTACCACGGGTTGTCCCAAGGGCATAATAGCATCTACGTGTTGCTAGCAAGACACGTGTTGATTTAATGCCAATATTTTAGTGAGTCATACTAAAACGCCGAAATTCTGATAAAAACGCTGTTCTAATGTTAAAAATTTACCAATCTTAATGTTACGATATTGAATTGTTTTAGTGTGAACAATAACTTTGAACTAATTTACATTGCATTACATTTACTTTGGCCCCTGCAGTATTACCAGTCTTTTTATTTTAAATTTTGGAATATTTAATTTTTTAATGTATTCATAATTATTATTGACTTATAGTTTATTTATGAAAGTAAATATTCTGTCGTATACGAATCATCTCATCTTCTCTTTCACTTGTACCTGAGTCCTTTTAAGCTTACAGGCAAGATAACAATAATTTGATGTCTGTGGAATGTGAAACATTCGCCTGATTTTTTCGTTGACCCGCTATTTTAGCTCTTTTACTATAAGCAAGTAAACGTATACTAGTGTCATAATATAATAAATCAATAAATCAGCATTTATGAAAAACCTAATTTGGGGTAAATTTGTATTAATAAGTTAATTATTCACTTAGCTAACAGTCTGTGTAATGTTACTAATCAACTGGATACAACGGAAACTGGCAAATCCTCTATTGACTGGTCCTCACACACTGCATCATTAATCTACGACCCTTCATCACAGAGGACCACGGTGGAAGGTACTGCACCCTCTATTGAGGGCTATTCCTCACACACTGCATCATTAATCTACGATCCTCCATCACGGAGGACCACAGTGGAAGTGCTGTATCTGCTATGAACGGCTAGTCCATACATGTATTGACGGCCTCAACAATAAAGGACCACGGCGGAAGGCGCTGTGCCCGCTACTGACGGCTGGGCCTCACGAAATGCATCATTGATCTACGTCCCTCCAATTGAGTTTCACCAACATCAACACTGTTTTGTATTTTTCATAATTTTTGCTACCACCTTGACCTTATATTATCCACAAAAATATGTATGGAGTTCTACTTTCAATTTTTTTCTATTTTGTAGTAGTGTGTGGTTTAAAATGATTTCGAAACATAAAAAGTGACACTCTAAAATGGCGTTGAAAATTAATCATTACCAGTATAACTAAGTTTGTTACTTTGAACTTAAGTTATTTTTCATTTAGCTACACTTGTGAGTAAGTCCTAATCCTATCAAAGTTGATTATAAAAAAAATATAATATTTAATTTCTGTGGACTTGAGGAAAATGATTATTTCTGGTTATCGTAATTTATACTGTTTCGGGTATTGAAACAAATAATCATATTTTTATAATTCTTACAGCTTTAAACGTATTCCGTAAATTCATTTACGTATGCGTAAATTCATTTTAAATTAATATGTTAACCTTTGAGAGCATAACCTACAAATAATTACGAGTAAGTTTGGTCAACTCATTACATATACGAGATTAGTTAGCTAGGCACGGTCAGCTCCAGGGACCGTCTGCGAAGTTGGTCTGCGAAGTTGTTCTGTGATGTTGTACTCGGCAACTCTGGCAGTGTCGGTGCGTGCATACTAAACCCGGCTCTGTCTCTGTCAACCTAGTTATTGAACTTGTCTTGGGAATACATCTCGGGCATTAGAGAACTATTCCTTTTACCTGTACACGCTGAGTATTCCTTGCACACTGCTTTCTTCTTAACTTACGATCCGTGTACAGTTCGATTGTTTCAGTATAATAGGTTTTGGTGCTTTTCCTAGTAACGGTGTGTCCTACGATGCACAGTTTAAGTTGTACGTTACTCACCAACGGTTAAATGTTCACAAAGTCTTTATCAATACATCTCAGTATCAATGTGTAAAGTGAAGAATAAGGAAAAAAGGATAACACGGGATGGGGTGGGGGTATTGGAAATACGTCACATTCAAAATTTGAAACGGAAGTGACTTTATATGGTTATAAGGAAACTGTTTATAGAAAGTAAAAACACTCCATTTAGATATATCCATGATCTAAGCTATTTCCCAAAGGGAAGTAAATTTATTTAATATATTTACCTTAATTTATAATTTTTTAGCGAGTATGTCAGCTGAAGGCCACTCAACACTATTATAACACTACTTTCTGTATTGTTTTTCTATTTGTATCTACCTATTCGCAATTACATACTTGACCTCTGGCACTCTCTTTAATTGATTATACATTGCAGTAATTTATTTTATTTCTAAACCCATCAAAATCAGTTTTCGTAACTCTACAACACCGTTTTAATAATCGCCATGCAGTTGAAACGAGAAAACCCCTATAAGCAAACAAGTGGTGGTAGCACCTACCTTAAAACCAGATAAAAGTTCAACAAACTAAACTTTATTACTGTCAACAAAAACTTACCAGGCGACATTGAAAAATCAATAACATTCGGACCGAATTCGGAAACCAAAAATTTCTGATATACTCCAGTGTTAATTTTTCTATCTCATGAAACCAGCTCTGAAAAAAAAAAAATCAACAGAGTTGGCTCCGGACTGAAGTTTAAATAAAAAATTTGTCCTACTTTAGATAGACGAATTAGTTTTTCAGATTTAAAATCTTTTGACATCCAGAAATGCAGGTCATTTTACATGTATGCTAATTTTTTATTTATAAGAAATTATAAATGAAAGAAATTTTATGTTTTATTTTTTAAGCACAAGCACATTTTTAACAGGATTTGAAAGATTTATTTATACTATTTTAAATTTAATTATTTTTTTGTGGAAATTGCTGAGTACCACTCACACGTTTTTCTATTTTATCTATATTCATACATACTTGATTACATTTATGATTATACATAGATTTTTCTAAATCAAATCAGTTTTCGTAACTCTAAACTTTGTAAAATATCGCCAGGCTAAAACGAGAAATACTATAAGAACAATGTGTAGATATTAAACCTAAAGTTCTAACTAATTAAGTCAACAAAACTTAACAAATATTCAAATATCAATCCGGACCGTTCGGAAAACAACATATTAAATCATTATATAACTTTCTATACGATATCGGTTAATTAACCAGACTCTAAAAACAAACAATCAAACACGCGAACATTTCATAAACTGTTAAGTCTACAAAAGTCCAAGATTATATGTTCTAAAATTTTGAGATTTAGCCCTAACTGAGGTTCATGCAATAACTAATTTGTGTACTTATTAAACAAAAAGTTTTAATGCAATTTACCACGCTGTTGCAGTGCACTTTAACGCAATTTACTAGATATAATAATGTTTTAGATTATTTAGTTTCCAAATAAGCAGTTTTATATCTAGCTCATAAGAAAAAACTTGTAACATGTCAAAAACGGAAAAGAGCTACGGATATTCGAAAGTGTGAATGTAACAATGATTTTTTGGGAAAAGCAGAGTCAAAAAGCACTATTGACGTGTAAGTTGTCAATATTATCTAATTTTAGATAGAACAAGTATCTAAATTCAATAATGATCTACATAGTTTAAAATTTGTAGCAAAATATTTCTACCGTTTCAATGTAGAAAGGTGTCATAAACTAATTGTATAAACCCACGCCCTTTGAGTCACCATTCAATATTCAGGTAAACTTTCTAAGAAAATTTTTGGCTAAGATTTTTAATATGAATACTGTAATTGACAAAAGCTACTCACTTTATCTAAAATACAATATTACGTTGAAGCATTGTTTAAAATCACTGTTACGAATATGTAAAGATAGTAATTGTGGTGTATTTTCTAAGTAACGCCGTGGTAATTACAACTAATCATCAACCATTGTGACTATAAATCTAATAATCGAAATTATAGTGATATAGTTCCTATAGAGCATTCTGTCTAAGCACATGCAGCCTTGGTATAAAAGACAAAGCACAAATCTACACTCATTTTCATTCAATTTGGCTAAAAAAGATTTTCCCAATACAGTAGGTATTTTAGCATTCTATTCAAAATCTAATTGTCACATATAATGTTCGAAATTATATCAAACTTTATGCTAGCACTATAACACAATACAGAAATTGACTAAAACACTCTTTCGAGGCTAAATAAAGATTATTTTCGCCAAAAAGGTGCATTTTGTAGGTAAAAAACTTGTCACATATTACTGTTAATTATATAGTTTCACAAACAGTGAAAATTGTAACTAAACGTATATTGATCAAGTTAACTAAAAAACTCATGTAATATCACATTGTACTAATTTTGAAAAATTTTATGACGTAACTGTTAGTTAATTATGGTATAAATAGCTTACCCTGAGTTAAATTAATTAATTGATAAATTAGCAAACATGTTGCGGTAAATGGTACGTTCCCAAATTTGCATCTCTCAGATAGGTTTTATGGCATTCGCACTTCCGCTTGGTTTAACCGACCTTCGCGCTCATGAAAAGGCAACTTTAAATATATCATTTGTGATTCGGAAATCCCATTATTTTGATTTTTCACAGTTTTTATTGACTTAGCTATTTTTACTAACACTTAACAAACTACGCGTGATTTCGTTTCTGTAGCTATTTTTAGGGAATTGGCTCTTTTTCATAAGCAATACAGACTGTAATCCGACGTATTAAGCCGTGTTAAGGGTGCGCCAACATAGTACAAAACGAACATGACCACCCTCCTAGATTTGTAATCCAGGGGACATAATGTGAGAGCTAGAGTTTACTTGCCACTACCGTACCAATTATGTCACTACATACCACCACGATACCCACATGCATTTTATGTGGGAGAACTACAGGTTGTCTGGTAGTAGGGGTGAGGAAGGGAATGGTGAACACCTAAGGCATTTTATTTTTGAATCCGAAATCACTTAACTGATTTTAAAATAGGTTTGTTCCATTTAAAGCACGTTTATTGTACAACAGAATTAAAATTATTTTTACATTTACTAAGAACTATAAACTTACATATTTCAAATAACGAAACTCTTTCTTAGTTTTGTATTGCCCACCATGGTGAGTAGATCTATTTCTTAAGGAAAAATATAGCTTTTATTAGCGATGGTCAATTTTTTACTAGTTCTGTAGGCCTAGTGCTTCTTTTGAGCATTTAGCTTTTTCATTTACTTGGCATCTGCCCGCTATAAAACGTTTATGACAAGTTCAAAGGTTATGGTAAAGCCAAAAACATTAGGGTAATGCCGAACAGTGTACGCCATTACCCGAAATTGATCTGCCGTTAAAAATACCTCGTGAACAAACGGTTCCCTATTTACTTAGATTCCAAATATATGTGTTGAAAACACATAAGTGATAACCTATTAGACTATTACTAAAACACCTCAAGTGAATAATATTGTGTATATATATTACTCCATGAAGTGATGTTCTTAGATCGTAAGTGACAAAACACACTATTGACATAAAAAAATGTCGTTTAACATCTGTAGTTTCACATTAATTCCACGTGATCATGTTAAATAACGCATGAAAAAGGAAACGTTTTGTTCTTCGTCTTTACAAACTACCAATTCTCAACATTTACCTTACACAGTTCCCATTAGTTTTGTAAATCTACTACGTTGTAGATGACCATGCCATTACCGATCACCAGTTCGTTGCAAGTGTCGGAGGGTGACTGTCTCACATCTCATAAGCTTACGAAAAGCGAGTCTCTTTCTTCGGACTCTGACTACGGCAAAAATTACTACTACGGTTTTAAAGAGGTTACTTTTTCTCTTAGGCATGAAATAAATATTCTAAAAACATGAACATTTCATTAAAAGAGGTATTTAGTAATAGAATTTTATACTAAAAACAATCTGAAAATTTATAAACGCGGGTGTGTACAATATGACAAAGTAACACCTGTTAAGTAATATTGGGAAAGGATAAGGAATATGAGTGAGTTTGAGATCTCCTTTGCGTAAAATTTCAACCCGATCGGTTCAGTATTTATCGCGTTTAGTTGCCACAACAACCAACAAATAAACAAAGCGACATACAGAAACAATATCTTCTTTATAATATTATAGATTTTGCATTCCAACAATTTAATATTTTTAATTATTACTTTCCTCTGATAAACAAGTCGCGTGATCAAATGATGTTTAACTGAAAGTCAAATAATTACCTGGCATTGTCTATTGTTTGGTTAATTGGTCAGATGATTTAACGTTGGAACATTGTGGGACAACCAATACACATGCGGCGCTGAAGCGTGAGAGCTCTGTCTGTCTATTCTCCTCAAATGAAGGATAATGTTTTATAATTTCTTTCGTCGAGTGTCACAAGATTCAAACCTTCGTCTCATGGTTTGCTACTTTATTAATGGACATAAACCATCTAAGTTCAAGACAAAGATGCTGAGAAGGTTTTTTTGAAGTGCAGAAGTTCAATCTCTACATCAGTGAATGGAAATGTTGAAATTTCTGGAGGCAAGAAATAAATCTAACTTCCTTCGTCTTTCATTAATTTGCCAGTTTTAAATTGAGAGGAATTTTATTCATCTACATTGTTTTTTTTCAAAATTTCAAAAGAGAAAACTGGAGTACCTGTCACTCTACAAACTAGACGCCATCAAATAGATTTGCTAAATGAATATATTTCAATCATCTTCCACTCCTCATTAAAATATTAAGTCTGCAAAAGATTTTTGTAAATTAATATCCTTAGCTTTTCTTAATTGGAGAATCTAGTTACCAGAGTAATATAATAATGAAGTTAAGGTAAAATACTTGTATACCCATAGTATCTTTTATTACTTGTTGAAGTTCTCCTTTGCTGTTTATATGTATTCTTTATTAGTGTTATTTATTCTTAGATATTTATATTTTATATTAATCTCTTAGCTGTTGCAGTTTGCTGAATATTCATGTCTTCATAATAATGTTAGACGAATAAATAAACCAAAACTTAAAGTAATATTATTTATTTAGTATAGTGTATTACACTGGATGTATTTTTCATTTAATGTATCTTTTTATTTACTGTAATATAATAACACATATTGCATAAAAATGAGAAAAAACATTAATTTTTGTGTACGTAAATTATTTTAAAATTGCTAAATGCTCTTATTGAAGAATGCAGTTGCACAGAAAACGAATCCTTGGGGAAAATAATTGAATGGGATTTCCTGGACACGTGCAGGACGCGGTCTCTCATTGGTGGAGCCAGGCGACGCACGGCTGTCATTGGTCGCTGCGGTCAGTGCGGTTTCCGCGCGGTGAGATCCTGCCGCTGTCCCAACACACCGTCTAGTGGAGGCTTACTAAGGCCCAGTCCTACGAGGGCCACGGGAGCGAGGCGATCCCACCGATATGAGCGACGCAATCCCAGCGTAGTTTTAAAATTTAAATCAGGTTGTCTTTGGACGCGACCGTCGATGCGATCGCTGGAATCGCGTCGCGGTGGAGCGTCCTACGTGAGCGATACGGTAACTCCAGGGACCCCGTTTACCGTTGGTGACTTCAAACTGAAACTATGTCTTCAATTACTCATCACTTAATTAATTTTTTCAATTTTCATTTGCGTGTAATTGCGAAACATTTCTGAGTGCTGCCGTAATATTCTGTACAAATGATGGAATCCACCGTAGACTAGCGTTTCGGCTGTTCTTGGCAGATCGTTCCGTCACTTTTGTTTTTGAGCATGAGTATGAGAGGGCCGAAATATACTTTAAAACTTGACCATCGTAATATTACTCTCTGGTCAAGTGGAGGATGTGTAGGGTATGCAATGACTCAAAGTTATATATCATTGTACGTATCACATATTTCCACACACACGCACACAAACACACACGCGCCCTTTAAAAACGCACTGTTAAATGGGGGTATTAAATTTACCATTTCTTCACAACCGCTTTCAAACTACCATAGTATTTAAAAGTACTGATTTGTTTAGGTTTTAAGCAGTTTTAATGACCATGTCACGGAAAAATTATTTAGTAAAATTATTGTTAATATTGTTATTTATAAGTTTAATTTTACATTTAAAATCTTATATTTCTTATCCATTTTAACAGACTTTAATATGTTATCATGAAATTGGGCTACTTCTATTTACTTTGGATCATAAGGTTATTTTATAGATATTTAAAGATTTTTATGTGAACTAATCCAAAAAAATTAATAACTCCAAAATTGAAAAATATCTATAATGCCAAAGTGCATTCTTGTATAAATTTTCATAAGATCGGACCATCCCAATGGTTGCGAGGTACTGTACTACAACTCACATATCAAATAAAAAAATGACAAAACAGAACCTTTTCATATGCCATAGGGAAAAATGTAAAAGGTTTATACATATATAACTTAATTAATTAACATATAAAGTTTTGCATTGCATTTTCCAAATAGAATACATGGAGCAATGTTTACACTTTAAATTGAGATAATAGGCATACATATGCAAAGGATTTTAGTGTAGTTTTTAACGTGATGTAGTAAACTACTTCAAAGAAGAGACAAAATGGTATATACCAATTTATTGATTAGTTCTTTTCGTTTATTTCGTACGTATGGATTATAAAGGTACCATCCTTTAATAATTTTTGGTAATTCCTTAGTATTGTATTATTTAAATGAATTATGTTACATATTCTCTCGATCAAGTAAACATTTGAATGGATCGGTTCATTATATTTCACGGTATTAAAGTTGTGCAAACTTATTAAATTAGTTATCATTTTAACAACAATCATGAACTTAGATTTCTTATTGTTAATAATGACGAAGGAAAAATACGTCGACGAAAAATAAATTTTTTTTGTCTTTATCCAAAAAACATGTTTAAAATTTAAACAAAATAATATTATATTTTAATATCATTTAACCTGTAACACATTTTTAAAAATATAACAAATTTGTATATGTTTTTAAGAAATTTGAATTTCTACCAAATAATTGAATAAGTATTTGTCAAAATTGTTATTTTTGCCTTTACGTATTTTATAATTATCACCAAAATCTTAAAATCCATGAATTTGAAATTTTTCGCTATTCAATTTAAAACATATGAGATATTAAAAAAATAAACACATACATTTATTTATGTTATTTATATTTAATATATTTAACATATTTTTTATAAAAATGATTAGTAGGAATAAATATAAAATATAGTATAGTTTTATATGGAAAATGATATTTTATGTAATTTTAGTTAGGCAAATTTTTATGCAATTTAAAATGTAAAATTTTTTTAAATTTATTCCAATACTTATATTTAAATTAATATGATTATTTAATTTATAGATCATATTATATTATTTTTATGTAAATTTATATTTTATATAACAATAACTTTTGTATTGTTAATAAACATAATGACGAAGGAAATAAAAATTTACGTCCTCAACGAAACAAAATGTGACAGATGTTCTATAGAGGAGTATTTGACAGTCTTTCATGTTCATTAAACTTTTAACACAAAATAACTGCATATTATAAAATACTCACTTCGCAGCAGACCTGCGTATTCAGCGAATTTCCAAATCAATAACAATATTTATATCAGTAATACTGTATAGGTTTAATCAGTATCCGCATTAAAATAAGAGAATTTGCCTATTCTCCATCAGATTGAAATGAGGAAAAGTATGCAGATTTGCTGCTATGAGGAACACTGAAAGTAGGCATTCCTAGCTTAAGCAATGTTTATTTTGACGATTTCCAAATACAGGTCTCCGCCAAATTATGACTCGAATAGCCTCTTTCCTATGGGAAATTCGCTGAAATATTTACTGCAAGAATTATTTAAGGCTAGTTGAAATCGGAAGTAATAGTATAAAATAATTAAAATACCTGGCGGAAATATATTAAATGGATGAAATAACTTTCGTAATTTTTTATGAATATATAATTTTCTTTGTAAGACTACATAAAATTACACTAACTTTTGTTTTGCTAAATTTAATTCCAAGTGTAAAATATACTAAAGATTTGTCCTCAAATAGAAATTAGTTATATATTATTTTACTGTTGCATCATATTCTGTATCAGAGTTGGCTGTAACAAGCCGGGCTGTAACATACAAGAGTATGTCAAGCCGGGCTGATGACCTGCTCGTAATTATTTTTCACCTTCATGTAAATAATTCAAGCCTGCCTTACTCTCGAGTCCTGCTTTGTATGCGTTTAAACCTCTTCCCATCAGGACGTCAACAATATCCATCAACATTCATGCATCACAAATGATGAAACATCCTTATTTACGCCAAACGTTACCAATAAGTATCCAATTAAAAAAATAAAAACAAAAGAGGTTATTAGGCCATAAAATACCCTTTAGAAGCTTTACTTGCAATATAACAACATTTCTCTCATTAAAAATTTTAACTCGCTAGGAATGAGGTGGTTAAGGTTAAATTAAATAAAACATAAGATTTGTCCCAATTTTGTGCAAATCCATGGGGTTTTTGTTTGTTAAAGCAAAATTGTAAAAACCACACGCATAAATATAGGTCATTCCACAGAAGATTTTACCTGAGATGTATTTTCAATTTCTTTTTCAATAAAACTCAGATACCACAAATTATATTTAAAACCAGTATCCTCAAAGGATTACTTTAGATCTATTTTGATACATACGAGTCATTTCGTATATCTCTTATATTTTGAAATGTGTGACATTAGTAAAAATGTTTATATAGTTTTACATGTGTTACTTAATAGCGTTCATGAGAGAATCTGGAGTATCTAAAAAGTTAAAAATGAGTGGCATTAAAACCCTTTGAGGACCGACTGATGATATATGGTCAGTAGAAAGTACTTGGAAAACCCCTGCTAACGGAATATCGTCAGCTAGTAGTTTTTTACATAGTATTTCACTCTCTGGCGTATTTTAATCCAAGTTATTTATTTTAGACGTCTTTGGTTCTCTATTTTACTATCTAGATGGTTTTTATTGTTGTAGCTACGGCAGAAATAAATAATGAGTTTGTTTAATTGTCTGTTTGCCGTTTGCTTTTGCGAACGAAAACAACATATATTGTATCAACATTTTCTAAATTTACATTTTTATTCTTGGCCAAAATCCCTTGAAAATCTGTACAAATTCTCTCTACAATGTAAGTAACAATTAAAATATGTTTTCTATACTAAAATTTGTCTTTATTATCTGTGGAAATTTAAATTGAAAAAAACATTTCAATTATTATATTATTTGCAGTAAAGATATGTATATTTTAAAATATAGACCAGATTAGATTAGATTATTGAAATGGCAACTATACTATAACGTAGGTATTTTAAGCCATGTATGAATGAGGATTGAGTGTAAAGTGATTGTGGCGCGATCTTGTAGTCTTGTTACTGACTAAGGCTGACGCGTTCCTTAGACAGGACTGTTTATTAATAGTCCAACAGCCGATGGCAACTAAGGGATCTACAGTTTAACGTGGAATCCAAACCACGGCCCTTGAATTACGAATTGGTCTCATTATGAGGATGGTCATTGCGGATTAACGTAGTATTCAATAGTATGGACGTCAATCCACACAAGAGAACACTACACCCACCGACCATTGCTCACAACTATCCACAGTTCGTGACCTCCAAGTGGATTACAGGACGTCACAACCGTCCCAGTCAACATATTATTGGTTGCTAGAGTAACTATTCATAAGTATTTTAGTAAAAAAATCTGAAAGATATCTAAAAAATAGGTCTCAGTACAAACCTTTTTTTATAAACCATTACAAAAATAGTCTTTTTCGCATAGCCTACATAAAATTGCTCCGTTCCTTAAAGGGTAAAACGTAAAACTACAGATTTGAACTCAAAACTTGTTTGCACTTTACCCCTATCAGAATACTCTGAAGTTTCCAAATAATTTGGAAATTCTCTTTAACTTAACTGTTTGTATTACGTAGTCTACGTGTTCGAGTAACAATCGTAGTTCTAAAAATCGCATTCTAATATCGCCACCCTTTACATGATGATTTGGCTGCATTGTAGCCTGTTGTAGATTGCAGATTCATTATTTCTAATTCCTATTCATTACTTACCAAGCTGGGCTGCATGCTAGGTTCTCCAACGCGACAGAACCGTCGTAGTATTCACGATTGATATTATAAGTCGGTGTACGTCCATTGTAAATATATCGTTAGTATCTCCTAACGGTGTGATATATATGGACTACTTAGTTAAAAGTGTTAAGTTCACAATGTTTAAATTCATGAAGCATAAGTTAATCAATCTTGGAAAGTAAGAAGGTAAAAAAAGCGTGTGTAAAGTAGTAACATTACACACGCATTGTGTCAGATTAAAACGATTTAATTTTGATTTTTGTCTTCAAAATATAACTTTAAAGTTTCATGATTTTGAAATCTATAAATGATATAGGAAATAGGAGTGATATTGAGTTTTAGAGCTATTTTATAAATAGTAATATTCATTTTAAAGTTACAGTAAAGTACAGTACAGTACAGTAAAGTTAAAGTACCCCAAGATCTTGAGCTTTAAAACATAAATTTTGTCGTTATCAATAGTTTTTTTTAAATACTCGCGGTATCACCCTGTGATTTTCAGTAAAATCCATAAAAACGTTTCTTCTAACTTTCTCGCGGGAAAATATCAGAATGACATTCAATAAGAGTATATCACTTATTTAAGTTCCAACAAAACGGAGCTTGATACAGAGTCTTGAAAGCTACATGAATAAATCATCTTTATTGTGAAGTTTTAAAATCAGTTAAACTTTTAGTATATCGAATTTATTTGAGATCCATCAGAGCTACTCGTTCAAAAGTTACACCTAAGATTAATGACTCGCTAGACTCAAAAATTTAAAATGCAGTGGACCCGATTGAATGGACAACCTGACAACCTTACGCAACGACGGAACAATGGGGTCGGTGACACAGGCTACAGGCTACAGGAGTCAGTGATAGTGAGTGATAATGGTGGGCAGTGGAGGACCAATGGGGGGCGTGACTTCCGGCGGGGGCCCTTGGGGGCTAGGGTCAACACCAAATACTAACCATCAACAGTAAATCTAAGGAACATGTCAGCCTTAGTTAGTAACAAGACTACAAGATCGCGCCACCAAACCATCTTACACTCATTTGTACTTAGTTTCTTAATATATATTTATAACAAAGAATGTTGGTATATGCGTATGTTTGAAGTTTATACACCGTTGGACGATTTACCATGAAAAGTGATACAAGTTAGTAAAAATTCATGTAGAAAGTTTGTGGATCACCAATTTTCTTGTAGCCCAATTGGGTTTCTCTCTAGAAGCCCAAAAAGGAAGGTAATGAAATTGACTAAACAGTTTACATTTTGACTGTGACTTCCTGCACATTTGGCTACTGTGTTATATTATTTTAGTTTATAATGGTCTGAAATTTCACATGCACATTCCCTACACCACCATCAACTCACAAAAAACTTAATATTCAACAATAAAATAATTAATTTATCTACTTTAGGAATACTCTGTTTATAAATCAAATCGAATCCATTTGATTTCCATATATATAATATAACAAAAATCTGAAAATGTTAACGGAAAAAAGTTCCCGCATGGGCCACTATCGGCTTGTGCGGGGGCAATAACCGACCCCTGGATAAACTGATTGACTAGAAACATACTTTTCCTTTTTTAGAATTACTAATTTTGTTAATTGTTTGCCAGATATTTTTGGTTCTCCAGCACTGCTAATATTTTTTCCTTTGAAATCTGGTCATTATCAATTTTGTTGCTCAAAACATTTCTTAAACGTTGGTAGTTTACTCATTATAGTTAAAAGCTGTTTTTTTACTGTTTTGCTCATCATATCCCTAACTAGGATACCATAAATTAAATCCATTGACATCCAATGGTTTATGTGTTTGAAACGTGAATTGGCGTTTTTTACTTTTAAAGAATCCGATTTTAGCTTGATAAAGTAACGTATGTGCTGTGAAAAGATTTCACAACACGTATTTACATAAGACAATACTTGTCCCAGTTCACCCCCAAAATCATTGAGCACTCTCAGGTCATAGTATGTCCTTTTATTTTAATGTCATTTTAAGCTTTGAACTCGATGAGCTGAGTATCTTAGTGACTATTTAGAACACTAAAAGTAACTGCGCTGTCATCAACGTGCCTGACGAATATATGGTCAATGCAGATGCTGAATTCGACAGTTATACTCTGGTCGGCTTATCTATGTATTTTAAAAACCCTAATTAAGAGGAAAATGTAAATACTTGTCTTTTATATAATTACTGTTTTCTGTTAATTTATAAAAGTTAATATCACCATCTAAAATATATGAAAATTGGTTGATTAAATTCTCAAAAATAATTAAAGCTCATTAAGTTGTACGTTGGGAGTTAAAAATTCCCACCAAATTTTAAAGCCAATGTTAAGTCCAGTAGGTACAAGTCTTCTCCATACATGTCCCTATATTTGATTTCAAGAGAACAACAATACCGTCGTTGCAATTCCAGTTTTCAATTGTCAGAAAATTGTCGTAGCCGTCTATTGTAAAAATTGTCTTGTCGCTGTCGAGCTATACCTCTATCAAAATGATAGGCCAATCAACAAAAAATGAACACCAAGCTTTGCACCAAAATTAAAATGGATTCAACGTTCTTATAAATACTACGTTTTAGTGTTTTCAATTTGAAAGATTCATACACGTAATTTGGCTGAATAATTTCAAACTCACCAACCACCACTCAAACACCACTGAAGCTCTATAGTACAGTTATAATGTACCAAATTAACAAATTAAAAATGTTTAGTTAATTATGAGCAGGTCATTTGCAGGTTAGGGCAGGTAGGCGCGATAGGCTAGGCGCGGCACACTAGATAGCAGCGGTCAGAGTACACAGGTCCGAACGCTCTGGCATCCAGATAAGAACTGAAAAATGAGTTAACGTTATGTATTTGAGCTCTGGATTTTTTGGTCCGGATGAAATATAGTCTTTTTGTATTACAGCGAACTGTTAACACCGTGGTAAAGTCAAGTAGTTTTTTGTGCTCTACTGACCTAACGGAATAGATTACAAGAAAACGAAAATATCTATTGGAACATAAACTGTCCCTTTTAAAACCTTAATCATTTGCCTTTATTTCCTATCCTTCTATGAGTTCACCGTTTACTTCGTTTTTCCTGGTACCAAATAGATTTTTAGCTCTAGCGCCCAAACTGCAGATTCCAGGGTAAAAGCAATAGGGAATGTTTCCTTCTAACTTTTAAGATCAACTACACCAGAACTTAAACAAGACACTAGGATATATAGTACCATCTAAATTATAAAAAGAAACTATAACCAACCGTCACTTCAACACTTTTTTATTAGAGATGCGGCGATTAAGTTAAAAGGTAATCTAATTACTAAGGACTGCTGACAACAACCATGTGGGTCTGGGGTCTCGTCTAGCGAGCGAAGCTTGTTCCTATTTCCTGAAGAAGTAATAAAATGATTAAAACTCGACTAGATACTCGTAATGTGAAGATGTGTAGATTATTCTGGAGCATTACAAATATTTTTCAGGGCTATAAATCTTGAGTTTACTGTCTATAATTTCAATAGCTACGTTAACTATTTTGAGAAATTACAAAAAAATGTTAAAGTTAACACAGATTACACAGGAAGAAAATAAGTAAATTTTCCTGGATTTCATTCAAATTTGTACTTAAATAAATGTCGAAAAACTAAATTAAATATACAAATCTTAAGGGGACAAATCCCCTCTAGCCTTCTCTAAGCAAAGCGAGATTCACCCTGAGGTACACACACCACTACTCGTATATAAACCGTATCTTTACTCATTTCGACATTGTTTTTCTGTTAAAATATCTCGTATTTCTTTTTCTTCTTGCGTTAGTATTTCACCGTGTTCTATTCACTTTGACAAACAATAATGAGTTGCGTCGAGGACCGCGGTGGATGCGATCCAAGGTGAAGAGGCTGGCAGACCATTCATTGGGAACAGTCTGATTATTATCCTGGACTCATCGAGGCACCAAAATGATTAGAAACATGTAGGTCTTTGCAAAATAATAAATGTAGGCTGATTGTAAAATAATGATGGTTTATAATGTGAAACCCTTACTTATTGGCTAGGGTTTTGTGGTACGGTTGTGCCGTTTTAAAAACATGTAAATTCATATTTCGTATTTCAAGATCCAATATCAGAAAATATAAAAGTAAAATATATTTCAAAACAACATTGTCTCTGACTTATTAACACTATGCTTTTGGATATTCAGATATAGATGTAACATTTATACCTTATAGTTTTGTATCTTATGAAAAATTCTCAATAAATGGATGACTCATAATTAGTTATCATGGGACTGGATGGAAGCATCAATTCCTCTAACCATTCTCTCTAACTTTTGACCTATCCAATTAAGGTAAACCTTTCACATGGTCTGTCTGGCTCTTCCGCTACATACGTACTGCAGACAAAAACTTTAAAAGATCACAGAAATGATAATAATCTGAAAATCACCACTTGTAGTTACCTTAATTAACATTTTATAGTTTTATTAATATTATTTAATAATTAAAATTGAATAATATTTTGTTGTGATACAGGCTGAATAATTCCAACAGTTAAAATTGAGTCCGTTCAACTCAACATATTTATATAAGAATTACTTATAGTATAATATTTTAAGAGTTTTATTTGTATGTATTATTTATATGTATCAGCATATATTTTTCGTTTTCAGGTGACCAAGTAACATTACTGATGTATTTATTTACAAAAATGAAGGCATATGGTCGTAATGACGATTGTTTTGAGTGCTATTGGGCTACAAGCTGTGTAATAAACTTTTTTAATTTAGGTTCGATTTCAAGTTCGTTTTAGACAGAATTTTTTATCTGTGGTTCATAATAGCTTTAAATAACCTTTACAACGGCCTCGGGGATTGCCCAATATTAAAGACACGCTAGACCAAAGAAAGAAAAAAATAGTCTAAAATAAAAACAATGTGTTTAAATATAAAATATGAATAAACATGATTCGGCCTTGGAAAGGACTTTTAGTTAAGCTGTAAATATAACACGTTTCTTCTCCTTCTTGTTCTTCTTGTTTAAAGATTAATAGTGATTAATGTAGAATAAATAATCAGATTTAAAGTGGTGATCGAATTAGCTATGCTGCCAACGAGTTGGTTAAAGATTAAAGAAACTTGAATCCTAATTGGAGAAAGATAAATTTGATATTATCAAAAACTTGTCTGTTAGTTTAACGCTTGAACAAATAATGTTATATGATACATACATAAATAATCAAAATCTTATTACATTATTAGGCTGCTGTTGAAGGAAATTTAAAAAACGTGTGAATTTATCGGGGCTTATAAGTAAATTCATTTGTAATATTATTAATATGCAATATACACCAAGTACATTTACTACAAAATAAGATCAGCAGAACTGAGAGCGATTCTCAGTTCTTATTTATAATAAATATAGGTAACTCAATCACAAAAAACCAATTCATACGCTCTGCAGAACTGCGGCGCGTGGGTGGACCATGGCCACGGCGCCGGCGTCGTGCGTCGTGACTGTCCTACGCATGCGTGCTGCGCGGCTGACGCGCCTACGCATGCGTGCTGCGCGACTGACGCGTCTACGCATGCGCGCACTCCCCCAGTCACGTGTCCGTGGACTGGTTCTTGTTTCTGCTTTTGGCGAGTCAATGACATTGCCTCTTACGCAACGCCGACACACTTCGCCAAATCGCCGGCTCGCGGCACAGCGGTCTCCAATTATTTTTCGCAACGATTCGCGCCCATCTGGTCGTCGGTCTTATTCATCGTATGTTTTCTCAGCTGTTATAGGTTACTTTTTATCACGAAGATTTTTTCCGATCAATATTTGTACTTTCTCCCCTAATACGATAGTATATGGAGAAAGTATTGTTTTCGTCAAAATCGTCTAATTTGAGTTGAGAGAGATAGATCCGTTTTGAGTTACCCTGAATCCAAAAAGTGGATTTTGACGTGTCTCTCCGTCAGTGTGTGTTGATGTGCACAGACCCACAGCCTATATCGTTGGCCTGATTCGGATGAAATTTGGTATGCATGTATATATTCACGGTATCTCCAGGAATTTTTAATGATTTTCAGGGTAGGTCACCCCTAAAACCCCCTAAAAACATGAAATATCAAAATTTCTCAAACATTATACTAACAATTATTGTGATTCAAATTTAATAGTTTACAGTGCATAGAATATTAAATAATATGACACCATCCGCATTAATGTAAAAATTACGTTACAGTTCAAAGTTATGGGATTTCAAATGTAAAAAAATTTGAAGCGGAAACAGTAAAGCTAAAGTATAGTTGACTACCATCAATGAATGTAGCTTCAAAAAACTAACAAATTAGTTTGTTTACAACTAACGGTTCCAGGGAAAAGTTAAATTTACTGTCCATGATAAATACGTACGTTGTCTGAGAGCGCCCAAAAATATTATCATGGAGAATATTAAAAAATTATTTCTTCCATATTTCCCAACTGGTTTTCATGAAACTTGGTATGCAGCGTAAGGTCACATCACCCAAAAATCCACTCAAAAAAGCTTAGTACTGTACTGTATTACCAAGGGGAATTCTCCTCCATAAAATCCTAACAATTAACTTAACTGTGCTTCGGAAATTGGATGATTATTTTCGAAACTACAAATTATTAAAAGATATGTAGTTAAAGAATATTATAGTTTTAGTACAGATTGACTTTTTTAAATTTACTTAAGGGAGAAAGTATGTGTCGGTCTACTGATACTAATTATTTTACTTCAATGCCTAAAACGCACCACTAGCAACGCGCGTTCTTCAGGTTACGTATAACTACAACATTTTTTAAAGTTTGCGTCATTTCACTAAGCTGCAAAATATTTCGAAACCTGGACCATAACCGTGAGGTTTGTTTCCTACGCTTTGCAGATGACACTAATCTCTCTGAACAGAGGTGGATATTGGTCAGCTCAATACTGGTCAGTGCAGACAAATTTAATAAAATAAAATACATAACCATATCTGCCCTGCAAAAGCTGAATACTGAATACTCACTGGATACCTGTGAGGTTATTTGGCTTCTAGATTGACCATAAATTAACCTGGATAGATCATGTGATTTAAGTATATAAGTATATGAGTGTATATTCAAGTATATAAACTGATTTTCCGCTCAATTGCTCACCGTCTTTAGTCAGTCAATTATTGTACTCTCGTATGTATGTCAAAAATAATATTGACAAGTTCGTGCAGATACTCTACTAGTTGGTCACAATAGGAAAATAGAAACAGTTTTGGCCATCCAAAGATCCGTGTTTTCAAAATCTCTCATTCACCTATTTTGGCTATCTACCATTTCAGGTCAATGATAGGCAGCAAGAGAATCGTAAATGAATTGGTGGCTGACTGTGCTTAGTGCTGGTACAACGACGTCATCAAGCTCAGACATAACGCTCGTCGTGACGTCAGGCCAACGTGACGAGTCACTGGCTGGTCTGTGCCGCTGAGCGCCGGCGGGCTGTGCTCTGTGCTGCTTCACCGACGTCATCAGGCTCAGACATAACGCTCGTCGTGACGTCAGGCCAACGTGACGAGTCACTGGCTGGTCTGTGCCGCTGAGCGCCAGCGGGCTGTGCTCTGTGCTGCTTCAACGACGTCATCAGGCTCAGACATAACGCTCGTCGTGACGTCAGGCCAACGTGACGAGTCACTGGCTGGTCTGTGCCGCTGAGCGCCAGCGGACTGTGCTCTGTGCTGCTTCAACGACGTCATCAGGCTCAGACATAACGCTCGTCGTGACGTCAGGCCAACGTGACGAGTCACTGGCTGGTCTGTGCCGCTGAGCGCCAGCGGACTGTGCTCTGTGCTGCTTCACCGACGTCATCAGGCTCAGACATAACGCTCGTAGTGACGTCAAGTCGACGTGACATATCGACTACTGGCTGGTCTGGTGCTGCTGTGCGCCGGTAGACTGTGCTCTATGCTTTGTTATATTTATTCAGGTGGCCGATGAAGAACCCATTACACGCATCTGCCGAATGCATTTTTCTCATTGCATTTTCGGTCTTCAATAATGGCGGTTGTGTTCAAAGTGGCTCTGCCTGCTTACTCAGTATATCACAGTAAGTAAATTAATTATTTGCCCAAAGTTATTGAAAACTTTATTATATAACTCAAATGAAGTGTCTAATCCAGCCGTAGACAAATTTTTCTAAACTAGTACTAATTTGTTTTACTTTTAAGCTGATTTCAATGGTGATGGCCAAATTATACTTTACTTGTTTTTTGCTGAAAATTTAAAAAATGATTTTTTGACATATAAATGCCCATAACTTTTGAACCATGGTTTTTACAGACATTCGGGTTGTGTCATATAATACTCTGTTTACTATAAACTGTCAAATTTTAATCAAAATCGTTAGAGCTGTTTTTGAGAACTTTGGATTTTTCACGTTTTTAGGGCATTTTTGGGTGTGAGCCCAAAATCAAAAATTAAAAAAAACTAAAGTAACCCCTGGAGATATGGTGAGTATATACATACATGCCAAATTTCATCTTAATCGGAATAACGGGATAGGCCGTGGCTGGGTACACATCCAACACACACATACACACGCACGCACGTATGTACGGACGGTCGGACAGACATCACGTCGAAACCCACTTTTTAGGATTCAGGGGACCCTAAAACGGATATATCCACTCTCAACTCTAATTCGAAAATTTTGACGCAAACAATACTTTCTTCATATACCGTACTATGTATAAGAGGGAAAAAGTAAAAATTATTTATTTGTATATATATTTTAAGTATAATATAAATTGATCCAAACACATTAAATAGGGTAATCGTATGTGTAGCTATTAATTGCATGATTGGTCTGCAGCTGTGCGTATTACTGCATTACTGATGTTCCTATGGAAAATAACTACAGTATTGCTAATTAGTGTTATGGGTCAGAGCCTTGCAAACCAAAGGTTTTAAAGTAATTAAAGTAGCTATTAAAGAATAAAAAACTCATAAAAATATAATCATTTTGACATGGATATGTTTTAGCTCTTGGGAGGAGTGTTAACAATTTGCGAGACCAAAATTTTAAACAGTGACGTTATTTAGTTAGTGACGTCACATAGTGATATGAACAGCTGTTTAGAGGAATTGCAAAACATTCCTTTAGACATATCCATGATCCAAACTTTTTTCCGCAGGGAAGTAAATACAATAATTTTTTTATAGACAGCATTTTATAAATAATAACCTACCTTCAATCCTATGGGTAAAAATATGCAGTAATTGATACTCTTTTATTCTACACAAAATATTATTAGTTGTTGTTTTCACTGATATAATTTATTACAATATATTGGATTAATATTATTTATTGTAATAGTCTAAATACACCGTTCGAAATTTAAATAATCGGTTTCATTTGTATTTTCACTACCTGACGTCATGGTCAGATGTGAAATCCATAAGTTAACTGGAGATAGTCGTTCTAAGGCTTTCGGTCATCATTTTGTTTTAATTAAATGAATTTTTTAAGTCAACGCTGAAAATTGTTAATAAATTAGATTATTTTTAGGTAAATATGAACAAAAGGCCCTTCAATATACACAAAAGCTTTATAATTTAGTAGGTATGTAGAATTTATATCAAAACCGTGTAAGTGGTTGTTGAATATACACTAAGACGAGAATTAAGAGGGTGAAAAACGGTGTTTAGAGGAATAGAAAAACTATAATATAGGCAGACTTCAGGAACTCACTGGTCCACGCACGTCAACCTTACACATAAACGCGACAAAGATTTCTCTTTTATTAACGTCCCATTTGATTTGTTCCATCATTAAATTACTATTCAGCCCAATAGGCGTTCACAAATAAGAGTCTATCTACCAAACAGATGATCATGGAGATCGTTGGCATGTCCTGTAATCCAGCTACTAGGAGGTCACGAATTGTGGATAGTTGTGAGCGATGATCGGTGGATGTAGTGTTCTCTTGTGTGGATTAACGTCCGCACTATTGAATACTACGTTAACCCAATAAGACCATCCTCATAATTAGACCAGTTCGTAATTCAGAGGCAGTGGTTTGGACTCCCATTAAACTGAAGGTAGATATGCCATTGACTGTTGGGCTATTAAATAACAGTTCTGTCTAAGGAACGTGTCGGCCAGTCAGTAACAAGACTACAAGATCGCGCCACATCTTACACTCATTTCCCATTCATATTTGGCTTAAAATACCTTCCTGCGTAGGTCGACATTTAAGTAACTAACTAACTACTTGCAGAGATCACTGACCGATAAAGGGACTGAGTAGAGAGGTAAATATGAAAGTTACTAAGCAACGCCATTTTCATTCACTCACACACTCCCAATGTCAATTTCTCACCTCCCACCGTCCTCCTCCGAGGGACATACATCGATGCGTTCCTCTTGCTCTTTTTCTTCTCCAAAACGGATCCGTTTCCAGCGTGACGAGGTGCGGAGAGTTGGATCACAAATGATTGTATCCACAGTGGTTTTTACCCGTCTGTCCTCTCGGTGACCTTGGCCGTGATACGCCGCTTCCAAGGTCAAACGCGTGCATGAGTGACGACGGTCGTCCTCATTCAACGATCCGCCTTCCATTCACAGCTATGGGGTTTGAAGAATCGTCTGTGGGAAATATGGGAGGGAGTCTGAGGTACAAGACTAGACGCAATATCTTGGCCTGGATGTTACGTCCGTATCATCCGTGGTTTTGGACTATATCTATTATTTTGGAGGTGATATTATCATAATTTGAGACATATTGCTTTGCTACATCATAATTCACCCCCTCCATCTATGTATTAAGACAACAGATAAGATACATCATATTTAATCGCATTCCATATTTGTATAGACTATGAAATTACATTCTATATCTATATTAATTTTGACGATGTATTTGTGTAGTTTCAGAACATCCAATAAATTTGAAAACAGTTTTAAAGGATTCCCTCGTTAACTGATTATCTCTCGTTAACTAATTACCTTTTGACATTGGTCTTAGCTCTGGCGGAGGAGTTGGCAATTCGTGCGACCAAAATTTTAAATAGTGATGTATTTGGTTAGTGATGTCATAGCTTGGTTATGAGAACAGCTGTTTAGATTAACTGAAAGTATTCTCTTTATACATATCCATTATAAAACCTATTTCCAGGGAAGTAAATACAATTATTTTTATTAAGTCTTTTATCCACAACCATTGCAAAAAGTACCAATAAAGATACTGAAAGTAACATCATTAAAAGGCTGATTATTAAACGGAAATTGAAAACCATTGCATTATGAGCTCACAATGTTACAGTTTCTAGACCAATCAGTGCTCAGCATTTGACGAAAGAAATGTCATTATGCATATAATGAAATGCAAAAAGAGCTGATTTATTTATAAGGATAGTGCGTTTCAGTGGTTAAGCTCAAATGTGAGTTTTGAACAATTTACAGAATAAGAACAAAGTAATTCGCACATCAGCTGATTACTCCAAGAATGAAATATACACCAATTATTTTTTATACCCTGAATATTGCAAAGGTCGTAAATAAATACAATATTGTTGGTCGTAGATGAAATAGTGTATGCAACTATTGTATTTTACCTTAAAGCCATGAGTTCATACAGTACATTCATAATACAATCGTTGCATAAACTACTATTACTTCACATCTCTCTTCAAACACTATATATTTTGACTGCAAGATCAAATCGTAGCTACATCCAACAGTAATTATATTGGTCAGTATTTAAATTCTTCTTTAAGTAAATTATATATATTTAAACCTCTATACTTGTACGCATTTTATTATATTTTTGCAGGAAAAACTGTTTACTTTGACATTCTTCTGACAAACTTTGAGACTGACAATAAGTACTGAGTTTGGTTAAAAACTAGGAACCAAATAGAATAAATAATTGAGAATTACAATTCCAGAGTGATGACAACAAAACGTTCTAACACCTGAAAACAATTTTTTCTCCAATGTAATAATTTGATACCTTACATTGTGCAGTTAAAGTATAGTTAATACATTTATGGCAATAATAAAATATTCTATTCGATTCTATTCTATTCTAACTTTCACTAAAATGGAATCCTACCGAGGTAGGTATTTCAAACCAATTATGAATACGAGTAAGAAATGAGTGTAACATGATTTTGGTACAATCTTGTAGTCTTGTTTGTTGTCACTAAAGCTGGCAAGTATATCAGACAGGACTGTCAATTAATATGAGTAAACCAACAACTAATGGAATCTAAGGAACTTAAGGTTCGATCTAAAGTTCGATCCAATAAATAATTTCACGTCTTATATACGCTTTGAAACCACGAATACACTTCCTTCCCCAAAACACGGTGTTGAAAAGTATCACGTCCTGAGGTCAATAACCAAGGGGCACCTCGCAGTCGGCGGATATAGACGTTAAGCCACGAGGAAGCGAATATCCTGAAACCATTAACCCGGTGCACGCACACGTGGGATACGCAGCCATGGGATACCAACACTCAACAGGCGAGGCGCTGGCTAATTAGACGCTCCGATAATGAGCAGAGAGTTGACGAGGGAGCGGCGTAACGAGGGGAACAATGGGCGAGGGGATATCGGAGGTCAGGACTCTCTAGAGGGCACCTCCACACAGGTAAACCAGGAATTGTGAAGCAGTTATATATTCAGGCAGGGATATCGGAGGTCAGGACTCTCTAGAGGGCTCCTCCACAGAGGTAAGCCAGGATTGGTGGGACAGTTCTATGTCTAGGTGGGGATATCGGAGGTCTGGAGTCTCTGGAGGGCACCTCCACAGAGGTAAGCCAGGATTGGTGGGACAGTTCTATGTCTAGGTGGGGATATCGGAGGTCAGAAGTCTCTAGAGGGCACCTCCACAGAGGTAAGCCAGGATTGGTGGGACAGTTCTATGTCTAGGTGGGGATATCGAAGGTCAGGAGTCTCTAGAGAGAACCACCACAGAGGTAAGCCAGGGTTGGTGGGACAGTTCTATGTCTAGGTGGGGATATCGGAGGTCTGGAGTCTCTGGAGGGCACCTCCACAGAGGTAAGCCAGGGTTGGTGGGACAGTTCTATGTCTAGGTGGGGATATCGGAGGTCTGGAGTCTCTGGAGGGCACCTCCACAGAGGTAAGCCAGGATTGGTGGGACAGTTCTATGTCTAGGTGGGGATATCGGAGGTCTGGAGTCTCTGGAGGGCACCTCCACAGAGGTAAGCCAGGATTGGTGGGACAGTTCTATGTCTAGGTGGGGATATCGGAGGTCTGGAGTCTCTGGAGGGCACCTCCACAGAGGTAAGCCAGGATTGGTGGGACAGTTCTATGTCTAGGTGGGGATATCGGAGGTCTGGAGTCTCTGGAGGGCACCTCCACAGAGGTAAGCCAGGATTGGTGGGACAGTTCTATGTCTAGGTGGGGATATCGGAGGTCTGGAGTCTCTGGAGGGCACCTCCACAGAGGTAAGCCAGGATTGGTGGGACAGTTCTATGTCTAGGTGGGGATATCGGAGGTCTGGAGTCTCTGGAGGGCACCTCCACAGAGGTAAGCCAGGATTGGTGGGACAGTTCTATGTCTAGGTGGGGATATCGGAGGTCTGGAGTCTCTGGAGGGCACCTCCACAGAGGTAAGCCAGGATTGGTGGGACAGTTCTATGTCTAGGTGGGGATATCGGAGGTCTGGAGTCTCTGGAGGGCACCTCCACAGAGGTAAGCCAGGATTGGTGGGACAGTTCTATGTCTAGGTGGGGATATCAAATGATCAGCTGATTAATTTTAATTCACAGTGCAGTTAATTTGGAATATAAGAATTATACACTCTACCCCACTTCAATAATTTTACTTTGTAATAAAACTGTCCAAATACTATGAGTTTAAACTTGACGTTTGTATCGCCATAGTTGATGTGGATCACCACTTGATCTTGATGGTTGATCTTTTTGAGTTTGTTCCATGATTGGCCGAGATTGGTCTATGTTTTCATTTCCTGTAATCTGTTGTTTATCGGTTAGTTTTCTTTGTTCTTCAATGTACGATAAGTTCGACATGGCCTTCTGTAAAACGTTTTGAGTTATCATTCAAACTATGTCCTGGTTTTCTACATTTGAAGATGGAAAGTTGCGCTTGACTTTAGAACTGATCTTAGCTAGTCAATAATTCAAACTTGGTATATAGCGCGCATTTGATAAAATATTATGTGTTCAAATTATTAAATTGTCACAAGAATACTGGAAGATAAAAACCATGTGAAACATTCTTTATTATTAAAATGCGTGTATTATCAAAATACAACAGATGATCGGCTGGTTATATTTTAATTCACAATGCAGTTCATTTAGATGAATATATCACATCGTAACATAAATGAGCAAATCATCATAGTGCGTCTTGTTCGTAAAACTTTTATTCTATTGAAAAAATATATTTCATATCGGTATTCATTTCCATTCTCGCCACGCCTGGTGAGGCAATGTTCCCATCGTAATTACCTGAGTTTTTAACTCTCGTCACAATTATTGTGGTGGCTGGAAGTATATTTCAGCTGAGCGTTGGCCCATTTGGCTGGCGATTGCTACCGACCAGGATGCGATATGCAACACGCAGCGCTCGTTATCACGGTTATCAGTGACCTTGCACGCACGCGTGACCTTGGCCGCTCTGTCTGTCTCTCTCGCACAGACTGGTGTGTGCGGTCGCAGCGTTGACGCGAAGAAAAGTGTTACTGGAATCTGGTGAATGTTTGTTCCTTCTCAATAAGCAGCGTAAGTTTTATAAGCTGTTTTGATATTGTTTGGCAACTTCCTCACCAGATTATGAATCCAATGCACGGTGGACTAACACGTGAAAATAAATCTTAAAACTATACCAGGTGTAAAATTTAACTATTATCAGAAGTTGTCTGCACGTTTAATGGTAAATGTAGAATGACTGATTTTTACAAATATATCAGCACACGATAAGAAACTAAAATTTATTACAATATAGAGAATAATTTTGTATGATAAACAATAGACAAAAAATAGGAAAATAACTTACACAATTTCAATTTACAATTTCAGTAAAATTATAGAACAATTTTACATTTATTCACATTAGATAACTGGGATATTTAAAGTCATTTAAGTAAGTTATTATGAAGTATACAACTGCAGTCCCTCAGTTACTCTTAATAATTTTATGACAGATTTGTAATTTAAATAGTCTATTTTATAATTTAAACTAGTTTAAAAGAAATCAATTCATTGCACTCCATTAACTGAATCCATCAATGCAATGCACTTCATTAGCTAAATACATTAATGCAATGCACTCCAATAGCTGAATCAATCAAAACAATGCACTCCGTTAGCTAAATCCATTAATGCTATGTACTCCATTAGCTGAATCAATCAATACAATGCATTCCGTAATCTGGATCAATTAATGCATAATATTACATTAGCTGAATCCATCAATGCAATGCAATCCATTAACTAAATCAATAAATACAGTGCACTCCGTTAGCTAAATGCATTAATACAATTCACCCCATTAGCTTATCCATCAATGCAGTTCACCCTGTTAGCTAAATCCATGTAATGCACTCCATTATCTAATGATCCATTATCTATCAATGCAATGCACTTAATTAGTTGAATCAATCAATACAATATACTCCATTGGCTGAATCCATTAATGCAATGCACTCAGCTAGATAAAACCATTAAAGCAATGCCTTTGGTTAGCTGATCTACAAATACAATACACCAGTTGCCCAGTCCATTAATGCTATGCACTGCGTAAGCTGAGTTCATTTGCATGACCTTAGTGAAACAGCACAAAACTGTATTTCCTCTATAAAATAACAACGCATAGGCATATTTTACCACACATTAGATTTCCTGTTTTAGTTAAATTTAATCCGAATACGAATCCTACCTTAGAGCAGGTATAATGACTCGGTATAAATATTATAACGTGACTAACAATTTTTGACATGTATATGTCTTAGCTCTGGGGGTTGGCGATTTGCGCGACCAAATTTTGAAACAGTGACGTCATATGGTTAGTGATGTAACTTGGTTAAAAGAACAGCAGTTTAGATGAACTAAAAACAACACAACAACCAATTTTATTTTGTGTTATTTTATGTTGTGTGATTATCTATTGAAAGCTCATTATGAAATTACAACTATTTAGACTGGGACTGGGATGGTTGGTTGCATCGCCATGTATTCCAGCTACTTGGAGGTCACGAATTGTGGATAGTTGCGAGCGATGGTCGGTGGGTTTAGTGTTCTCTGTGTGGATTAACGTCCGCACTATTGAATACTATGTTAATCCGCAAAGGCCATCCTCATAATTAGACCAATTCGTAATTCACAGGCAGCGGTTCAGTAATAAGACTACAAGATCGCACCACAATCCTACTACGTTCATTTCTCATTTAAATTTGGCTTAAAATACCTACCTGGTATGTTCCCATTTCAGTTAAAAGTATTAAGTTTAAGCTGTTACTAATTTAACTGAATCCGATTGCCACAGGGTAATTGTCTACAAACAGTTCCTTTTAAGAAGCCTATGCAAATGGTTAAGGGGAGCTCGCGGTTTTTAAAGTGATGGGTTCAAATATTAATAGCGGCTCAAGTTTTAGGTCATGGCTATTTGGCAACACCCAGTTTTCCTCGGATGTGAGCACACAGTATCGAACAGCTGTGCGGGCGGCGGGCGCGGCTTGATCCCTAGAGCTCGTCACGTCCTAGACGCCGCCGGCGCATGCGTGCAGTTCCCTATGAGCAGTGCATCCAACAGAGTTATGCATGGCACATAAATTCCCAACGCCCCGCCCGCGGCGACACCTGGGTGTCATTGCGAGGATTCCCGCCACCGCACACTCGAATCAGCTGATCAGTTGTTGCGATCAGCTGTTCCCACCCCCGGCTCGGCCTCTGGTATCATAATCACCGGCCAGTGCGATTTATTACCGCTTCTTACCGCTCGCCACTTCCCATTGCCCCGGTTCTCTGTTATTTATGGTGTTCTTCTTAATTTATTGCAGGTACTGATTAAGCTCTTGTTTTTGTTTCGATACAATTCGGTGCGGCTTTTGAGTCTGAATATTTTATTTGTTAGTCAACTTAGTCGTTGGTATGCGGGCTCTTCGAATACTCTTTGAGTTATAGGCTCAGCTGCTCAGAACAGAAGATTCAGTTGACTGAGGAAACGATTACGATTTTTACAAGACATACACCATTACAACATCTAACATATAATATTCTAACATGTATGTCAGTAGTAGCCTATGGAAATACTGTAGCGAACGAGAAAAAATCCAACAATAATTTTAAAAATACAATTATAATCTTTAGTTTATTCTATATAATGATTGAAATATATCGAATTAATCCAATAAAATCAATTTATTTTTCAAATTCTTTCGAAATGAATCCCCTCCATAAACTATAGATGTATATCCACACCGAAACACATTATTTCAGCTACTGCCTCGATTGTGGTGCCACGATTATGATTTTTTGTATTCCTATTAAAACTAGTTTTTATAAAGGACAGCGGAATGACGAGAGTGCACATTATATTTTGGAATCTTTTTATTTTGTATTTCCATTGTAAAACCGAATCGAGGTCGAGTTTCGTTCCAAAGTATTTTCCCGGGTGTGATCAAACGCGAAAACAACTTTCCGATAAATTTTCAACTCTGAACGACAAAGATTTTCCGGAGCCATTCCGTGCCTGGTCTGGCTGCAGTTTTCCTCCAGCATGCGTCTGATGTAGAGCCAGATCGATAGGCGGTCTGTAAAAACCGGTGCGTAGGCGTAGGAGGGGTAACCTACATACTGTCCGGGGATGTTCCCACACAGACGATGATGACATAATTATTCGGATGAATGACGACACAGTCAGGCCAGTGGAGGGGAGGTAGCCGTCGGTGGAGGGGAGGACGTCAGGAGGTGGGGGGCAAGGAGGAGGGTAGTCTCGCCGTCGCGGGGAGGGGAGTTTCGTCTGGACGGCCCTATTGATCTGCCCTAGTCCCAGTTTCTATATGGGCCACCCCCCGCCCAAACTTTACACCCGTAACCTACTTACTTCCGCCGGCTTTGTAAGCTCACCCGCTCCACTTCTAGCCCGGGACCCAACGGTCCGACGTCAAACTGACAAATAATCTCGCCCTCTGGAAAATTAACCGATCCCGTCTCTTGACAAACGACCGCGCGACGTATCATCGTTATACACTTCAGGACGAGGAGATATGATTTTTGTCATTTTTCATCGCGTCTGTTTATTTTGCAATGGTAATAAGTCCGTCCTTATACGGTTTATATGAGTTAGTGTTAGGAAATGAAATGCTTATTAATAATACAATTTTTTTAAGTAATACTCCAGTCATATCAGACCGGCGTACTAAGCGAATTTCCAAATCAATAATATATAACAGATTTGATCAATATCCGTAATTAATAAGAGAGTTTGCCTATTCTCCGTAAGATTAACATGGGAAAGAGCATGCAAGTTTTCTGCTGTGAGGAACGTTAAATGTAAGCAATTTTACGATAAACAATTTTTATTTTGACCATTTGTACCAACGTTCATAAACAGCTGTTCATAAATAAAGTAGTTTGCCTATTCCTTATTTGATCAACATGGGAAAAGAGTATGTAGGTTAGTTGCCGTGATAAACATATATGGTTTTTAAGCAGGCTATAAAAGTATTTATCTCAACCACATGAAGCTAAATATTAAGTTTCATCCAAAAATATACATTGATAAGTGAAATATTAATTTTTCTTATCCTCCATAAAATTAACATTGGATCCCCAAAATACAACATACTGTGTTTAGATTTTTTTGTACCTCGGTCACCATTGGAGATAGAGCAAATGTTTAAAGAGCTAAATTTTGTATTGTTTTAAGCTGATTCTGATGGTTAAAGAAAAAATTAAAACATTTTTTTAATTACATATGCAAAACGCAAAAACCTCAATTTTATAGTACAAAACCCAACAAAATACCTGTTCTAATTGACCGATATTTCTGGATTACGAACTCGTCGAGCAAATGAAAGAATACACGTCTCTACCAAATTTGGTCATGATCGGACAATATCGAGAGTTATCGTGTTTACAGACAAACACACATATATCAATTTTAACGACTATTGTTTTTGGCCTCTTGGCACCTAAAGACGAACAATAACATGGTCCCGGGCTTAAGTCTTACCATGAGACCAACGGTAATAGCTTCTTCCCTATGGGAAATTCGCTAATAAAAACATTATGTTTATAATCGTAAGAAGCTTAGTACAACTTTTTGTATTTATTTCCCTGTAGGAAATATGTTGTTTCATGGATTTGTCTACAGGGAATATTTCCAATTCATTAAAGCAGTTCTTATAATAAAACTATGATGTCACTGACCAAATTACGTCACTAAAGAAATTACGTCACTGTTTAAATTTTTGGTCTCGCAAATTGCCAACACCTCCCTAGAACTATCCGTGTCATATCCATGTCTAAAGAAAATAAAACTCAGCTCAATCATTAAGTATTAATTTATGGTTGAATAAGATGAATTCCGTCAATTTATACAATACATTTTATTAGTTTTTATCAATGGTGAAATTAATCAAGTTAGGATAGCAATTTAATAGTGTGAGTTTTAAATAGGTATCACCAACGCGTGAATAAATCGAACCGGTGTGGCAACAGGAATTCTAAATCATACCAAGAAAATTTTAATTGATTGAAGAATGAATTGTGATGATTCAAACCAAGCATAGGTAATCAAAGTTTAAATAAGGAGGTTTTATTGATTTACTTATTTTCTGAAAGAACGACATTAACAGAAAACTTGAACAGAAAAGATTAAGTAGGTTTGCCAATACGAGGAATACAAAACTTGAACATTTTTTAACATAAATAAGTAGACTAAATAAAATTAAGATTAATAATTACAAGATTAATCACAATATTACATAACAAAGAAGCTACTGTATATAAATTTATTTATTCTTCATAACAATAAACAGGAAATAAGTCATTAGGTTCGCTTTGTTGCCTTTTTGGCAAATCTTAGTAAATTTTAAGTGTATGAAAGTGTGTACCAAGTAAGCGAGATATTATTAGTATTATCCTTTTCCTGTAAGTTTAACTTTTGAACTCCAAAAAACAACCATGTTGCCAATTTCAATACCCCTACAATCGACTGAAATAGAGCGATGATTCAAAATTCGAAATTGTTGTTTGTTCATCTCATTCAATGGTGGTAGTAAAATTATTTTTTTAGATAAATTAATACGTTAAAAGCCTCAAAACCTCCATTTTGGAGTACAAAACCCCCCCAAACCTCCTTTCGGGTAGACCAATTGGCCGAATTTCAAACTTCATCAAATAATTGCACATTTTCATGGCTATGTCATATATTTAATAGATATTTTAGTTTTTGACATGGATATGTCTTAGTTCTGGGATGGATTGGAAATCCGTCAGGCCAAAGTTTAAAATGGAAGTGACGTCATTTTGGTAATAAGGACAGCTGTTTAGAGGAACTGATATAAGCTATTTCCCAAAGGGAAGTTGATACATTTATACGAGAAATATCTTGATTTATGTTTCTTGAATGTGGGGTGATTACCCAAAAAGTGTTGAATTAAAAATGTACCGGCTAAAATTTTATTTATCTAGATTTCACAAAGAATGCATTGTTACAGAACTTTAATTTATAATCTTAATTTTTAAATGACAACTAAATATCGTCGATTCTAGTATCAATTATTATGGTTCTTATTAGCTTTATTATTTAAATATGTTCAGTTTTAAATTATTAATGTTCAATTAATTAGTGCTAACTGATTGGCAACTGGTTTAGAACTCTTCTGTCTACTCTACTTGTAATCAAAGGACGCTGCGTCAGTAGGACTTGACTGCGTGACGCGTAACGCGTGACGCGTGACGCATAACGCGTGATGCGAGCGTTCCAAGGTCGTCGGATTAGCGAGAGGCGAATGACGTCACCAAGCGCCGCAGCCGTACAGGAGAGGCTGCCGCGCGCACCGCTGCATGAACGTTATATGTTCATCATTCCTCTTTCATCATCGCTATTTGTTGACCATGCACGCTCAGTTGAACATACACCTTCAGTCAGGGTTAGCACCACAATTTAATACGTTTACTCTAGTCCTTTGCCATAGGTTCTCGTACAAAATCAAATTAATCTTTTCTTAATGTCCTACAAGGGCCAGTTTTTACCTATGTAAACAGCATGGGCGAATCCACACAACACACAACATGGGCGAACACAATGACACAATACACTGATAGAACGGTTATCTGTTTCAGAGGAAAATCCTTATTTCATTATGAAATTGACAATTTTTTGAGTTATTCTCAATAACGCTCGACTACAAAGGTTTAATACTTCTCGCTTTGACACCAATCTCACTAAGAACGGTCGTCTGCCATGATGTATGACATCTTCTGAAATCGGTAAACTGTGTCTAAAATGATTTTCGAAATTAAATTTCACGAAGGACTGAAAATAAATTGAACTCGTTAGCTATATATTTCAAAGCGTAATTTTTTAGGCTATAGACAATTCACAAGGGCAATTCAATTCCTCAAGATTGCGTTAAAATGGCTAATTTCAGCCAAATATATATCCAAACATGGCTTTTGTGGTTATTCTGAAGGGTGTATTCCAAAGTATTCCAAGTATTTCAGCTGCAAAAACCAAGCTGAATGATATAGGTTTCAAATTGTAGAAAGTCATGACGAAACTCGTTCGGAGACCCCGGACACTCACTTGGCTTTTTTTTAAAATGTATGTGTGCACTTAATGCCAGTCTCAAAATTTTGTTCGGACAGAGATATGTATACAAGAAGAGGGGCAGAAACAACTGTAGGATCAGCAACGGACCCAGCGCTTTTGGACACCTTCCAACACAAGTTGGTCTCATGATTTTAAATGCGCTCCCTGATAAAATAAAATGTTTAAAACCCCTAAATAAATTCGAAAACACCCTAAACTATCTTTGGTGTAGGTCAAGTATAGGATCCGCTGGGAATTTAATTATTGCAAATTGATATTTATTCTTTGGCAACGTCGGCCCAAATAAATACAACAATTTTTAAGCTGAGCATTGTTGAATTTTACTGTCTATGTTTTTCTTTTACAACCCCCAAATGAGAATTGTATGCAGTATAGACTTTGTCGACACATAGCTACTATAATAACGTAATGCAATCCTCTATGAACTACTGTTCTTCATGAATAATAGTATATCTATAATTATTACTTTTAATTTTGACACGTATTTTTGTATTTTTATTTTCATAAACGTTTAATTTGAATGCTTAAAAAAATAGAGGAAAATCGATTTAAAGAATGTATTCATTAAGATGTTGAATAGAAAAAAAGCAAAGGGAATGACTGACTAATATGGACTAATAAAGGATGAAACTACCGGAGAATAGAACATGTGTACAGTTTAGCTTTTTATTACAATTTTAAAATAGAACTATCAAATCATATCATATTTACACGTTTTAAACGGTATTGAATCAAAACTGAGTTGCGAAAATAATGACAACAGCTTGTAATCAGTGAATAAACAGGCGGAAATAACCCATCGCTGTAGAACATCTTAAGATAAATTCAAAGTCACGCAGCATCTGTTACAGGCCCATTATCGCATCAGCCTCACACTTCGCAATCTACATTTCCATCGCTAAATCCGGGAAGAGTAGCGTGGGTGGGGGTGACGTCATGCGAGTGTGCGTGCCCGCGTGCGTGTGGGAGAGGCCGTATATAGCCAAGTCACACCGCCGCCAAATGGCTAAGGTTAACAGTTAACCTGACCTGGCCTACCACGGGTAGAGCGGCTGAACAGCTGGCGAATGGCAACACTGATAACAGCTGTAGCGTTGTCAGCTGATCCGCGGGGTGACAGTAGTGCCAATCGATTGACTTTGTGCAGCGTTGCTCTTTCATATAGTGCGTGGTTCCAATAGACACTATTAACAAGCAGCGCATGCTGATCAATAACAAACACGAAGAGTGGTAACAGGCACTATACAGAGTGAATTGTATACAATTTCTACTTTTTACAATTTAAAAATGTCAGGCATTTCAATTTTTCAAAGCTCATTAACTCATAAACCACGTGATTTACAAAAAAGAAACTAAAAACAAAATAGTTTCAAAATTTAATTTCTTTTAAAAATTTAGATTTTAATAAAGCTATAGCACAAATAATAAAGAAAATTCAATTTTAGTCAAGTTACTAATTAACCTATTTACTTGATTACTTGTAACTTAATTTTACATTTTTCAGTGTATTTCAGATACACTCTGTATAATGAAAAAGGGTTTATTACATACGGATTAAATAGTTAAACCGTTCTAATTTCTTTAAAATAAATCCTTAATAAGTCGGAGAGCATGCAATGCAGTTGGCAATAATTTAAACATAAACAATATTACATTTTGCCATTGAGGCCATATGTGGGTTAATATCAATGTTCTGTCTCCTTGTTTTTGACTATATACGATATATATCCAAAACACATTGAACCGTTTAAGCATTGTACTCAGCGCAAGAAACCCTCTATATATTTAAATAAAAATTAATAGGAGAACCTATTAAAGTACAAGATTAGGGACAAATAAACAGCCAGTCAGTAACTAAGGTCCTTCAACATGTCGCGGGGCGGATGCAACCCTCAACACACCGGGGTAGCTGAATCACGTCCGACGCCGTCGCATCTCAGGCCCACCCTGAGTCCTTGTAAACCCTTTGGAAACCAAATAATTACTTCACTGTTATACACTGTACAGTGTACAATCTGTAAGTTATTTGTCTCTGTACAGTGTACAGTGTACACTCTCGCACACTGTAATACGCTATAATCCAAACCCAATCCTATCTTATAAAATCTACACTCATCAGAATTGTGGTTAATTGTGGAAAAGGTCATGTTAGGCTTGACGATGAACTAATGGTTAAATTATTGTAACTGTTAGTCTGCATCATTATTTTTACGATATTAATGAGGTTACTCTCTTTTAAAATAGCAATTATTAACTCGAAGCATTTGAAAATCTACAAATTTTTTAAACTTGAAACATCTGGAGAATATTGAGATACAAAGTAGATTCCAAATTTCTAAAAATATAGCTTATTCAAAAAATGTTGTGTTAGTTTACTATTTACTTGTCTTCCTTTGGAGTAACACAGTTTGTATCCACAGTGACGACATGTTCTGTGTTTCGGTGGTGGTGTAGACAAGCTGTGAGCTGGCGTATCGATTGTCAGAGTCCTATAGCGGCTCACGCCACGGAAAACGGACCAACACTTCTCCGACGAAATATGAACCATTGAGGGGTAAAAAGCGTGCTTGTTTTGGCAAGTTAAAGTACACTGAGCCAACTAACCGCTACTATTAAGTCCCACATATGTAGGCTAAGTGAAGCTGACTCATGGTATTTACATAAACCTCGGGACCTTCCATTTCCTTAATTTGGTTTTAACTCACCCGAAAATCGTCTTGGAGTTCTCCTCCAACTTAGCCACTTAATTTAATTAATTTCCTTTGATGTGGTTTCATTTTATTCGGGTTTTAAGCGATTAGTCACGTGTAAAAACTGTATGGATGGTGAACCGTGCATTATTATTAAGGATTTCAGTTGTTATAACGTATGGATTTTATACAACTGTTGTAGCTTACAAAAACATTGAGCTCATTTGTCAATGGTAAAAGAATGCTTAAACAGACATTTTTATAGGAAAATGTTGTATAAATGATATTAAAGTAAGTGAGAATGATATTAGATAAACTACTTAATTTCAAACAAAATCATTAGAGCCATTTGGATTCTCTATGGTTTTAGGGGTAAACTACCTTTAAAAAATTTAATTAGTTAATTTTATCTAATTATTTTAACATTATCCCAGTTTTTAACAAAAAATAAATTTTTTGAGAGCTAACAAAAAGTTATTAGTTGCTCATTTATTGCAAGCCACAATGGAGTGCTTCTACTCTAGTTGGCCGATTTGTGTCATTACATCGTTCCATCTCCTTTATAGTCCATTTTGGAAGCAGATCATATGTCCCATATTTTGTAAAATCAAAAAATATTCAGAAGATCATAATTCCAGGGTAATTGTGTACCAGGTAGCCAAAGTGAAATATCAAACATCATTTATTCATTTTCATGTCCCAGGTTCATGACCCTTATTTCCTAATTTTTATGAAATCCTAATATTTATCTCGATCGAGCATTTAGAATTTGAGCAACTATCTAACCTCCTTGGGTCAACTAGTGCTCGTTTGGGTTACTCAGTAGCAGTCGCATTACTGTAATCTAGTAGTAGTTATTGTGTTTAGTAGATATATAATGGGAAGAGGCTGATATCGGAATTATTTTGATCTTTAGGTTGTTTGAAAGTTCCAGGAGTGAGGGAAACATGCAAGTCTACATCTGCCTTCCCAGTGAATTCTTCCTCGAGGTGGCTTCACTCCATTATATTTAAGTTTATCCAGCTACTAAAACTTCAATGTCTCCAATGTCAGATTCACTTCTCCAATGTCTTGGAATATTTATTATATAATTATATGCCAAATTTAGCCTTTTTTGGTCACCAGGATTTGGAGAATTTTGATTCTATTAGGCCTAAGTATTGAAGTTGAACGAATTTACGTGTGGGTATTCCACAAATCCAAATGGGTAATCATACACTATTTTTCTTTCATAGGTTTAGAGAAGTGCCAACGCAAGCACCATCAGATAATTGATATTGAAAGCAGAAATCTATCTCACAGGTGCTATAATTAGAAACTCGGGAAGGTGAAAAACTGGATAGGAATAAAAATGCAAATTCGCCAACACCTTAATGCGCGGTTGGGGACCGGTCGGTCTGCGCGTTCCGCGTATACGCTCTTTGGGCTGTTTGATTTCGGACAGCGACGGACAGCGAGACAGGGGCAATGGAAAATATATTGGTCGAAGTGGCAGCGGCGGCGGCGGCGGCGCTCCCCCTCCATCGACGGTGCCGCCCCCTCCCGTCGCCACTGCGGAGTCAAGTGCAGTGTTGTGTGGACGGTCGCCGGTATCGGTCGCAGCGGCCGTGTCCTGGGTGTAGGGTGTCCTGGAGTGTCCCGTGCCCCAGAGGGTCGCCGTGGCAGTCGCTGGAGGAGCCTCCCCGTCGCCGCGGGACTTCCACTCTCATGCGGGACCCTTTATTCCTTTTCATGTAGCAAGGTAAAGGATTTTCACTATATGATCACGTGATGTGCTGTGTTGTCACTGGTGGTTCTCGGTGATTTGCATTAGTTAACCTAAATTTGAAAACGTGTAAAAAATCACGGAGTAGAACATTTTTGCCGTGTCCTACGTTAGGACCGAAATGCTCCGCTACATTTACGGCCTACCATTTTGGCCCGTGACGTGGGTCTATTTCGGACCGCGGATTTGAGGAATAACAGAGATGACGGCCGAGTGTTGCAACGCGCGTGTATGTGTGTCTGTGTGTGTGTGTGTCTGTGTGTGTGTGCGTGCGTGCGTGAGCGTGCTGTCAGCTGATGCCCTACGTCAAGGTGCCGCACCGATCGCTCGCCTAGCCCAACACAGCCGTGCCTACACACGTACCATTACTACTTATAAACTTTGTGGACATTCGACCGTTCGGACATCGTTTTGCAACCCCGCGTCAAACCTTGACTTTTTGCACTGTCGTCATTCGTCGTGGCAATGTGGCAAATTGATTTCGTAAACTTATTTCGGAATATAATTACCGAATCATCGGCGAAGGTTATTTATAAATCTGTTGTTATAACATTGTAGTGCACGTATTGATGTACAGGTTGTTTTGCGTGTATTTTTACCGTTCTATGCCGTTACTGTTGAGAAATTTAGTGGCTCTAGATTGTTAGAGTTGAGATTGCAGTGATAATGCTAGCATGGTTCAAGGTCACCTCATTCTGATGAGCGCGCTGCAAGCGTCAAATGTATCCGCAGTTTTGCGTTTCTTTGATGTATGGCAATTCGACGAACAGAATACGAATACTTTTCAAATTTTATAATAATTGTACACATTTGAATACTGTACCAATGTTAATTGTGTTCTTAGACTTAAATGTGCAACGTTATTTTACAGCTTTTAATAACATGCGCTTTAGAATACATCTTAGGCCTAATAAACACTATTTTGTTTAGTGAGTATTACAATGTTTAAGACTGACCTGGAGATAATTATTTTGTAGGATAAAATTAAATAAATATAATATTTTGGTCTCTATACTATTTTATATTCTATAAAATTTTCCTTTCAGCATTTTTATTTCGTTTTTATATTTAAAACATAGAATATAGACTGTTCTATATTCTATGTTTCAAAATAAAGTTGTTCAAATCCATCAGAGTATTCAATCTCAAAAATAGATTTTTTGATGTCAAAACGCACGAGAATATCGTCAATAAAAACCATTTTGAAGTGACAATTTTTAATCCTACAGAAAAATGAACTGGTGGCAATGAACAAACTCTCTTGGAGGCGTGCCATTACTAGTAAAGGGGAAATAGATTTTGTGCCGTTTCCCAAGGCTTCGAGAAAATAGTTTCGGGCCCGTGCCGTCCACAACGGACACGCGCGTGAGACCATCGTCAACTTTGTTACCGAGCCATTACCCCACGATTCGTTGTATTTGTTTGTAACGGCTGGTGGTTGTAAAGCTATTGCATACACTACAATCGTATGTTGGTCTGTATAAGAAATAAGGAAAAATAAGTCCTGTAATCCAGCAACTCGGAGGTCACAAATTGTGGATAGTTGTGAGCGGTGGTCGGTGATTGTAGTGTTCTCTTGTGTGGATTAACATCCGCATTATTGAATATTACGTTCATCCGCAAAGGCCATCCTCATAATTAGACCAGTTCGTAATACATAGGCAGTGGTTCAGACTCCATGTTAAACTGTAGGTCCCTTAGTTGCCATCGGCTGTTGGGCTATTAATTAACAATCCTTGGCTTAAACTACCTACCGGTACCTTGTGGTAGGGTTGCCATTTCAATAATCTAATCTAGATCCACTACGGAAAAGTATTTAGAATGACGTTGTATCACTATATTCGAGTTTGGGTACAAAATATAGTTTGCAGAAGATTTTAGGCGCTTATAATCATTCCAAAGATTCCCCATCTGGAGATGGATTCTATTCTTAGTATTCGGTAGATTCCCTGACATAAACTTTGCGGGAAACCTTCTTTACAGCGTAAACTTCGAAATGGCTTCTCTACCAAGTTTTAACTCGGTAAACCATGAAAAGCTTAAAGAACCCGATCAACACTAGTTGGAAGAATATGCTTCGGTTAGAATGATTGGATGTGTGTTTAAATCAACACTAGTTTGAAGAATATGCTTCGGTCATAATTCTTGAATTTGTGTTCAAATCAACACTAGTTGGAAGAATATGCTTCGGTTAGAATGATTGGATGTGTGTTTAAATCAACACTAGTTTGAAGAATATGCTTCGGTTAGAATGATTGGATGTGTGTTTAAATCAACACTAGTTTGAAGAATATGCTTCGGTTAGAATGATTGGATGTGTGTTTAAATCAACACTAGTTTGAAGAATATGCTTCGGTTATAATTCTTGAATTTGTGTTCAAATCTGTGCGTAACAGTAATTTCAAGTCCTGATTCTATTTAAATTTTAATTCAATCCCTCTCGTTGATTCAGTTCGTCTTTAGTAAACCAAATATCAAAATGTTTGCTTTAAACATACAAGATTTTAATTCTTAATAAATACACTGAGCAAATTTACTTAACAATTTAAACCCAAACATACGAGTTATTTTTTAACGTACGTTCCTCCAGGCAACGATCATTCCCAAAGAATTTATATTTTAAGAGGTATACAGTATTTTCACTTATTATATAAAAAACATTCTCTATGGAAAACTTAAAATTAGATGTGAGGTTATCAGTGCGTTATTAAGAGATGCTACAACACATAATTTAATTCAGTTCACGCGTGCTTTCGTAAAACATTTATAAATACTGATGGAACCAATACATATATAAAATAATAAATTTTGTTCTTATTTATAACTTGGATACGCCCATAAGATCATTAGTAAAAAAGTCTAGAAAATATGTGCGTTGTGTTGTGGTGAAGAGTGTCATAATATTTTCTATTGTTTTCAGACACGTCAGTTCTGTTGTGTATCAAGTTATGATCAAGCATTACCGTTATTTTAGGTGCGTAACGCACCGCGTGTTTATACACGGCAGATCGTGTTGAATATGACATGTCGTGTTTAGATGTGTCAGTAGTGTTGAGGCACATTATATCGCTTTTAGGTGCGTCACGTCATGTTGGGGAGCGTCACGTCGTATTGGGAAGCGTCACGTCGTTTATATGTATGTCACGCCGTGTTGGGACGAGTCGTGTCGTGTTGGGGAGCATCACGTCGTGTTTATGAGCGACAGTAGTGTTGAGGCACGTTACGTCGCGTTTAGGTGCGTAATGTCATGTTGGGGAGCGTCACGTCGTGTTAGGGAGCGTCATGTCATGTTGTGGAGCGTCACGTCATGTTGGGTAGCGTAACGTCGTGTTTATGAGTGCCAGTAGTATTCAGACGACGGGTTGTGCTGCGTTTAGGTATGTCATGTCATGTTGAGGAGCGTCATACCATGTTTAGGTGTATCAGCAGTGTTGAGGAACATCATGTCGCGTTTATGTGCGTCATATCGTGTTGGGGAGCGTCACGTCGTTTTTAGGTGTGTCCATGTCATGTTGGGGAGCGTCACGTCGTCTTTAGGTGTGTCAAGTCATGTTGGGTACGTCACGTGGTGTTTAGGTGTGTCATATCATGTTGGGGAGCGTCACGTCGTGTTTAGTTGCGTCACGTCATGTTGGGGCGCGTCATGTCATGTTGGGGAGCGTCACGTCGTCTTTAGGTGTGTCAAGTCATGTTGGGGTACGTCACGTGGTGTTTAGGTGTGTCATATCATGTTGGGGAGCGTCACGTCGTGTTTAGTTGTCTCACGTCATGTTGGGGCGCATCACGTCGGGTTGGGGAGCGTCACGTCGTGTTTAGGTGTATCATATCATGTTGGGAGGCGTCACGTTGTGGTGGGGAGCGTCACGTCGTCTTTAGGTGTGTCATGTCATGTTGGGGATCGTCACGTCGGGCTGGAGAGCGTCACGTCGTGTTTAGGTGTATCATGTCATGTTGGGGTGCGTCACTCTCTCTGTCTCTCAGCTCTCCCTCTTCAAGGATCGCTGAGGATCTTCTACAGTTAGGTAGGTCCGAACTCAGACTCATTGTAGGTCTCATCACGGGACATGGACATATGAGGAAACATCTTGCTCGAATGGAACTCTTCCCCGGAGATCCAATCTGCAGGAAGTGTGGGCAGTCCGAGGAGACTGCTGATCATCTGCTGTATGACTGCACCGAGCTTGCCGGGGTGAGAGCCGCCACTCTCGGCATCATGGAGAGGGGTTGTCACCTTCCCCGGGAGGAGCTAGTGGGGAGACTACGGCAGTTTGTCAAGTTTTTAAACTTGGAAGGTCCGTGAAACATTCAATCAACAGGGGTGCGCAAAAAGCCACATGGCTGACGTGCTAGAGGAACTCTGTTCCGCCCCTTTGTGTAATGTAATGTAATGCAATGGGGTGCGTCACGTGGTGTTTAGGTGTGTCATATCATGTTGGGGAGCGTCACGTCGTGTTTAGGTGTGTCACGTCGGGTTGGGGAGCGTCACGTCGTGTTTAGGTGTATCATGTTATGTTGGGGAGCGTCTCGTCGTGTTAAGGTGTGTCACGTCGGGTTGGGGAGCGTCACGTCGAGTTGGGTTACGTCACGTTGGGTTGGGGAGCAACACGTCGTGTTTATGTGTAAGTAGGTAGTAACCTGACCTAGGCTAGGTTAAGTTATGTTTTGAGAAATGGTTGGTGGGTGTATTGTTCTCTCGTGTGGATAGACGTCCACATTACTGAATACTACGTTAATCCTCTAAGAATCAGACTGATCAGTGTGTAATTCAATAGCAGTGTTTCGGAATCCACGTTAAACTGCAGGTCCCTTAGATATGCCATTGACTGTTGGACCATTAATTAATAGTTCTGTCTAAGGAAGATGTCAGTCTTGTTCAGGAACAAGACTACAAGATCATGTCACAATCAACCTACACTCATTTCTTATTCTTACTTGGTTTAAAATACCTACCTGGGTAGGTTGCCATTTTAGTCAAAAGTATAAAGTATAACTAGGTTACACACACTATTCCACGACTCCATCATTGTAGAGATGCGTAACTTACATTGTTATTGTATAGGAGTAGGAAATATATCTTTAATTTTATATAAATATGCGATATTTTTATTTCAAAAATAAATTTAGAAAACGAATACCGTGCGATTCATCTGAAATTACAAAGCAATATTCCCGTCACAGCATACCTGCGTACTGAGCGACATTAGTAATAGACATTAGTAATATATGACAAGATTAATCAATAGTTGTCAATAAATAATTGAGTTTGTCTATTCTCCATGAAGCTCCACATGAAGCTAAAGTCAAAGTTTCATCCACAAATATAGGTTAATAAGAGAAAAATATTGATTTTTCCTTATCCTCCATAAGATTAACATTCTCCCAAAATGCAACGAACTGTGATTAGTTTTCTAATATCTCGGTAACCGTTGGAGATAGATATATCTTTAAACTACTAAATTGTGTTGTTTTTAGCTGATTCTAAAGGCAAAAGAAAATATTTAAAAATTTCACATAAAAACCGAATAAAACATTTTCAACGACTAGTTTTTTGTCTCTATGCGCCTCAAAACAAATAAAGTAACATGGTCCCGGGTTTAGGTATTGTCATGAAACCTACGATAATAGCTTCTTCCTTATGTGAAATTCACTATAAATAATTCAGAACCCAGATGTTAAATATACTGAGGTTCAACGCTCAACGGTCATGCGCCATGAAGAATGTGGTGGAAGATCAGCTAAACATATTGTTTTATTCAACATTTACATCTATGTTTTTCTAACACAGAAAATCAACCATCTAAAAGTCATCATAAATAACTTTTTTAATTGGAAATTTTTGTTGTTTTTCTCAGTCCTTGCTGAGTGTTTGTAAATACAGTAGTAATCATGTCGAGATTTCTACGCAATTTTTTCTCGACCTAAACCGTTAAGTTAGTTTTAACCATGAGGTTTTTGAAAGGAGGAGGTATTTATGTAATAATTAATACCTGATGCGTAATAAAAATCTATTTGATGCTTAAAACATTAATTTATTTGTAGTGAGCGAGAGTATTGTAGTTGCAAGTGCTGCCGCCAGTTGGCAGCACTAATCGATCCGACGGGTTACAACATCCGTTATCAAATCAGGAAAAATTGAAACATACATATTACTTTTGGCGAGTTTCTTATTAATTCTATCTTTAATGGAATGAAAAGACATTTTGTTGAACATTCTTGCAAATGTATGAAAACAAATTTGTTTCCATACGAAACGCGTTTGCAAAATACGCTTTATAATCATAAAGAAAAGTATAAAAATACATTATCTAATTGACTGTACTTCCGAACAGTGTACTTGCTGATGAAATAATGTCTCAGTCTTAATCTACCAGGATATTGAACGAAAAATGGTAACGGTAATATCAACCAAAAAATCTTCTAGAATAAAGAAAAGAGAATACGCAAATTTTAAAAATATATGATTTGAACTACAGGGAAAAGGCAGGACAAAATTTATTCGATCCAAAATTATTCATAAAGTTTTTATTCTAAACCTAATACAGTACTTGTATTAAAACAAATGTTTACGCGAACTGTAAAAACTCAAAAATGTAAAAGTCATGAAACGTATAAAACAAAGATGAGCTGTTTAATAATGAGATATTAATTATATCACTTACATGTACATGAAAATTATGTGGTGTGTGTAATGTTTTATATAACTAGAAGGAATGTTATTAGTAAATTGGGCAAAAACCCCAATTTTGGGCTGTGTGATGAACTATATTTTTCGTCATACTGCAGTGAAATAAAACAAACTTGTAAAACATAAATTATTACCTGATTCGTTATCAATATAGCTGTCGACCATATTTGTCGCCTTAGACTAATCAGCTGTTATGTTACTTACGTTGTAGCAATTCTTTCTTGATTCCTGATTGGTTGTTTAGGTTATGAAAGTGTTAGTTTTTATTATCGATAGTTCGATCTCAATCATTCAATAATTCGATTTAATAGTCGATTACCTGTTTTACAATCTATATCCGGGACGTCCGAAATACAAAAACATCGATTTTGATTGTTGCAGTTAATATATCTATTATTTACAATCAAATGTTGATCTCAAATCAAAAGGGTCATGCACAATGATCTTTTGTGGCCTAGGGCTAAAAAATCATCATAATAATAGGTTTAGTCCTAGGAAGAAAAAGAAAAACTTCGCTCTTCAACCCATGTATCTGAAAAAGCTTTATTTGAAGCAGTATGACCCAAAAAAATAAATTAACTAATTTTGAAATTCGCTCCTCCGCCCAACACGAGTGTCCGGCTGTGAGGTCAGTGGGCCTAATATTGATTTCCAGCCCAATGTGAAGGGTGGGGTAGGGGGGGGTTAAACCGAAAGGATCCATTAAGCCTTTCAAGCTCAAGACAGTGGATTTAGGCTCTCAGCCTCCAACTTTCTTCTTCCCAAGGTGAGGCTTTTAAGTTTCAAACCCTAGAGAGTTAAAATTTTAAAGCAAAATATCACTAATTCTAAAGCGTCTAGTTACATTTCTCAACATGTGTTCTGGATGACCCGTTAAAGGTTACTACCTTAAATTTCGTATGAAATAAAATTATTGATATTAGCCTAAAAGGGGTGGAAAATAGGTGGAAAAACACGTCATTCCATTGGCGATAACAGACGGACGATAATCAGGCGGATTAAGGTATTCGCTAAAACACGTCATTCCGTTGGTGACCACTGACGGACGACAGTCAAATGGATTCACGTATTATCTATAACACATCATTCTATTGTTGACAAAAGACGGACGACTGTAAAATGGATTCAGGTATTCCCTAGAGTACATCGTTCTATTGTTGGCAAAATACGGACGACATTAAAATGTATTCAGGTATACCCTATAACACAACATTCTATTGTTGACAAAAGACGGACGACAGTAAAATGGATTCAGGTATTCCTTTTAACACATCGTTCTATTGTTGACAAAACACGGACGACATAAAAAGGATTCAGGTATTCCCTATAACACATCATTCTATTGTTGTCAAAAGACGGACGACAGTCAAATGGATTCATATATTCACTATAACACATCGTCCTATTGTTTGTTGACAAAAGAAAATGGATTCAGGTATATTTGCCACAACATGTCGTTCTGTTGATGATAACATACGGACACAGGTATGCGCTACATCTTGAGGTTCTATTGTTGACAACAGATACACGACAATTCCCAGATGGGTTTGCCAGATGGGATCAGGTATTCACAATAACACTCCGTTCTTTTGGTGACAACACACAGACGAATAGAAGGACGAATTCTGTGATTCACTATGAAAATTTCGTCTGCACATGGTTTGAAGTTAGTAAAATCGTTGAATGTTAGCGCATTTCCCATTGGGAATAAGCTGGGAGTAGTTCTCATGGTAAGACTTAAGCCCAGGACCATGTTTTCGTCTTTAGGTGCCAAGAGGGCAAAACAATAGTCGTTAAAATTTAAGTATATATCCGTAGTAAAATGTAAGTAAATTTATAGTAGTGTATCTGTAAACACAATAACTCTCGTAAATATTGTCCGATCGAGACCAAATTTGGTAGAGACGTGTATTCCTACATTTGCTCGGAGTTCGTGCTGAGTTCGTAAATCAGACATATCGGTCTATTGGAGCGGGTATTGGGGGGGGGGCGTTTGTACTAAAAATTGGGTTTTTGCGTAATTCATATGTAATCAACAAATGTTTAATTTAATCTTATAGAGAATAAGCAAAAAACCCTCATATTTATCGACAGATATTGATAAAACTTATATATATTATTATTATTTGATTATGTAGTTTAAAGAGAGTTCAAGTTCTTTTAATTTAATAATAAATATTATTATTATTAAGTTATTGATTTTTTTTGCTGAGTACGCTGGTTTTCTGCGACGGGGGTATTAATTTTATCATAACCATCAATTTTTATGTTTAGCGTAAAATACAGTAATAAATCTGTTTAAATAGTTAGGAGGCCTATGTTTTATGGATTTTTGCAGGTTTATATAGTGTTATTATATTGTTGGTTACTAAACGATCATTAAAAGGGACCCATTATCATATGAGTTGAATCATTTGTTTTTGTTTTATGATCATGTTTAGTTTTTTTATAAAGCTTTAATGAGAAAAATGTTTTCGTCAAAATTTTCGAATTTGAAAATATCCGTTTTGGGGTCCCCTGAATCCAAAAAAGTGGGTTTTGACGTCATGTCTGTCCGTCCGTGTGTGTGTGTCTGGATGTGTACAGTGCCACAGCCTACCCCGTTGGTCCGATTTAGATGAAATTTGGCATGTATATATATACTCACCGTATCTCCAGGCGTTTTTTTCATTTTTTTGAATTTTTGATTTTTAAGGGTAGTTCACCCCTAAAAACCCTTAAAAAACGTGAAAAATCCAATTTTCTCAAAAATGGCTCTAACGATTTTGATTAAAATTTGATAGTTATAGTGCACAGAGTACTAAATAATTTGACACCACCCGCATGTCTGTAAAAATGACGGTTCAAAAGTTATGGGCTTTTAAATGTCAAAAAATCAAATTTTTAAATTTTCAGCGAAAACAATAAAAATAAAGTATAACTTGACTGGTACCATTGAAACCAGCTTAAAAAACTAAACAAATTAGTATTTGAATTATTTGTCTACGACTAACGGTTCCAGAGAAAAGTTAAATTTACTGTCCATGATAAACGCAGTACGTTGTCTGAAAGCGCCCAATGTTATTCTTATGGAGAATATAAAAAATAAATTTCTTCCTTACTTTCCAATCGTTTTCCATGAAACTTGGTATGAAGTGTAAGTATCACTGAACAAAACCAGCTCAAAAAAGCTAGTATTACCGGAGTTATATTTGAACAATAAATTTTTAAATGATATTTAGATTAATTTGAGAACATGATAGTTTTATTGTTCTTTTATAAATTTATGGGAGAAATATTCATATAACCATTTTTATATAAAGCTTTAATGAGAAAAATGAATGCCCCGGGATGTTTGAAGCTCCGGGATGTTTTTTCAATACTTAATTTAAAATTTTAAAAGTCCATCTGAAAGAACCATACCCCGATTAAACGGAATTGGCTTTTCGATCATGTATATGTTATTTAGATTTTTATTGCACATAATCCGGTCTAAGCTATGTGTTAATTGTGCTATGTTTTAAATATTAGTTCACCTGAGAACGGGATCAGATTCCAGATCTCTAAACGTTGTGAAATTTTGTTTTACATAAAATCGTGATGGCAAATGTCCGCAATAAAAATCTAAATAACATAAATCCACCATCACCAATAATGAATTTCAAACAAAGAATGTTTATGTGTTTTAGCGAATTTCCCATAGGGAAGAGCTATTACCGTAGGTCTCATGGTAAGACTTAAGCCCGGGACCATGTTATTTTTCGTCTTTAGGTGCCCAGAATCGAAAAACAAAAGTCGTTAAAATTTATATATATATATATATATATATATATACATATATGTATATATATGTGTCTGTGAAAAATAGTCTGATGAAGACCAAATTTGGTAGAGACGTGTATTCCTACAAATGCTCGGACGAGTTCGTAAACCAGACATATCGGTCAATGGGAACGGGTAGTTTGGGGGGGTTTTGTACCCCGAAATGGGGTTTTTTGCGTTTTTCACATGTAATTTTTAAGATTTTCTAATTTTATATTTCACCATTGGAATCAGCTTAAACAACTACACAATTAAGCTTCTTAAAGTTTTTCTCTATCTTCAACGAAAAAAATCATAGTTCAAAATCAAAAATCAAAAAATCAACGTAAAATCATAGTTTATGTGTTTATCATGGCAGCAAACCTACATACTCTTTTCCCATATTAATCATATAGGGAATAGGCAAACGCCTTTATTTATGGACAGGTGTTGATAAAAGTTGGTATAAATGTTAAGATAAAATTATTTATGGTAGAAATGACTACTTTCAGTGTTCCTCCCAGCACCTAACCTGCACACTCTTTCCCATGTTAATCTTATGGAGAATAGGCAAATAATTCGCATGTTTATGGACAGATTTTTATAAAACTTGTCAAATATTATTATTATATTATTGATTTGGAAATTCGCTGAGTACGCAGGTCTGTTGCGACGGGGTTTTTTTAATATACAGCCAAACACAGTATATAAGACCCGATCTTTTCATAAATGCATGGAACATAAATACATAACATAATAAACAGCATTTATGCAGCTTAAAACCATACAAATGATGATAAAAACATGAATTAAATAAATGAGATTTTCTTAATCTTCCGATTCATATGTTTTATTAATGAATAGTAATACTATGTTTATTATGTTCATTCTGCGGGTTCTTCCAATAAACAAAAATATTTAGTCAACAGTTTTTTTGTGAAAATATTAAACTTCCCTGTATAACATTAGCTAAAAGTTAAACTCTATATAGATGTCATGGTGAATCCCGTTGATTTACACACAATACACACAATACAATACCTGGGGGTTCACCTTTGAGCATACTGTACCAGTTTTAGATATTGTGTTTATCCCTTTAATTTTACCTTTAAGCGCATTTTCTATAAGAAATAGGAAAAACTTACTTTTTAGCAAATTTCCGATAGGGAAAAAGCTATTAGGCCTAATGGCAAGACCTAAGTACGGAACCATGTTATTTTTTTCGTTTTGAGGTGCCCACAGGCCAATAGCAACACTCGTAAAAAATTGTATAAATATATGTATATGTATATATGTGTCTTTTAACATGATAACTCACGTACAAATGGTGTCCTATCGAGACCAAATTTGGTAGAAACGTGTATTCCTACAATACGCGCACGAGTCGTAAACCAGACATATCGGTCAGTTGAAACGGGTAGTTTGGGGGTTTTTTGTACTTAAAAAATTGAGTTTTTGGAATTTTTCATATGTAATTTTAAATTTTATCTTTTATAATTAGAATCAGCTTAAAAATACACAATTTAGATCCTTAAAGTTTTTCTCTATCGCCAACGTTTACCGAGATATTGAAAAATCTGAACACAGTTCATTGTATTTTTGGTCTGCAAATCTATTGGAGGAAAAGGAAAAATTAATATTTCACTTATCGATATATATTTTTGGATGAAACTATGAATTTAGCTTCATGTGGTTGACATCCATCCATTTATGCTCAAAAATCATGGTTTATGTGTTTATCATGGCAGCTAACCTGCATACTCTTTTCCCATATCATTCATATAGAAAATATGCAAACCACTTTATTTATGGACAGATGTTGATGAAACTTGGTATAAATGGCCAAAATAAACATTTCTTGTGCTAAAAATGCCTACTTTCAGTAGTCCTCACAGCAGCAAGCCTTAATACTCTTTCCCATGTTAATCTTAAGGAGAATGGGCAAATAATTCTTATATTTATCGACAGATATTGATAAAACTTGTCATATATTATTTTTACTCGTATTTTATTATTGACTAGCTGACCCTCGCCTAACAAGTTCTACTACGGTTGATTAATCCGCCATGTTTCAAAGTTGTAAAGCATACCAGATTCGTTGTGAAAGATTAGATAATCTGGGTCGTGATATAGTTAATAAAATCCTAATACAATACTATATTATTAACATTACCACAAAACAAACAAATCAATGTTCAAATCCAACCTGAACCCAAACCATACCTAACTGCAATACGGCTTTTAAAAGAGAGATTAAAACTTCTGAATCGTGGCATTGTTAAGAATAATACTCGCATAATCTAACAATCAATAACCACACTTGCACACGTAAATACCCCCGTCGCAGCAGACCTGCGTACTTAGTGAATTTCCGAATCAATAATATAATAACAATATTATATGCCAACTTTTATCAATATCTGTCAGTAAAAATAATGAGAGTTAGTTATTTGCCTATTCACCATTAGATTGACACAAAGAGTATGCAGGTTTGCCGCTGTGAGGAACACTGAAAGTAGGTGGGTGGATCTCAACCACTTGAAGCTAAAAATCTCAAAAAATTGGATAATTTTAAATAACTTAATAACAAGTTTATAAATATTTGTATATATTACATTGTATGCTTAGTCAATTATTATTAGCTAAACGCAGTAACTCGGTTGTTCTAGATTGTTGTTTGTTTGTTCTGTTTCCACCGTGATTTCAAATTTAATACTCGCTGTATGATTTATCTTTCGATCATAAAACTTATTCGTGTGTCCCCAACAATTCAAAGTTTTAAAGAAATTTTCATTTCAACCCCCTAAGGGCTTTCGAAACTCTTCAAATTAGAGCGGGAGTTTTAAGATACTACGAGATTTTCACTCGAGGGAACAGCTTCATTGAGAGTAAGTTAATGTTTCAAACACGATCATCATTCATCATCAATAATCTAATAATATTCAACTTCAAATTAGCAGTACATCTATAAACAGTAGGCATGATTATACATGTATACAGAACCCAAATGTGAATAAATATGTAAACAAATCCGCCTAAGTTCTAAGGGGATAATAAAATTCTTATAATAGTAAATGTTTACCTTATGGTTCTTAACCCAATATTTTAGCGTTGATTATGTGTAATGTAAATTGGAATATTGCTCCGGCCTTGTGTCCTCTGTCAAGTGTAGCAAGTTAAGTTTCCTGTTAGCTATCAATACTTCAAACTTTCCTCAACATTATTTATTTTTAGTTGCTTCGCAAATATTCTACTTCTATACCAGAGTTCCGCCGGTATATTTAATTTTGCTCAGTCCAATATTTATTTTTTTATAAATTCTTTTAAATGCATTAATTGGGGTGTTAGTGTTTGAATCCTCTTTTAAATTCGCTTCGTTCAACGGTATTTCTCAACCTTTGAAAAGAATAGTTCTTCATAAACTCGGCTTTTACAGATTCCTTAAAGCCAAAGTGCTCAAAGTGTACGTAGTAACAAGAGGACCTAAGAATGTAAACCTTTGCCAATTTAAGCGACAAATTTTTGTCCACAGATTCGATTTAAGAATGCTGCTGAGGGAATGTGTTTTAGGAGAGAAATATTTTATCAGTGAATAATTGTCAGTCTATATCTTCTTGCGGGTGAAACTATCAAGGGTTTTGAAAGTAAATCACCCAAAATAACTCCATTTAAATGTTTAGATGAAATCATGGTCGGATACCACAATCCCCACATCATGTAAATCCCTCCGAGTTATAGCTTTTAAAGCGGGTATTAGACATAGAGAAATTGTAATACTGTAGGAATATTAACAAAAAATTGTAATATATATTGCTATGAATTAGAAATATAGTTATGTACCTCACATTGTATGTATGACATTCATTATCTCGTGTAGTGTATACAGTATGTATCATAAATAAACCGAAAAGCTTTTAGATATTGTTTCTGAGGTCATAAGAATCAAAAAATGCTCCGTTAACACATGGCCTATCTTGCTCCGTTTTCCGTCTGTCGGTGTGTATGTGTTTTTACATAACATGCTATAACTTTGGAAACTTAAGTACGTATATGAGTACTAATATGACCAATTTTTGTGCATAGTATTGAATTCATACTTTTTCAAAATGGCAGCCATTTAAACTTTTCAAAGCTCAGTAGCTCAAAAACCATGTAATTTACAAAGACATCTAAAAACAAAAAGCTGCATAATTTAATTTTTTAAGAAATCAAACTGTAAATTTGGTGTTGGGCAATTTGGGTAAGCTTTAACTTAACTAAAATTGATTTTTCTGTGTTATAACCCTACTGCAATCTTACATTTCTTAAAGAAAATTAAGTTTTGCCACTATTATGTCTATGTTTTCCTTTGCAAATTCTACGGTTTTTGAGTTATTGAGCTTTGCTAAATTGAAATAGTCACCATTTTGATGTGGTAAAAATGAAAAAAAAATTAATATCATGCACAAAAAGAGGTCCTATTTGTATTCGTACGACTCATCCTAATAGTACTCATAGGCCCCTACCAAGTTTGAAGTTGGTACATCAAGTGGTTCTAAATTTATTGCAAGTTGTGTAAAAACACATGCACACCGGCAGAAGGTATTTTTTAACTCAGAAACAATATTTCAGAGTTTTTCGGTGCATTTCAGATACACCATGTATATGTGCCGTTGGGGTCCCGTAAGGTTCCATTTTAGTACTCTGACTATTTTTGTTTTCTTTTTTTAAAGATTTATTACAATATAAATATTGACTACTTAGGTTTCTGTGCAAAATGCAAGAGTGCATATCTAACCTAACCATACTTTGTGGATATACCGCAATCGTGAGGAAGGCAATGCTCGAGACAGTTTGGTGATCTTATGAATAGTCGACTCCGTGTCAGCCAAGGCCGGACATTCTGCATCGTCAGCCGCCACGATCAACGCTCCGCGCCGTTATGCAACAGACAACTACTCAAAAACAATTGGATCAGCAACAGTGAGAATGTGCCCATTCGTAAAACAGTTTGTATAAGAAATATGCCCAATCGCTCATAGCTGTCCGGTGTTTAGTAAATAGGAAATAATAAGCTATCGTTAATAATGTTTGAAGTTAAAATACTATATATATTATTTTGCACAATTAGTATCTCAGTTTGTTTATTTTCCAGTATTTTTATTATTTATACATGAGATTCATAACATGTGTGGTTTCTTTCGTGTATCGTAAATGTTCTGGGTAATAATACGCAATTAAGTGATTCATACTTTTCCAACAATTTTCAAAGTGGTCTTGAGGCTATGCTTTTTTGTGTTTGCCTTGTTAAATAATTGAGTTCGTTATTTTTTTACATTTACTTTAATTGCGTTTAAAATCTTCGTTGAGAGTTTCCCCATTCGGGGCAACCACCTTCCCGTCACTACAGGTTTTAGGCTTACACACTTCGGCACACTTACGACATTCATGCGATTAGTTAGTCCCTAGTGACGTGAATTTCCGCCCTAATTTACTGTGTTGAAATAAAATGTTTACCGTGCCGAACTGTCACCTTGCCACCTGCTCTAGGGCTTAACGTTATTAAACAAAGTTTACGAATAAACTGCAGCTCTTCGTAGCTGAAATAGCAATACTTTAAATTTGTTTACAAACGCGATACATTACAGTCGTGAGACTGATTTTTTAGATTATTTACGTCTGAAATAATCTCCAGTCTAGGGTTGTTGGTCGTTATGTAAATTTATCAATGCGGATGAGTTACATTAAGAACCGCAGACATAGCACGAAGTAGGCGGATACAAGTAATGGTGGGCTAGAACTGGGCCTAGAGACCATCGCCGACGTTGGCAGACTGCGGTGCCAACGTTGCCGCAACACCTGGCCACGGCTAGCCCGCATAGCTGCTGAGAGCTGTTGCGAGACAACTCCGTGGATCCCAGGACACCCACAGCCGCTATAGAGTAGACACGTCTTGTTCGAAGCAGTGTTCAGATAGACTTATAGACTCGTAGTGGTTGACGATCTGCATCTGGCGATCGATAGTTTTTATACCTGAAGTCAGATTTTGGAGGTTACATCCTAAGCAATGCTATTCAGTTTCTACTTGTAACTACACTGTGGAGGACGATTCGCAACTTGTGAGGGATAGTTTTCACTCGTACTCAAACGTTGTAGGTTAAATCGTAGGCAGTGATGACCTGTCTCTACTCGTAGTCCGTTAATGGAGTATAGATCGCAAGTACTTCTAATATAGATAGTACAGATCGTAAGTCCGTCACTCGTAGTCCGTCACTGGAGTACAGATCGCAAGTAGCGATGGTCAATCTCTACTCGTAGCTCGTCAGTGTAGTACAGATCGCAACTAGTGATGGCCAATCTCTACTCGTAGCTCGTCAGTGAACTACAGATTGCAAGTAGTGATGGCCAATCTCTACTCGTAGCTCGTCAGTGAACTACAGATTGCAAGTAGTGATGGCCAATCTCTACTCGTACCTCGTCAGTGGAGTACAGATCGCAAGTAGTGCTGGCCAGTTTCTACTCGTAGCTCGACAGTGTAGTACAGATCGCAAGTAGTGATGACCAATCACTCGTAGCCCGTCAGTGGAGTACAGATCGCAAGTAGTGCTGGTCAGTTTCTACTTGTGGCCCTCAATGGAATACAGATCGCAAGTAGTGATGTCCAATTTGTACTCGTAGCCAGCCAGTGGAGTACAGATTGCTAGTAGTGGTGACCAGTTTCTACTCGTAGCCAGCCAGTGGAGTACAGATTGCTAGTAGTGGTGACCAGTTTCTACTCGTAGCCAGCCAGTGGAGTACAGATTGCTAGTAGTGGTGACCAGTTTCTACTCGTAGCCAGCCAGTGGTGTTCCGCTTTTCTCCAGGCGGTTTCAGTGTCTCGCTGCATTGCTGTTTTACTATTTTCCGCATGAGTGTTTTGGCCAGGTCATCAAACTCTTTGTCTGGATCCGGACCACAAAAACTGTAACAACCTTTTTCCCCAGTCAAGCGAAACATTCCGTCCCCCCTGGCCTAGGTCAGTGATTCTAGTCTGGATACGCAGTCTCCCCGACGGCCGGGGACATCAAAGTCGAGATTTTCGCAGGAACGCCATACACCTACGTCATGCTATTAAAGTAAACGACCCTGGACAAGTCTCGTCCTAAGGCACCTGTTTGCTGTTGCAATTGATCAGTGTAAACAAACTAATACTGATTTTAATATTTACAGCTGGTTATTACTTTCAGCCAATCACTCTAATAGATAACAATATGATCAGTAAAACTTAGGGAAAAATTGGTTAATAGATATGTCTGAGCTCGGGGGTGTTAGCAGATTTGTGTAACGCAAAAAGTGTTTCAATTCCGTTTCCATAGAAACTACCAGAAATGTTGTATTGAGTTTTTGGTTATAAGAACAGCTGTTTAGATGAACTGAAAACATCTTCTATAGACATTTCCATGATTTAACCTTTTTCCAACTGGGAAGTAAATACAATGTTTTCTGAGAGGTCATATAACAAGGTTGTGGGTCTGATAAAAGTAAACAAAAACCTTCCCCTAAAGGTATAGAATCTTGAATAAGAAGATGTCGTTTTTAAGAGAAGCGAAATGGCCTAGCAAAATGACATTGTTTTAGCGTTGCCGTACAGAAAGACAGATGCTCGATAAAGATAAAGAATTTGAGATTACCCATTTCGGCTTTCCTGTGGTTTAAAGTAAAAAAATAAAAAAATAATAATAAGTAAAAAAAATAAATAAATAAATAAGTAAAATAATATGATACATACGTATCATAGTCTATGTATCATATAAGTATTACCTTAGACTTAGATTTAGTTTCCTTACTATTCAAAACGTTTCATATTTGCCATATATCTCCTTATAATAATCGGGCTTAGCCGTTTTTGACATTTCAATTATGATTGCTTGGTTTTCGTTACATCTGTAATTATGGTTGAGTTTTAAATGTGGTTGCTAATGCAGTTTACTTCTGAGCTATTCGTATTTGTTGTTTTATTTATTAAATTGGATTTAAAACTGTGAAAAGGTTGTTACTTGTAATGTTTCAGGCTATATTAGATAAAAGCTAAACCTATTATGTTATAGTTGGCTGTAAAGTTTTGTAATATTAAGATCAAATCAACAGACATAGGAAAAAAGCCATTTACCATTTCTTTGACAGTAAATAAGCTCCTGACTGCTACACATAATGCTAAACTAATTTAATTTTGTTGCTGTGACTGTGTAAATAAGTTTTATGCCTGGTTTGAAAACGTTCGTTTCAAATCCACAAATAACATTCCGTTGAAGTGCTATCTAATTACAGATTATAAATACTGCCATAGCAGCTGACCTGCGTACTAAAGGGAATTGCAATTGATTTAGGAATCAATTGTGATAAATGATGAGAAATTAAGCAACTCAAATTCGAATCGGTTGAAAAAGGCAACGCAAACTTTATTTATTATTCCTAAGTCAACACAAAACATTTATTTTTTAAATATAAATCTTATGCTCTAAAACAATCACTGTGCGGGAAAAATTTTTTTCCATCCAAGGATATGCACAGAAAATAACGGCCCTTATAAACGTCAAATTACTTTTATTTTTGTATAATATGTGGTATTTAGATAAATCAATAGGAGCAAGGATTCAAGGCAGGAAAAAATTCGGGTTTCGTCCTATAGCCCTTCAAAATATATTCACCGTATCTCCAAGATTTTTTTTCACTTTTAGAATTTTTAATTTCATAGGTAGTTCACTCCTATAAGCCCTTAAAAACGTGAAAAATCCATACATCTCATAAATGGCTCTGTCGATTTTGATTGAAACATAGTAGTTTATAATGCATAGAGTACTAAATAATTTGATACCATCCGCATGTATGTAAAAATTATTATTCAAAAGTTATGTGCATTTAAATGTCAAAATAATCAGTTTTTTAACTTTTCCACAAAAGCAATAAAGTTAAAGTATAATTTGACCAACATGAAAATCAGCTTAAAAACTAAACAAATCATTATTTTGAATTATTTGTACACGATTAACGGTTCCAGAGAAAAGTTAAATTTACTGTCCATAGTAAACATAAAGTATGTTGTCTGAGAGTGCCCAATGTTATTCTTATGGAGAATATTGAAAATCAATTTCTTGCATTGTAAAAATCTAAAAGAAAAAAATGTTTCATTTTTGGGTTAGTTTGATAGAAACGTTTAAGAGATACCTAGTTATATTTAGTTTAGTTCAATTTTAGAGAAAAAGTTATGAAGAATGGTTAAATTAGGTTCGGTTTATTTAAAAAATAATGGTTTTAATGTGTAATTTTCAAAGATAATTTTTAGGATTACAAATGAAACCAAAACGACCTGAAAGTGGTTTTACTGCAAACAAATCCTACTCGACGCCCGCAATGCATTATGGAATGAACTTATCTAATGCTCGTCAAATGCTATCATACAACAACTCGATTGACTTGGAAGTTGAAAAGTAAACATCGATTTACTAAGGTGTATTTTTTTTAACCAGATAAACAGTATTTACATCGAGTACATTATAAACGTGTTTTAATTTAGCTAATTAACTTTTCTAATACATGTATCATTCTATCGATCTCCTGATACTTAAGTTAAACTAAGGCAGGCTAAATGGTATTGCTGCAATCACAATATTAATTATAGATTAAGTAAGGACATTAATAAAATTACTTATTGTGCATAATGATAAGGAAGCAGCTGATAAGTAAGTAACTTAACTTTATAAATCTGTATACTAGTTTGTATCACAATATTTACAAAAATAAGAATGATATCAATTTTCAAGTCTTTCTCATAATATAACGTTGACAACACACTGAGTTGCCAGTTTCCAGATCTAAATAAACGTTTTACATTGAGCAAAAATTCAAGTCACTAAATTTTTTGGAGCTGATTTCAATAGTGTCAATAAAATTTTAATAAATTATATTTAAATACCCCTAAATCCCTATTTAGGGGTACAAAACCCTTCTTAACCCCTCTTTAGATTGACTATGTCTGGCTTTTTAACTCCTACGACTTAAGTATGACCAAGCGGTAATAACTTATCCCTTTGAGAATTTCGCTAAATGTCTAATACAACAAATCTAACAAATTACATTTAATTTGAACATAAAATCTGGTAGTCATATTATTTCTTTAAAACGTTTCCTTTATAATCCAGATGGTCTAATGATAAAAAAACCATCATAATGGTAAAATAGTTTCACTCTGTATGGCTGAGTGTTTTGTTTTGAGGGTTGGTTAACAATCAGAGATGCTGTGAGCTGGCACCGTAGACCTGGCAAGTTGGTCACATCTGTCTCCAAATGGCACAGGTTCAAGTCAGGCTCTCCCAACAACACAAACATTCGAGGGCTATGAACTAATCTGACTCTGCCCCCATGGACGGGTCCAAGTCCGAAAGGTTTAAAATAATTCTTGCCCAAAATCCTGGAGTTATCGTCCATTTTTACTTTCTCCCATTATACGTAGTATATGGAGAAAGTATTGTTACAGTCACAATTTTTTAATTTAAGTTGAGAGTATAGTAGAGTAGAGAGTAGAGGGTAATTTACATAAAAACCCTTAAAACACCTGAAAAATCAAATTTAAAAGAAATGGTTCTAATTATTTTGATTAATATTTGACAGTTTATAGTGCATATAGTATTAAATAATTTGACAACAACCGCATATTTGTAAAAATAACGGTTCAAAAGTTATAAACTTTTAAATGTCAAAAAAATTAGTTTTCAATGAAAAATAAATAAATTTTTTATTTTAATTTTTTTAAATTAATTTATTTATTTATAATTGTTGAAAAATCTAATTTGTCTACATTTTTTATCATTGGCTTCAGCTCAAAAACACACAATTTAGTATTTTGAATGACGGCTCCAGGTATAGCGGTTACTGAGATATTCAAAATAGTAAACACATTACATTGTGTAGTGTTAATCTTGTGATGGGACTAAATAAAAATCAAAAACTCACTTTTTACTTAAGTATTCTTCCAAAATTTGGTACCCAAGTCCATGTAGTTAAGTTTTGTATTTGAATCCATAAATCCACCAAATTTAATGTTTCTTATAGCATCAAAACCTATGTAACTACGTACTCAATACCCATGCATGTAATTCTTATGGAAAGTAGTAAAATTGGTATAGCTCGCTTAATTATCAACATAATTACATAAAACGTTGTATGTGTTTTTCCTTAGTTAACAGCCTACACCATGTAAAACAACCCTTATTGCAGAAAAACCAACATACTCAGTACTATTCGATTACTACATGGGAATTGTATAATTTTTATGAAATTCGCTCTAATCAGGCCAGCGTTCTGCGTGCGATCTCGTTGTTTTATTAGTACCGTCAGTTTAACAACTGGTTAGTCGCTCCCTTCTCTCTTTTGCAACTCCCTGAGTGACAGCCAGGAGCACTCTTCATCTTCTCCTCAGTCAAGGTCACATGCAGATCACCTTGCTGCTACTCCCAGTGCTAAATATAACAGAGGGCCAACGACCTCCAATGAGCTTCCAATCATTGCCAAACTCTTCTCATTTAATTTTGAAGTACATTTATTTTGTTTCTATGGACATTTATCCCAATAATGTGTGTAGGTATACTTAATACAGGGGTTTTAAGATGCTTTAATTGTTTTAAGGTGTGCTTAATTTCCTTTATGCTTATATTTTTGTCACTATTTACTTTCTTTTACTTTAATGAAATATATTTCTGCTGTTAACATGTTTTTATAAAGGTCTTTAAAATGAGATTCAGATTCAGTTAATTTATTTTGAAACAAATATAATTTAAAATACAGCCTCTACATAGGCTATGAATCCGTGTGTTGGGAGACTTTTCACTGCACTAATTTGTACATTGGGAATCATTTTAAGCGAATTTCCCATAAGGAATAAGCTATTACCGTAGGTCTCATGCAAGACTCAAGCCCGGGGACCATGTTTTTTTTTTTAGATGCCCAGAGGCCTAAGGCAAAATAAACCAATACTGGTCTAATCAAGACCAAATTTGTTAGAGACGTGTATTTCCTACATTTACTCGGACGAGTTTGTAATCCAGACATATCAGTTAAGCAGAACGGGTAGTTTAGGGGGGTTTTGTACTCAAAAATATAGTTTTTTTTTATTTTTCATACGTAATTGTAAAATTTTCTAAATTTTATATTTTACCATTAGAATCAGCTTTAAAAATACACAATTTAATTCTTTAAGGTTTTTCTCTATCTCCAATGGTTACCAAGATATTAAAAAATCTAAACACAGTACATTATATTTTGGGGCTTCAATATTAATGTTATGAAGGACAAAGAAAAATTTAAATAATTCACATATCAATCAATATTTCTGGATGAAACTTGGTATTTACCTTCATGTAGTTAAAAATCTACCCATTTATTTTTAACCCTTTAACAAGTAACGACGTTTTAAAACGTCATTATTTGAGAGCTGTTAAGTAGTAAGGGTTAAAACTCAAAACACACCTCAAAAGAGTAAACTTGTTTTAATTTTCACTAAATTACATTGCAATATGGAATAAATATAGTTAGAAACGTGTTTTAGGTTCAAAATGGCCTAAAATAGATATTTTAGAACTTTTTTCAATCAATTTTTCAATTTTCAAATCTTCAATCAAAGTAACTAAAGAAAGCGCCGAGTGATGTTTAGCAAATGAATAACTTTTAGCTACAGAGATACAAGTGTCAATAATAGGGGAGTATAGAACGCTTTCACTTTTATTCAGTGCTAACAAATAACAGGTCTAATAAAACATAATGCCGCGCCACCACTTTTTCCGCTGAAACTTCCCTCCGTGACCATCCCGCCTAAGAAACACCCCGCAGATTACCCACAACCTACCGAATACACCAATACACATGTTTCACGTATCTACATGTATTTAATTATCGATTTATAGCTTAAGAATCAATCTGTGCCAGGTTATATGTATATGTATATTAATTTGAACAAATTTATTAAAATGACGTTTTAAAACGTCGCTACTCCTTTTTGTATAACTATTAAAAAGACTTAAAATTAAAATGTCAATACTATTTTGACGCAAAATACGGTACTCTTTAAAGGGTTAAAAATCATAGTTAATGTGTTTATTGCAGCTAACATGCATACTCTTTTCTTTCAAACTTTGAAAGAACTCTTTTGATTTATGGACAGATATTGATGAAACTTGGTATAAATGGTAAACATAATAAACATTGTTTGTGGTAGAAATGCCTACTTTCGGTGTTCCTCACAACAGCAAGCCTTAATACGCTTTCCCATGTTAATGTTATGGAGAATAGGCAAATAACTATTATATTTATCGACAGATATTGATAAAACTTGTCATATATTATTATTATTATTATTATATTATTGATTTGAAAATTTGCTTGAGGTATTTTAATTCGGATTAAAATCATCTTAAACTTACATACTTTACATTTATACAATTGTTTTGCTGATTCTTTCCAAATATGGTGATATTTAGAAAGTGTTAAATTCTTCTCTATTCAAAAGTGACTTCAATACCCTAAAATGTGAACTTCTGACAGATTTCTGACTCATCTGAGCTTTAGTTTAAGTAAGGGGTTGAGGGTCCAAAGTTTAGAAATAACAAATTTATTTACTAATTTATACTACAGTACCATAAGACCGAGCTTTGCTCAGAAGGAATAAAATATATATCAGATAAGTTAACTAACCAAATTAAAAGATTTAATTAATTATCTTAATTGAATTATTTTACCATCTTCAAAATATATGTTTCATCAAACTAACTTAAAAATACAACATTTATTATTTATGAATTTTACTATGAAAAATAATTCTAAATCAGCTGTTTTGGGTAACAGCAGCACCACATAAAAGGTCTTAAACAAAAACATAGACACTTTGATGGGCTGTAGGATGAAAATTGGATATTTCCCAGTCTTGAGACCTGATCCAATTGTTTCCTTATGACCAAATACTTTACATTACATAAAAAAATCAATGGATAGAACAATTTTTCTCAGACAGTCCTTGTAAAAGTATAAGATCGGTATGACTAAGAGTTATATAACAGTTAGTATAAGACAGTAAGAGTATAAGATCAGTGAATCAATCAGTAAGTATAAGAGTAAAAACCTGTTTATTTTTTCAACAAATTTCTTTTTACTAATAAAGTTTATTTGACTGTTTCAGAGCGAGAAACAGACATGGGAAGTGAGCATTACTGCCTCAGGTGGAACAATCATCAGAACAATCTTCTCGGAGTGTTTAGCCAGTTGCTGCAAGACGAGAGCCTCGTGGACGTAACGCTAGCCTGCGCTGAGGGACACTCTATCCGTGCACATAAAGTCGTCCTCTCTGCGTGCTCCTCCTACTTCCAATCTCTGTTCGTCGATCATCCCGGCCGCCACCCCATTGTCATCCTCAAAGACGTCTGCTTCTCAGAACTCAGGACATTAGTAGAGTTCATGTACCGAGGAGAAGTCAACGTTGAATACTGCCGACTGTCTGCCTTGCTCAAAACTGCAGAAAGTCTCAAAGTGAAAGGCCTCGCTGAAATGACTCACTTAAGAGGCACTGGAGGAGCCCCACCGAGGCAAGATGATTGTGAGCCACCTCGCGCCCCTGAGCAGCCCGCTGGCTCCACCACCCCTCGCCCGGACACTCCCCCTCCCCCTACCACTACCCAGCCCCCCGCCAGTCCCCTCGACACGGCCAGACCCTGCAATGACCTGGATGCTCGTAGTCGTAGCCCGGATGCTGATGATGACCTCTCGTCTGTACACAGCGGCCCCAGTGACATGACCATCAGCCGACTGCCATCGCCTCACCCTACGGAACCTCAACCCGGCCCCTCTGGTCTGCCCCCTGTCCAACAGGTTCCCTTGGTGAGTGGCTTAGGGACCATTAAAAAATAATTTCAATAATGTAATAAAATATGATGTTTGGGGTAATCAGCCAAATGCATGTAATGTAACCATACAATAATAGTTAAGATTAGAATAGTTTTTTTAGGTAAATAAAAGACATGTCATGCAGACCACACATTGCATCTCTCAATGGCTGACCCGTGCAAATATGACAACTAATGAATATACACAATTTAACACTCTCTATACTTTATGTACTTTATGGACAGTCTCTTTATTAGCAATTGCTGTAATGTAAAATATTAAAAAATTTAAGTGCAAAGTGTATAGTGCTTCCCAAGGAAGCCTTCTGAAGGAATTTCAACGCAGCTTTTTCAGGGAAATTCAACTTAAAAAAGATAAATCCCCACTAGCCTATTAATAATTTGCTTATTTCGGGCTTCCATCTAGTCTTCTTCCTTATATTGAGTTCTCCCCTTCCTTTAAAATGTAACTTTTTTCTTTCAACCTCACCCACTTTATCTAGATTTTTGAATAGCTGGCAGAATAATGATTGTGTTTTTAATACTTCCAAACTCTGTATTCTGTGTTTGGCCAAAGATCCATCTAAGTATGGTACCAAATTTTAAAGGTGAAGCACATTTAACATTTAAATAATATTAAATTATCAATTGATTTACCTTAAATTTTATATTTTAAGTATCTTGTTATTTTTCATGATTTTCATAAAATTTGATAGATTTTCAAATGGTGGCCATCTAGAATAAACTGTGAATTCAGCGATTATATTCAATTCATTTTCTTTTGGATTTTTTAAACCTGCGAGTTACTTCAAATAGAAGTAGTAAAAAGGCCTTAAATGAGTATTACCTTGAACACAATATGCTGCAGAGAATTTGGTAAAAGAACTATCAAATTAAGGATCCAAGCTTATAGGAAATTTTCCCTCTTTATGGTAGGGATTTAATTAGATTCAGATTCCTAAGTGACCTACTTGAAGTATTTTAGAAATACCTTGTCTAATCCATATATGCTCACAATTCATTCAGAATTACCCTAAAATTTATAAATAAGCTTGAGTAGTACATCACAATGCGTACACTCGTAAATGCTGTCTGTCCCAATGATAAGAGTATTTCTCATATGATTTAGCCTTGTGTTTGCAATTGGCTCTATCTTGTCAGTTTAATAGGCAATCTTTTAAATGTTAGTTTAAAAGTTTTCCTTATTGCTGATGGGAACTGTAGTATGAGCAATCTATACATTTTTCCTTCACGAATGAATCTCTATATTCAATGAAATGAAATTGCTTTACAGTCGTAAGAATGTATACATCATTGACAATGTGATATATACACCAGCATAAGCACCAGCAAGTTCTAACCTAAATGCTTTAGACAACAAAACGAACATTATTATATCCATGAAGACAATGACCAGTATAATGCACCTAAATATAAAACCAGCAAGGTAGGCCAACAGCATAAGAAAACAGTAGGAACTAAAAATCCAAATTTCTTGTGTTGAAAAAATCATCCAGACAATAAAAGGGGTTTTTAAGAAGCCAAGTATAAAATTTATTTTTAAAAGTCTTAAAAGGGTAGTTAGGTACTACTAATTTTGTTTTCAAAGAAATTATTTTATTTTAGCGAAATTGTGATATGACTATTCATCGTTTTACTTAAACACATAAAATTTATAAAAGAATGGTGGTTTATTTTGTGTGCTGTAAAAATGATGTTTAAAATTGAGGAGAATTGGATTTTTTATTAAATTAACTGTAAGATAAAATATGTAAAGATTTATAATAGTTTGAAGTTGGAGATCGATAAAAATTGGTTTGCAATGTTCTCTGTTACACCTATTTATAGTTCTTATTACCTTTTTCTGAAGTATTAAAATTTCATATCAATCCTGGCACAGTTGCCATAAAGAATTAATCCATTTCTATAAATCGATTGGAAGTATGCAGACTATGATGCTGTCCTTAAATAATCATTGGGAAATGCATCGGTTAATCTATGCAAAAGATAAACCACTTGAGAAAGTCTTTTATTTAAGTACGGTATTCAATATGGGAGTTTCATGGTGATATTTGATCAATATTCAAGCCTAAGAAGTTCGCTGCATCAACATACTGCTATTGGATTGAATTTGTTGAGATAGATCTAAGATTGAATTGTATTTTCTGTGTTATTATGTAGTTGAGAACAAAATGAAAAGTTAAAGCACTTACAATAGACTGTGAAGCTGTCAACAATTACAATATCTATTGATTTATCTATTTTCTTCTAAAACAATCTTTATTTGTACTTTCTCCCACATATATATGTTAGTAAAAGGAAAAAGTGTGTTTTCATTAAAAATTTCAATCTGAATTTTTAATGGGTATATCCATCTGTTTAGGGATTTCCTCAACCTTAAATTTTTTTAAAGTGATTTTCTATCTCAAAAATGTTTAAACATTTTTTAACTTGAAGGAAGAAGGTGAGTTTAAGAATTTTGGTGATTATTTTGACTGGGACAGTTGTGTTTTCCTGTAATCCAGCTATTTAGAGTCACGAATTGTGGATAGTTGTGAACGGTGGTCAGTAGATGTAGTGTTCTCTTGTGTGGATTAACGTTCACACTATTGAATACTATATTGATCTGCAAAGACCATCCTCATAAGACAAGTTGGTAATTCAGAGGCAGTGGTTCGGACTACACCTTAAACTGTAGGTCCCTTAGCTGCCATAAACTGTTGGGCTATTAACTAACAGTCCTATCTAAGGAACATGTCAGCTATAGTCAGTAACAAGACTACAAAATTGCGCCAGAATCATCTTATACTCAATTTCATTTATAAGTGATATTAAAATATCTTCCTTGTGGTAGGGCCACCATTTCTATAATCTAATCTAATCAATCAACTTTTGATTGATAGTTTGAAAAGTGAGTTTAAGGTGTTTAGTTTTCCAATTCACCTATGGGAGAGAGTAATATGTGTCAGTCAACAGAGACCATTTATATAACATAAAATGTTCATGAATAAAAATAAAATTTTAAAATTTAACTTGTCTATTGTGTATCTTAGTAATAAAAATGTTTAAACAAGTTTACTTTTTGTATATTTCCCAAGCCAGTAGTTCTTTTCATTGTTTGTTAGGGGATTTTTCAATCCCTGGTTATATCCCTTTTTAAATTATTAATTAATCAATTAATCAATAATAATAATAAGTCGACGGGTGTCTTGCTAGCCTAGTGGTTAGCGTCTTTGACTTAGGTGGATTGGTTTAAATCCCGGGATGCCCATTTGGGCTTGGACATCTTTCCCAAAAAGGGTTTGAGTACAAAGTCTCCCTGACTCTATACAAAATGTCTCTGGCGTAGAAAGAACAAAATTTAAAAAAGCCAAATTATAAATGTCTACAGGTACTGACTCTTTACTTTTTAGATTATTATGGTGCATGGCCTACATGAAAATGGCTGTAACAATATTTATTATTATTACACGATATGCGTTGATACACCACCTGTTGGTAGGTATTGTAACCAGAACGGTGCAGCCAGCTGAATCCACATAGACATGTTACGTATTCTACACAGACATGTGTGTCAAGCTAATATATAAACTGTCTGACCCAAATGTCTCTGGATGGCTGAATATTACTAATTTGACCAATTATTTTTATCAGTTTCTTATCACCACGATTGCAATTAATTAGCACAAAATGTATGATTACAATAATGAATCATTAATGAGGCTCAAGGTCATTTTTTGACCACTCAAGGTCATCTTGATTGCTTTCTTTTATCTGGCATGGTGATTTTTAGACATTTGTTTTAAATAAATATGCAACAATTCTACTACTAAATAAAGAAATGATTTTGAAGCCTATACAGTTTTTAAACTAGCAAATGAAGAATAGTCACCAATTTTTTAGTTTTGATAGACTAAAAGCTTTACCTTATAATGTCAAATAAGATACTTTGTTTCCTAACCTGGAAATCCTATATACTATAAATATAAAAATTTTGATTCATCCTAGTTAAAACTATTAATGGTTTTATGCAAAGTAAATCGTGAATAATTTTGATGTAAGTAGACTAAAAAATTAAATGTTTAAGTTATATCTTCTGCTAATAAATAACAGTTACAGTCATTGACAATTCAATTTTTATTTTCCTTCCTTATACATAGCATACAGTCGACTCCCTCTAGTCCGGACTCGGATGGTGCGGACTACTTCTTGGAAATGAGTCATCAGCGCGTGGTCGAGTTTCTTACGGCATAAATCAACAAGAATGGACGTATTTGTTTATTTCCGGTCTAAATATAAAATAAATAACATCACAAACATGAGTTCAGTTTACAATAAGTTAAATGCAGATCTTAAATGAAGCGGGAAATGGCAACGTTGGTGTGGGAATTTTGACTCATGCGGATGGGAGGCCAGCACTGGAACAACGTTTCCAATTGCTCTACGCATTTGCAATTAGTTCGTCGAGCAACAGATCAGGTGTGGTTGTATAGTTGACATGGATATGTCTTAGCTCTGGGGGAGGGGGTGTTGGCTATTTTTAAGATGGGAAATACGTAAAAGGTTTCCATAGAAACCACCAGAACTATTGTATTGATTTTTTTAGTATTAAGAATAAGATAACAGCTGTTTGGATGAAGTGAAATCATTACCTTTAGACATATCCATGATCTAACCTATTTCCCACAGGGAAGTAAATATAAATATTTTTATGAGGAAATGGCGTGATTTTGCGTTCAAGAAAACAGTTGCGAAGAAGCAGAAGAAAATAACAGATTTATAATTTGCGGCGCTTTAAAACGTCAAGTTCATTCCTATTTATGGTAACCCATTAAATTGATCAACGTCACAAAAAACTAAGATCCAGTGAGTTGGAAACAAAGACCCGTAATGTTAGAACGTACGTTTTAAAATCGTCTTAAATCTTGATTTCTGTAGATACTGTACGCTAATACAGGTTGCAAATTATATATTTATAAAACCACTGGATGGTCCGGAATTTTTGTAATCAGTGCAGGGGTCCGGTCCCAAGGTGTCCGGATTAGAGGGAGAAAGTATTGTTTTCGTTAAAATTTTCGAGTTTGAGTTAAGAGTGGATATGAATTAAGAATGAATTAAAATTTGATCGATTATAGTGCATAGATTACTTCATGATATTACTACACCCATAAGTCTGTAAAAGTTGTGGGGGTAAAAGTTATGAGCTTTTAAATATAAAAAAGTAAACTTTTTACGTTTCCGAAGAAAAAAATAAAAGTTACATATACCACCATTGAAAGCAGCTTAAAAACTAAACAAATTAGTGTTTTGAGTTATTAGTTTACGACTAACGGTTCCGGAGTTTAACTTATAGTGTCCATGATAAATGCAGTACGTTGTCTTAGAGCCCCAATGTTATTTTACTATGGAGGATATTAAAAATCAATTTCTCCCATATTTCTCAATTGTTTTCCATGAAACTTGGTATGCAGTGTAAAGTTACATCACCCAACAAAACAAACTCAAAAAAGCTTGGTATTGGGAGGGATCCCATAAAACTTTAACAATGAATTTAACTTTGTTTCTCTTGTTGTTATTTCAGAAATTGATGATTATTTTTGAAACAATAAATTATTAAATGATTTTTAGATAAACTTTAAATAATATGATAGTTTTATTACAGATTGTCGTTTTTAATTTACTTAAGGGAGAAAGTATGCATCAGTGCACTGATACCGTTTATTATAAGATTGTTATTGGTAGTTATATGGTAGTTATAACCTGTGTCTAAATCAGCAATGATATAAATAAAAAATGATTGAGTTTGTGTGATTAAATTTTATTTTCTTGCCCAAAAATCAAGTAAAAGATTTTTCATGTAAATTTATAAGTAAAATAAAGACAACACAGACAGCTAAGCTTTAACACACATATACAGTATAAGGTTGGAATTTCGCCAGGGAAAATTTCTTTTTTAACATTAGTAAATTAATGGGTACTTGAGTTTATTGTGTATTAATACACTTATTAGTGAGATAACCGATACTGATCTTGTGGAAAAATATAGGCTTTAGCTACATGATGTATTTTAATATTCTCCAAAAATTTACTGTAGGCCTACAATATTCAGTCGTCATAGTTTATTACTTCCTCTGATGGTTGAAGGTTTTTTGACGGCACTGCTGAAAGTTACGATGGTGTAAGCAGGGATCAATAGGTGATCTAATTTAAAGGCTGAAGTTTGGCTTCCATTGTTTAATATTGATTGGCATTATGGTATGGCAGAGAGGACTCCGATAGCTTTATCTGTACTTTCCTTTTATACTACAATGTTTTCATTGATTAAAACTAAAACGTTCACTGCTACTATAAATAATAAAATTGCCAAACAAATTATTGATATTTTTTGGAATATAAGTTGTGGAAATTGTTATCACGTTGATAAGATAGCTTATGTATGTATTTACAAAGTTTCTCTAAACCTCAAATTTATAAATGTAATATTTATTTCCTTTATTAGTTTTTTGCCTGTATGGATAAGTAAAAAAGTGAGGTAACTACAGCAGTACTAAACATGCTAATTAGCTTGTAGTTCTTTAAAGAACTAGCCAGTGAAATGAAATGAAATGAAATGAAATGTACAGAGTCAATAGTTTCTTCACCGTTCATTTTTATTTTCGATTTGTGAATTTTTTTGTTTGTTACTACTTATTTCTGAGTTTGAACACAGCTTTCACTTTGTTATCAGATTTGTTGATGTAATCTGTTGTTAGCGAATTTCCCATAGGGAAGAAGCTATTACCGTAGGTCTCATGGTAAGACTTAAGCCCGGGACCATTTTATTTTTTCTTCTTTAGGTGCCTAGAGACCAAAAACAATAGTCGTTAAAATTTATATATATATATATATATATATATATATGTGTGTGTGTGTGTGTGTGTGTGTGTGTGTGTGTGTGTGTGTGTGTATCTGTGAACACGATAACTCTCGTAAAAATGGTCCGATCGAGACCAAATTTGGTAGAGACGTGTATTCCTACAAATGCTCAGACGAGTTCGTAAACCAGACATATCGGTCAATGGGAACGGGTAGTTTGGGGGGGTTTTGTACCCCAAAATGGGGTTTTTTGCGTTTTTCACATGTAATTATTAAAATTTTCTAATTTTATATTTCACCATTGGAATCAGCTTAAAAAACTACACAATTAAGTTCCTTAAAGTTTTTCTCTATCTCCAACGGTTACCGAGATATAAAAAAATCTAAACACAGTACGTTGTATTGTGGGGCTCCAATGTTAATCTTATGGAGGATAGGGAAAAATTAATATTTCTTATATTAATCAATATTTTTGGATAAAACTTTATATTTAGCTTCATGTGATTGAGATCTATCCATTTATGCTTAAAAATCATAGTTTATTGTTTATCATGGCAGCAAACCTGCATACTCTTTTCCCATATTAATCATATAGGGAATAGGCAAACTCCTTTATTTATGGACAGATGGTGATGAAAGTTGGTATAAATGTTAAGATAAAAATTATTTATGGTAGAAATGTTTACTTTCAGTGTTCCTCACAGCAGCTAACCTGCACACTCTTTCCCATGATAATCTAATGGAGAATAGGCAAATAATTCTCATGTTTATGGACAGATTTTTATAAAGCTTGTCATATCTTATTATTATTATTTTATTGATTTGGAAATTCGCTGAGTACGCAGGTCTGCTGCGACAGGGGTATTTTTCCGTATTATTTTTAGTCTAAGGTTGTAGTCTTTCTTGGCATTTGCTGTTTCTGCCTTATCATTTTCATTTCCAGTTACTTGATGTGTATTTAGACATTTAAGGTATTTTGACTTTATATATACAGAGTTTCTTTGTCTTTAAAACCTTCAGTTTTTTTATATTTTTGTTATGATTGTAGGGCAAGCAGCATTTGTGTCCATAGTTACTATTTGTAAGGAGATGTCACATGTATCTTCAGTGTTATGGGAGCTATACACTCTATTCCAGTCTTCATTTTGGTAGAACTTTCAGGTTATTGATGTTTTCACTTTTCATATGTCTTTGTGTAGTGCTGTATGTACCTATGACCCTTTAGAAACGGATTGGTGACTACTTGAGCTGTGTGGTCAGATATGCCGGTGTTGACGAATGATACTACAGTTTCATTGATGTTAGTACAAACACAATCTATAGAGCTACTTGAGTATTGAGTTATCCTTGTTGGAGGGAGAGTAAGTCTGTTTAGGTTATGACTACCTACTCTCTCAATCAACATTCTATTATTTTGATCATGTGGTTTAAGATGACAATATTAATATCACCCATCATTATTAAGGGATGATTTTCTGCTTTTGTTACCTCCATGACATCAGAGATTACATCTATAGCATCCTCAAGTTTTCTATTTGGTGACCTATAAATACCCTCTCACTATGTATAGGTATCCTATTCTTTTCTGTGGGAGATTTTTATCATGGCCATTTCACAAGTTATTTCCTGTTTACAGTATTGTGTTATGGCTATAGTCTCAGTATTTTCTTCGAGGTTTTCTGTCATATAAATAGCCACATCTTCCTTTTTGTGAATTTTTCTACTATATTCAGCTTTAAGTTCATAACTGGGTATTATCATGTTCTTCAGTGGTTCATTCTTCATACCATGCTCAGTGAATATTACTATGTCTGTCTGGTTCTATGACTTCAGTTAGATGATTATTCTGTTTATTTTGTTCTGCATTTCCTGGACATTTTGGTTGAGTTTTTTATTGCTTTGTTTGGAATAGTTAGGGATGGTCCTCTTCCATGTAAGCCTGGTCTAAAAAAGTGTCCGGTGGATGGACCTCAGCTTCTACTGATATGTCGTGCCTTGTGTTTTGACCAGGTGAAGACATAGCTTGGGAGGGAGCCAGGTTAAGAGTTTCAGGATGTGGAGATGTGTATCACCTGGAATTGGCTTATTGGGGTGGGATATTTTTAACCTGTAGAAATCAATATGTTTATGGAAGAAGTCATTGTAGCTTTCCCCTTTAACTTTTAATTTTGAATATTGCGGAGGTCCAAGGCTCAATATTATAGTCGATTTTCCTGATTATTTTGTGGCTACTTTGGGAGTTAAGGAAATTTCTGGTTTCTTGTTAAATTTATAAATCTCTTGGGCTTTGACGACGCTTAGAGAAGTAAGTGTCGTCCTTATAGTGTCCTTATATGTTATCCACATAGAGTAGTGCTTCTGCACTACACTATTTTTTCCTTCGATTTTCTCCTGAAATTGGATTAGTGCTGGTCACTTTCCATACATTTTCTTTTTTTTTAGTAAGGATTTGGCTGTTTCCTGCAGTTTGTGTTTCTTGTTTTTAGTAAGGATTTGGCTGTTTCCTGCAGTTTGTGCTTCTTGTTTTTTAGTAAGGATTTGGCTGTTTCCTGCAGTTTGTGTTTCTTGTTTTTTAGTAAGGATTTGGCTGTTTCCTGCAGTTTGTGTTTCTTGTTTTTTAGTAAGGGTTTGGCTGTTTCCTGCAGTTTGTGTTTCTTTTACATTGCCATCCATCACAGAAGTTTCAGTTTTTTTATGACAGGTTTGACCTCAGGTCAAAGGTTTATGAGAGCCTATTTTATTTTTGTTTAAGGGTGTGTTGAGTTTTTATACGCATGTTTGGCTGCTTCCTGTAGTCAACTTGAAGTTTGTCATAGCATTCCTCAATGGGATTTTTCAGTTTTTTAGAACAGGTTTGACTGTTTCCTGTGGTCTCTGGTTCATTTTTTTCTGTTATGGTCATAGGTGTTAGTTGATTTGTTGTTCATATTAAGTAGGACGGTTTGAAGCTGTAATTTTAATGGAATCATCCATGCCTTTCTGCCTTGTTGTTAATTCAACAATTTCAGTTAAATGGGTTGGTGAGTTAATGAGTTGGTATATGATGGGTCCTTCTGCTTGTACAGTGGCTTCAGCAGTCCTGAGTTTAATTAGGGTTGTTTCTTTACTTTTGCCTGCTTTTCTTCTTAGGAGATTTGTCTCGTTTTCTAGATCTTTTATTTTCTAACTGTACTCCTTTATGAGTTGATCTAGTTTCTTGTAATTTTCTTCATATATAGCCCATGATACAAACAAGAAGTATTTTTTCTCTTTCCTGTTGACTGTGTGTTTGCTGTAATTGTTGAGGCAGGTCCTCAATTTTTGTGGTGTATGTTTCCTCAGCTTTTTCAAGCTCCTTTATTTAAGATTCATAACTCACTAACTTAGCTTCAGAACTTTTGGTTTTGTTCTTTCAGTATCTTATTTTCTACTAGTAGTGCGGAACATATTTTAGCGGCTAGCTGAAGTTCGTCGTTTTGGTCTCTTGAGACGGTGGCGACGTCCTGTAATCCAGCTACTTGGAGGTCACGAATTGTGGATAGTTGTGATAGATGGTCGGTGGATGTAGTGTTCTCTTGTGTGGATTAACGTCCGCACTATTGAAAACTGCGTTAATCCGCAAAGACCATCCTCATAATTAGACCAATTCGTAATTCAGAGGTCGTGGTTCGGATTCCACGTTAAACTGTAGGTCCATTAGTTGCCATCGGCTGTTGTGCTATTAATTAACAGTCCTGTCTAAGGAACATGTCAGCCTTAGTCAGTAACAAGACTACAAGATCGCGCCACAATCATCCTACATTCATTCCTCATTCATACTTGGCTTAAAATACCTACCTGGTTAGGTCGCCATTTCAGTTAAAAGTATAAAGTATAAAAGAAAATTTTAATGATATTTTGTTGGATTACCATTAAAAACACCTAAAAGAAGCACTGTTGTTACTGTATGTATTGGTTGTCAGCCATCTTGGTTTGTAGCATTTGTGATTTTTTCACACTGTCCCACAATCTCCTCTTGGGCCTTTCTGGTGGTATCCCCCCATTCGGCTGCCCTTCTCTTTCTTCCCTTAATAGTGAAGTAGTGTGTCGTGATGTCATAATTTCTGCAAAACATTAAACAGCCATATAGTTATCTCATTAAAAATTTCCTAGAGGACAAAATTAAATTGTATTCACTTAGTTGAAAAGTTTAAAAGAAATTTTATTTCTGGCTTTTTATTATTTTTTTGAATTTTTTTTAAATTTAATTTTTGGCTTCCTTATTCATCCTTTTTGCATCCTTTTTGCATACTTTATACAGTTTAAAAGAATTTTATGATTCTATCAATTTAGATTTTTAATCACAATGAAACATCTTTCAGACTGTTTCGGTGGGGTTTACACTTTTAATTGAAGTACCGTATTTTTAATGTATTTTTTTTATCAAAAGGTGCTGGTGTCAGAAAAATGACATTGTCAATGATGTTTCGTACATTCTTATGACAAATAAAGATTATTTGATTTGATTTCTCTGATTCTCCATTTTTACATAGGTACTATTACAAATTTTTTTTATTTACTTCTCCGTGGGAAATAGGTTAGATCATGGATATGTCTTAAGGGAATGTTTTCAGTACATCTGAACAGCTGTTCTTATAACCAAACTATGAGGTCACTAACCATATGGCGTCAATAACCAAATGATAGCACTGTTTCCAATTTTGATCGCGTAAATTGCTAACACCCCCCAAAGCTAAGACATATCCATGTCAAAATTTTATTTTCAAAGACAATGAGCATTCTCTCTTCTTTTTACTTTCTCCCCTTATACGTAGTATATGGAGAAAGTATTGTTTTCGTCAAAATTTTCGAATTTGAGTTGAGGGTGGATATATCCGTTTTGGGGTCCCCTGAATCCAAAAAAGTGGGTTTTGACGTGATGTCTGTCCGTCCGTGTGTCCGTGTGTCTGGATGTGTACAGTGCCACAGCCTACCCCGTTGGTCCGATTTAGATGAAATTTGGCATTATGTATATATTCACGGTATCTAGGCGTTTTTTTCATTTTTTGAATTTTTGATTTTTTAATAGTCACTAAACCCTTAATGAAATCCATTTCTCAAAGGCTAACGATTTTATTAAAATTTGAAGTTTATAGTGTACAGATACTAAATAATTTGACACCACCCGCATATCTGTAAAAATGACGGTTCAAAAGTTATGGGCTTTTAAATTCTAAAAATCAAATTTTTAATTTTAAAACAATAAAAGTGAAGAATAACTTGACTGGTTAAACAGCAAAAACTAAACAAATTAGTAATTTGAATTATTTTTACGACTAACGTTCCAGAAAAGTTAAATTACTGTCCACGATTGAGTTTGTCTGAAAAGCGCCCAATGTTATTCTTATAGAACATAAAAAATCAATTTTTTTATTTCCAACCGTTTTCCATGAAACGTGGTATGAAGCGTAAGGTCAAATCACGAACAAAAGCTCTAAAACTTGGTGTTACGAGGGGGGGTTGTTCATACAATTTGAACAATTAATTTAACTTTGTCTCTCGTGTTTTTGTTTTTAGAAATTATGATATTTTTGAAACCAATAAATTATTAAATGATATTTGATTAACTTTGTAAACATGATAGACAGATTGTCAAATTTTTTTAATTTACTTAAAGAAAATGTGTCAGTCCATCTTCTTTTTTATTTAGTATCCATGTTTCTGCTTCATATAACAAACTGGTCGGTGTGGTCATTTCATACATTAGAGAAATATATGCAACCCTTGAAACCACCAGTGGTGGTAAATAATTAAGCCCCAACAAACGTTACAACAAAGATTTTGTAAGGTGAGAAATTCATTTTATGTGTTGAATCAGAAAAGTAGGAATTGTCTGTTACAAAAAAAACACAGCCACAGGGACAGGGCGGACAAAAACCCTAATGGATTGTGGATTTGGAAAGAGGCCTTTGGACAAAAACCTTAGTGGATCGTGGATTTAAAAAGAGGCCTGTGGACAAATAGCCAAATGGATTGTGGATTTAGCAAGAGGCCTAAGGCCTATACTACTACTTATTTCGATAGGCACCACTTTGTCAGGGAGGGTGAGTGTGTGTCCCCCACCTGCCACGAATGGCCACTAGCAAAAACACCCACTGAATCCTGTCTGTTACCAACTCGTGGTAGCTGTCGATTCCACCCCAACCGGTGAATCCCACCAGCTCCCCCAGTTCACCAGTTACGTCAACGGCTGTTCGCTCAAAGGCGGCCCCAGAAATGAAAGATACCTTTCCATCGACAAAGATCACTCTAAAAGGGACCAGGGTCTCGACCAGTGTATTTCAGCATTACAAAACCACACCCAGAAGGGAGTGAGGTCTCCACCAGCCCAAAGTGCCATCACCTTTTTTAGCCAGAATGTGTGTTAGGCCAAGATCGAATATCTCCCCAATTTGGAGGTCTCAGCTACCGACATCACAAGGTCAAGGAATTCAAACCAAGGGCTTTAGGGCTTTGAGGTATGCACCTCCTATGAACCCCTACATCCGTTTTCCAATTAGTGAGGGTTCTGGTCACCAAGGTGTGATGGTTGCACACATAAAGCACAATGTGTCAAGAGAGACGTCTTATAGGTGCCTCCGGTATCAAGGTTGACTTTGCCGAGAGTGGAGAGGGAGAGGGAAAGGGTCAGAAGACAACCTACAGCTATGTGGGAAAAGTGACAGTATATTGTGAAGGTGTTTTACCATATACAGTAGACTCCCGCTCTTCTGGACTAATGTGGCGGACGTTCGACCCAGATAACAAAAAATCCAGAATATTGGGAGTCGAGCAAATATTCGTAAATTTTGCTGTTAGGGCGATCGATTTTGTCAAAACATGAGCTGATACAGACAGGAGCATCTGAAACAAGTTAAAACTTATCGTGATAAATCATAGTCGGCTACTGTACTGTATTTTACAATAGCAGTACTGTACCGTATTGATAATCATGTATTGTGGGAACTGTAAAAAAATAAAGTAATTTACTATGTTATAAATATAAATTATTTACAGTACAGTACAACAATGAATAAACAGCACACGAGTAAAATAATTAAGTTCACAAAATGAATTGAATGAAATGAAATTGTTTTATTACAACAACTAGAATATACTGTACAGTACTAAATTTAGTACAATAAAAGAAATTTATTTTAAATAAATTAAATGCAAAAATTGAAAACTTTAGTTATATTCTTCCAGGGAGTAAACTGTCATAAAAACAAAAAGTTACGAGTGGGAAATCTAAACGTTACAAAGATGTAAATAACAAACAACTTTAGACAGTTGTTACTCTATAAGTTAAATAAAAATAAATAATGTAACATATATCACAAATGATGTAGCTCAGAGTTCAGTAAGACTTATGTTTTGAAAAAGTCTTTGATCGTGGCCTGCTTTATCGTTTTAGCTTGTTGTTTTGTCGCTTCGGCACAATTGCCAATCCGGACTAGCGGGAGTCAAGACAAGGCTAATCCGGATGAGCGAGAGTCTAATGCACAACAAAAGAATAGAACTGATAGTTAGCCATGACCATAGTTCTTATTTCTTAAAACCTAAGGTCTCTGAGTTCTCCTGATGTCTTGACATGACAGGTCCTTTAACCAAAGATGTTACTATGGAGGACTCTTGAATTCCATCTTAATCCCTTCTTCATTTAACTGAGCATTGGTAGTGAAGTGGTTGGTAGTGGGGAAGTTAAGGGTATAGATCCTCATGAATTGAGTATTTAGCTGTTTTCAGAGCTTTTCTGGTAAAGTGACTTTTAGGTCAATTGAATGACTTTTGACAGCTCATGAGCTTTCTTTGAGATACTCATGGACTTTAAGGGCATGCTAATTTAAGAGCATTTTCAATAATCATATCAGGTTAATAGCTCTTTTAAAGTTTGAGGTATCTCACGTTTTTCATTTTAAATTTTTTTGTTTCTTCTGTACTTTAGTAATTATGTGAAATTGTATTGGGTTTTTCAGTCTTTGAAAAAAGAAGTTGATTGGGACAGATCAGAAGATGGGGATGGCAGGCGGAGTGTCACCGGAGAGAGCAGCTCGGAGTACCGGCACCCTCATGATCCGGTAAGCTCTAAAATCAAACTATACCAACAACATCACCGAAAAGGTATTTTAAAACACTTCTAACATAATACTTTGCTGACTTATTTATAGGATTTTTATGCTGAATTTAAGGTGAAACTCTTTATACCCAAATTGTCCTTCATTAATTAACAATAGCTATGAATCCCTAAAAACTAACATTTTCAAATATTTATAATTTTTATTTTTAAATGAATTTTACCGTACATTAGGCTATACAGTTCCAATATTTTTGGATAAAATGAGAAAATCTGAAATATTTATTAAATTGCTAATTACCTAATAAATTAACTTATCTATTAAATTTTGTTTTCAAATAAATTCACATTTATGTTAAAAAGCCCTGGTAGATTTCGATTTTATTAAAAATTATATAGTTGAACATCATAACACTTTTTATGTTGTAATTCCAAACTAAGATCTTGTTGTCACAAACAAAAAAAATACCTCATGATTCTAAATTTCATATTAGGCCATATTAATCACCAATATACCCAAAATCTGAGTGTCTTTATTTATCGTACACCAATACTCTGTAATATTTTATTTAAAATTCACATTCCCTTTTGCCTTTGTTTTTTAGTTCAAAACTTCTTTAATATGTTTATTTATAAAATCTTTAAAAGTTATTTGTTAATTAAGTGCTAGGACTTTTTGTGACAGATTTTAAACAGTGCTGGCATGGAGCTATGGACAAGTTCTAGAGATGGACACAATATCTCTTTAAAGGGCTATCAGGGCAAAGATAAAGGACAGATCTTTGACTCCCATCGTCCTTTGGAAAACATGTCTTACGGTGCCTCTGAACAATACTATGCGTATTATATGGTAAATTTGACCATAGCCTCTTTTGGATAAGATTAATTCTTAAGATTTTATCAGTGACATGGTTTTACTAAGCTCAACTAAAAATAGTTTTCATAGATCTTATGATTTTATTTTTTTCTTGTGATTTCTTTTTTATTGATTTTTCTCATGATCTTATGATTTTTGTTTAAATTAACAAAAAAATTATTTTAAGAAATTAATTGACTTTTTGTTGGGGTCTTTTAAGTAAAAAAGCTAGTTTATTATTTCAAAATGTTGATAAGTCCATATTACCTAATAAATGAGTACACAAAAATTTAAAAATGATCAACTTCAGAGATATGTTTAAGATATTTTGAGTGTAATTATATTTTATCAATATTTAAATCTAAAATAAAATAATACATAATTTATAATTTATAATTAATACATAACTAATAAGTACATAATTAAATTATGTACTTTAAAGTATTATTTGTTTCCTTTGAGAAAGTCATAAAAACATCTAGTTTTTTATCGAAATGAAGTTAAAAGGTTACAGTGAAAAATTAATAGCCCCGTCGCAGCAGACCTGCGGACTCAGCGAATTTCAAATCAATAACAACATTATAATAATATATGACAATTTTGATCATAATCTGTCTATTCTCCATAAGATTGACATGGGAAAGAGCGTACAGGTTGGCTGCACTGAAAGTAGGCATTTCTACCACAAAACATTTTCAACAATTATACCAACTTTTGTCAACATCTGTCCATAAATAAAGGAGTTTGCCTACTCCCTATATGATTACCATGGGGAAATAGTATGCAGGTTTGCTGCCATGATAAATAAATAACTATGATTTTTAAGCATAAATGGGTAGATCTCAACCACATGAAGGTAAATACCAAGTTAAATCCAAAAATATTGATTGATAAGTGAAATATTAATTTTTCTTTATCCTCCATAAGGTTAACATTGCAGCCCCAAATTACAACGTACTGTGTTTAGATTTTTCAATATCTAACCGTTGGAGATAGAGAAAAACTTTAAGAAACTAATTTATGTAGTTTTTTAAGGTGATTCTAATGGTAAAAGATAAAATTTTAATATTTGTTAAATTATATATGAAAAACGCAAAAAAACCAATTTTTTAGTACAAACCCCCCCCCCAGTCTACCCGTTCCCACTGACCGATATGTTTGGTTTACGAACTCGTCCGAGCAAATGTAGGAATACACGTCTCTACCAAATTTGGTCTCGATCGGACCATTTTTACGAGAGTTATCGTGTACACAGACACATATATATATATATATATATATATATATATACACATATATATATATACATATATACATATATATAAATTTTAACGACTATTGTTTTTTGTCTCTGGGCACCTAAAGAAGAAAAAATAACATGGTCCCGGGCTTAAGTCTTGCCATGAGACCTACGGTTATATCTTCTTCCCTATGGGAAATTCGCTAAAATGAACAATTACAAGAGTTATGTAAAAAGTAAAGTTCCTAATCATATAAATTTGCCACACAGCATCCCTAATCGCAGATTAAGCCAAATCAAAACCAAAACAAACCAACAACGGACACGGATGGTGGCAAAACCACCACCCGATGGTGGTTTTGCCACCACCCGATGGTGGTTTTGCCACCACCCGATGGTGGTTTTGCCACCACCCGATGGTGGTTTTGCCACCACCCGATGGTGGTTTTGCCACCATCCGTGTCTGATTCCTCTGTTCAAGTTCTCACTTTGGTAGCCATTTGTGATTGAGCTTGAGATTGTCATCACCACCATTACAAAGTGGTGCAGTTATCAGTTTTTTGCATGCTAAAAGTTACAAACAGTTGACATTCAAAGGCAGTTGTGTTAAGTTTATAGTGCAGTGTGTATAAAAGAGTTCAAAAAGTTCAGAAATGGTGTAGAGAGTTATTCTTTGAAGGATCGACCTCTAAGATAAGCAAAGAAGCTGAAGGCCACATTCTTCAATAAAGTGGTGATAAAGATTGAGGAACCTCTGCTCAAAGATCAGAGAATAACGATTTCTTATACTCTCACTGTTACTGGGGATGAAAGATGGTCACCTCAGAAACAAATTAAAAATTCAGCGTGTTACCTGTCCTACTTGGTGGTGATGGCTATCACGGATTCCATCACAGATTACTTGTCAGGCATACCTTGAACATTGAACACCCACTCTAGGGTGTTGAACATCATTGAACATTGAACATCACATATTGTGTTATTGCCAGATGTTGTCTAGGATCGTGTATGGTGAATTTATAGGGTTGGGAACTTTTTCCCAACCTTAACCTTAAAAAAGGTTGTTTAATAATTTTAATGTCATTGTTGCACTTTAAAAGATATTATGTCCATTTCATAAAAGCACTGGTCCACAGCACATTTAGTGTTCATGCACATTTTTACCGGATTTCACAAGTTATTACTACATGTACTAAATAAAAAAGTTACAATGAGAAATTAAACAATTGTGAATGAAGTGAAGTGCCTCCTCAAACTTGAAAAGAACCAATCAATGAAGAGATCACTGAACAGATTCACTTATTGTCAACATGTTATTCTCTTTAACAACATGTGAGAGCATGTGCAACATGCTCTCTTCACATATTATTTATAGCATCATGTAACTCCCCCCTCTCATTGTCAACATACTCTTAATAGCAACATGGGATTCACACTTTCTCTTTGTCAATTTGTTCTTTACAGGAATAAATACAAGTTTGGGGAGGGGCTTCACATTACAGAATCACTGATTATAGATTAGGTATATTCTAAATTTAAATATATTTTATTTAATTGCTTCGCATAATATTTATAAAATACACATTTAAACTCTTTTTTGGTGGTAATAGAGAGTCAAGGATACTTCCGCTAACATAAGCTTAAAACCCACAAAATAATCAATATATGGCTTTTGAAATAATATGAAATGAACAACTTTTTATTATAAACAAGAAACTTTTAATAGAATCTCTAAAGCCTCATTTACATTGATTCAAGCTCACATCTGAGTTGTTGGCCCCTGCGAGTAAAAGCATTAGATTAGATTAATGAAATGGTAACCATACCATAAGGTAGGTATTTTAAGCCAAGTATGAATGAACATTGTGTGTAAGATGATTATGGCACAATCTTGTAGTCTTTTTACTGACTAAGGCTGACATGTTTCATTAAAAACATAGGTCAACTCGCATTCCAGTGCCACTCGCATTCAAGTTCAAATTAATGTAAACACACCTTTATAATTATTTTTAAGCCTGAAAAAAGCAGTTATAGTTATTATTAATATAAAAAATTGTATAAACATATATATTAAGAATACCATACTCAATGAAGAGAACATACTTATATTGGTTTGTATAAAGCATGTTGTTGGTCATGCATGGTTCATATAGCTATTTTTGTTGCATGTATTTTGATGTAATAACTGGCATAGGTAAGTGTTTTGCAAACAGCTTTTAATATTTATTTTTCAATAAGATGTTTAAGTTTTGTTAACAAGGTAAGAATAACAGCAGGCTTAATTATGATACATTTAAAAATCGTAAGTTTGTCATGTGTTGAGATTGGTTCTTAATTTCAAGAAAATTGACTATTATGTGTCATCAATACATTTTCAAACTTCCTGCCTAGCCATGTCATTATTATCTATTATTATTTTTAAGTTAATCATTTAATACTACCTTACTCAAGTCACTTATCAAAATATTTTATGTATATTGTGGCATATATAAAGTGGACATGAACAGAAAAAGTTCCTCATTAGACAAGGAAAATATAAGGTTTCACATGGTGGTGGTTTCCATGATGGATTTACACTAACTTGCTTGGAATAAAAATTATAGTAGGTGTTACAAGCTGTATGATTTTTCTTGGGGGAAAATTGTTTCTTAATCTCAAGCTCACTTTTCATTGAAAAAAGTAAACCCTTTGAGCTCATCAGTTTTCCTTGTAAAATGTGTTTTTAGAAATTGATCAAATTCAATAAATAATTGATAGTAAATAAAAGAAACACAAACAGCCAATGTAACAAAAAAATTACGTATTTTATATAAAACTATAAGACAAATATAATAAATAAATCGCTATTGCGATTTTAATTTAATTAAAATATGTTACATCATTACATTTTCTTTCTTTATTTTTTATTTGTTAAAAGACACAATAAACAACACAGAGTAACACATAATAATTATAGTAATACATAATTTTTCTGAGGTGCTAGAGAAAAAAGATAACTTAAAACCAATAACATATATTTATCATCTATGTATAATTCTATGTATTTCAAATACGACTTGTGAAATACAATAAATATCATTATAGGTAAGCATGATACTAAAGCTGAAATAGATCATTAATTCGCCTTCTTTGATGATTTCCGCTAACTTTTTACTTAGTGTTTTAACATTTTATTATAAACTGCATGAATGTTGTCTTTGAATTCTTTATCTTGTCTTGCTGTCGAGAAGTTGACCTTCATTTTGGCCAATTTTTGATTGTGCGTTTTTATTCATATAATATTTTATCTCGTTCCCTCTTTTTGCTATGTATTTACCGGTCAGTCCTGGACGTGAGCGCTCTCGTGTCATTCGCACGTGCAGTTTACGACATCAGTCGTGATTCCCTGCAGCCAAACAAAATGAACGTCAACTTCTTGTGCGATTCCTCCATTTCCTTTACCCATTAGATTTTGTAACTCGCAAATAAAGGCGGCTGAATAAGAACTGTCGTCTATTTGTCAAATTAATTTAAATGAAGTTAATCTGTGAGAAAGAAGTTGATGGTCTTGTTTGGTTGCAGGACGAGGGTGAGGGACGGGCTATCTATTCGTGTATGTATTGCGGCGCGGGCTTCCCTCACCAGAGCAAGTTGACTAGACACATCTTGTCCCACTCTCTGGAATCCCTCAAGTACCGAGAGCAGATGACACTGGGCATGCAGCAGTCACTTGTCTCCATGGGGCTCATGGAAGGTTACCGTCCGCCTGTTGATGTGCCTCCTCTGACCTTGGACTCTGGCCCCGTGCCCATGGATGCTGACCCCTCTGCCGCTCTCTGCAAGTTCTGCGGCAAGTCGTTCCCGGATGTAGGTTCCCTCATTGGCCACCTGCCTGTCCACACAGGTGATCGACCCTTTAAGTGTGAGTTCTGCGGCAAAGCCTTCAAGCTACGCCATCATATGAAGGACCACTGTCGTGTGCACACGGGCGAACGTCCGTTCCGATGCTCCCTCTGTGGGAAGACGTTCTCACGGTCCACGATACTCAAGGCTCACGAGAAGACTCACTATCCCAAGTATGTGCGCAAGTTCCTGTCGTCACCAAGTCCTGAGGAGGAACGTCGCCCGCCGGATTTGACACTCCCCTGCGACCTCACCACCTCTGAGCCCCTCTACCTACAAAGGCCGCTCCCGTCTCCTTGACTCTTCCCCCTTCCTCTCGCGTTCAACCTCTTCCAACCTAGTGCTACCAAATACATTCACTCTGATTCCTAACCGAGGGTGATTGTAAATCACTTCTCTTCGTTAAGTTTACAAATAACTTAAAAGTTTGAAAAGCTCGATGGTTTATTTAGTTGTTAATTTATTTTCTGATATTTTATTTATAGTGTAAATTGTTATTTATTCCCGTTTTCCATTTATAGTTGTATGTTCGCAGCAAGGCAGTATATGTTGTCTTATTTTTAACGATGTCATTGAAAAATGTTAATCTTCCAACTTTTGTTTTTATGAACTTTCTTGATCAAAGAAAAGAAAAGATCCTGGCATTACATCCCAAAAACTGTATATTTATCTGGAGAGTTATGAAACAGTGTTAATGAAAATTGAACTTTCTAGTCTAAAGCTGGGCTCCTTGGGCAGGAATTATCAACTTGTGATGGAAATGTGTGATATTAAAATTTTCAGAGTGTCCAAAAGGATTCATTCCTGAATTCTTTAAAAAGAATAAAAATATTTTTAAATATTTTGTTGGTTTGTGTCTATGATAAGAATTGCTTCACAGCATATCATAGATACATTGAAGGCTGCAATGTGTGAAATAAAAGAACTTCAAATAGTATTCACAATGTGAAGTTTTAAACATAAAAAATAACAGTGTGCTTAAAGTGATATATTTACACGTTATTGCATACTAGAAGTATATAAATTAATATAAATAAATATACATATATATATACAAATATATTATATATACAATATAAATATATATATGCTCACATACTCAAGGTATGTTTGTGTATATACATTTAGTGATAGAATTAGTGGTGATAATAAATAAATATTGTACATAGGTTTTGGAGAGAAAGTGTTTTTATGGAAGACTGTTGGCTGTATAGTAGTTTTAATGTTCACATGTTAGATTTAATGTATATTGTTGCATTTTAGCAATCACAATCGTTAGGATAAGTAGACAACACAGATATAATTACAAAATATATTATAGCCGTATTTGCTCATATTCAAGAACACTTAAGTGAATTGCCAAACTGTTGCTTCCATCTCTGCCAGCGAACGACGTTACTTAGTATAGGTGGCTGTGATAGGTTATGTTTCAGGCGGGCAGGTACTGGAGACATCTTTTACTGTGATTTTGTTTATAATTTAGCTGATGTAGTCTTTGATAGCTATTTTGAGATTTTGTTTTTTTTCACTGGAGATACTTTGAATATTAATAAATGAGGCTATTTTTTATAAAATAATCTTGTAACGGTAGAATTATCTGCACAATGTTTTGTTACCCTCTCAAAAGTGTAAAAGTTCAAATCCATTCTCACTTCTACTTGCAAACAATTACAAGAGTGTGTATTTCTAATAATAACCAATTCTATAGGATGTACTAACAATAACTACATTTCAAACATTACAGTTCAGCCCAATTATTGAAAACCCATACACAAATATAAATGGATTATTAGTTTAGTTATACTCCTGCCCCTTTATCTCTAAAGTTTGTCAGGGCAATAATATCAGTTATTTGGAGGTGCCAGCTGACTTGCATATGAGTAAATGCGGTGTTTGTTGATATCAAAATAAGTTAAGACCTGAACTGATCTTCCAGAGTTTGTGTGGAGAGCGGCGGCACTTTGTTTTTATTTAGTTTTATTTCCATGTATTAATTTATCGTTTACATACATCAATATCGGTACAGGAGCATTCCACTTCTGTAGACTTATTGTAGTGGTAGTTTTGAAACTCTGGCGATTCTTATAACGAGTAATGGGGCTCTCAACCATTGCATTCAAGGCTAAACATTCATCTGATCTAAATTATTACTAGATTGTGGGAAAAATGTATTTTAAGTGATTTGGATTAGTACATCGTAATTTCACATTCAATAATGTGCAGTTGAGTGTTGACCCTTTTAGAAAATTATTCTTCCAATACAAGTTTTATTGCATTTTATAATTAATTAGAATTTTAAGCTTAATTAGATTAAACATTCAACTCAATGACTTCAAAAAAATCAAACGACCTCTGGCTATCCCAAAGAACCAAAGTTGTTTCTGAACATTTAAAATCCCATGCCTATGGGCGCTAAAGCCCCCCCAACATAATTTTTTATGTTGTAAAAATGATGTTGTAAGATTGATACTAAACTAGAAATCATCTACTTATACTATCATAACTTTTTTTATAAACCAATAATTTATACATCTTGTTTAAAATGTTACTTGTATTAAAAGCATTGATCAAAGTTATGCAATCAAAGTTCACATTGGAAAAGACGCTTGGGATGTTATTAATAAATAAAAAACCTGTTTCATCCTATGAATTGCAATTGGTTATTCCTTGACATTTTTAAAGTTGAAAAACGTTTATATATTAAACCTTGTTTTTTATGTGTGTTTTTACAATTATAAACTTAATGGATGGTTAGGGGGTTAGCCCATCAGTTAAAAATAGGATATATGTTATACTGTATCCTGTTCTTATTCTTATTCGTGAGAAGGATTCATCTGGAGAGCCCCATTGTTCCATGAAGGAAGAGCCAGCATGGCACAGTTCAGCTTCTAGGTTACTGTCAGTATTATTAGTTGTGCCGCAGCGCTGGTTGGTGCCCGCCGCACAAGACTGATTGATAGTTACCCAAGCGGAGTATATTTTCTACTGGCAAATTCACATGTTGAATAAACTCGGGTGTGCCTATAACGTAACGTTAAAGTTAGTTTGTGTCGGATGCTGTCTGCTGTCTCCTTAGGCCCCCTATGTTGAATGTTGAGTAAATCACACAAAACTCATAAGATTGATTCCAAGTTTCAGGATTTTTCTGCATACAGTAGAACCCATCATAGCCGGTTTTGGTTTTCCCAGTCCTTGGAATATCCAGCCGCTTCTTAGAAGAGATATAAAAATGTATTTCCCATGGCTTACAGACGTACTAGTTTTCGCTACTCAACCGCTCTTACGGTTTTAGGAGATTACTACTCAGATGAAATAATGTACTAGTTTTAAAGGCCGGATTTCACCAAAAACTAAAACCAGCGATCTAACCTAAAGTTTTTAATAATGTCATATCTCTAGTTATGTGATCAGTGATAAACTGTTGGTCATCTAGAGCCACACATTATTACTTGTTCTGTATTATTTGCATTCAACTACAGCAAAGATTTTTTACAGTAAAACTCCCTTATTCATTGTTCTTAAAAGTTTTTCCCTCATAAACACTGTTCTATTTTTGAATTATATTTACTTGTTACGGACAGTTCATCACCACTTCAATTTTTTCGTATAGTTTTGTGTTTAGTGCTGCAGTGTCATTTTAGGTTCAGTAAATGTAGTTGTGTACAAAGAATTAGTGTGTCAAAACAAAAACGTAACATGGTGACAGTCAAACAACTGCTTAATGCGATTTAACGTATTGATAAAGGCGAACCTATGCCTCAATGTGAAAAATGGCACGGATGATGGCTGACATTGAGTTCAAAAACGTAACATGGTGACAGTCAAACAACTGCTTAATGCGATTTAACGTATTGATAAAGGCGAACCTATGCCTCAATGTGAAAAATGGCACGGATGATGGCTGACATTGAGTTCAAAAATCCTTGATTGTCTTTTGTAGAGAGATAGAGAGTGATAGAGGGTATATCCGAGCGACAATAGAAAACCTTCCTATGAGATGGTTTCGACGCTTTGTATGGATTTGATAAACCAATCACAGAAGAGATTTATACCCTCATTATAATTATATTAATAAACTACATAATGGTATTAGGTATAAATTATCATTTTAAAACAAGTTCGGTTTATCCAGTCAAATCGTTAACCAACCAAGGGCTCGGCGCGGTCCCGAGGTGGCCGGAAATGAGGGGTCCTACTGTATTTAAGTTTCCCCATTTCTATTCAGACGAATTAAATAAAGTTTTGTGACAATTAAGTTGAAACTACATTTTTTTTATTGAACCTGTATTATAAAAATTACTTTGTATTAAGACCATTTGATTATTATAGCTAACCAAATTTACCACTTTTATTGCTGTTGAAACACAGTGCAATGCTTTCAGCAGCTAATTTGTAAAAATAACATTTTAAATGAGACCTAAAAAAAGTCATGGCTAAAACCTTTAGTGAAAGTTATTTTTTGGCTTTAAAGATTTTATTTTTTTAAATGATAAAGACAATTTGTATTATTTTCAAATTGGAATTGCAACGGCACCCGGACATAGAGAGCCTAGGGATTCGGCAGGCAAACCCAGCAATATTGTGTGACCAATCCACGTCGGACACATTCTATAAGCAATAAACCTCACTAGTTGTTGATGTTTGTGTGTTGTTCGTATTTTTTTTACATCAGTGACTTCAATTATGGAAGAAATGAAAGGTTTATGTTGCACCACGTTAATCATAGTTTAAGCAAACAATTTTTGAAGATATAAAAGTCTCCAATGATTGTAACAGACACATCTTCTTTTGTGAATCAAGTGCATATGATCTAATCATTTGCTTGGGTATTTTATAGTAATATCGTTCCTTTAGTTTGTATGTATACTTCATGATTCCGTAGTTTATTTTGAGTTTGAATAGTTTTAACTAACATCACCTGTCACTGACGTGCATAGTCAAATTTTGGTTATAGAAATAGTTTTGCTGTAAAGAATGGGATATTTTGGACTAATCAAATACAACAAAATATTTTAAATATATTAAATCCCGCATTATAAGTAACATTTACTTATTCGTAAGAAATTGCAATAACGATCAGAATACTTTTAAAATTTAACAGGAAGTAATCTGTTCTAGTGAAATGGGAATTTTTAAAGAGTAAAACTTGAAGAAGTTATGATTAACATATGTTTAATTACTAATAGTTAATTGTACAAATGTACATGTCTGTGGAACCTCAGTCTGTTTAAATTGACGATTACCAACTGAAATGAAAATTTTGAACACAGCTTAATCTGACACTATTTAAATAAATTATTCATCAGTAATTTAATAAAAAATTAAATATGTATATTTTATAGAAACATCATCCTGTCAATTATTATTGTAAATTTAATTTTTGAACGTAAATTAATTGTTATTCATACTTAGTTCTATTTGGCTGTTATAATTTTAATCTCATATTTTTAACATTTATCAATTGAGTATATTACAAATTTTCAATTTTATTTTCAATAAAGTTGAATCCCTACATAAATTAATATAACAACCCAGTAATATTTCAATTAATCAAACTGGAAAAACTCTCTTGAGGAACTCCACAAAAGTAGAAGCAACGTCCTGTAGTGGTTCTCAAGTTTGTACAAATCACAAATCAGACATTTAAAGGATTTTTTGTTAAACCTATTTAACTACGTGCATATAACCACAAACTGTGTTTGTTGTGTTTTCAGTAACAGAATATCCTATTTTACATTAATATAACTATATTTAAATTCATGTTGTTGGTTTTTCTGGTAAATATTTCTGATCATCATTAAGTATAGTCTTTAAATTTAATTGAACATAAGTGTAAAGATATAACAGTATAAGGTTAATGAAAGAGTCAAAAAATGAGGAAACCAATGTGTAGTAAACCATGAAGTCTTTTATTTTTTGAAAATAGTTATGTATTGAATTATTTTTTTGTATCGAGATAGTACAATATTGCAACAGTTTGGTAGATTTCAAAGGGCTGTAATATAGCCTCATGCGTTTGCAAAGGGGGCGATTGAAGGGGGGTGGTAATGCTACTTACTAATTTAGTTTGATTTTCAAAATTAAAAATTACAAAATTATTTTAAAATGGAAATGATCTTCTTAAACTAAAAATTAACATAGATCATACTTCTAACCACTTGTACTTGTCCAGTATTCAGCACCTATAATTTTCGCAAGAAGTATTCCAAATCTTTATCTTCCTTCTTATTACGGTAACTTCGCAAATGAATAATTCAGCATTCCTTTCCTTCATTACCTTCATTAAAAATTGTCACTGTACTGTAGTCACCAAACCCCTATATTATAACTTATGTTGCTAAGATGCATAAAAGGTTAACTAGAAGGAAAACTATTCAATAATTGTTAATTTTAGCAATAAAATTTTAATCTGGCTTTGACCTGAAGCTTGTCTGTACTTAAGGCGATTAATTTATACAATGCACTTTCATAAACAGCTTAGTTAATGATTATTATCAGATCATAGTTTTTCATAATTCCTTATCCTAAAACTTTTTCAACTTTTGACTTTATTTGATTTTTACAAACTGTTGCAATGATTGCAGTTTCAAGCTGAAAGTATTGGTGATATAAGAACTGGTTGTGATAGGTAAGGCAGAGTACTTTAGCAATGAAGGAGGTGCTACTTGTAAGGATATTGGATAAAAATACATTTGATGGATTGGATAAGTACAGTATATAAATAATTTTAGACAGATTTTTAATTTAGTTTCCATCAGAGTCTTTCTTTAATGTTACTGGAAAAATACCATTTGGAATATTATAAAATATCTTATTTTTGATCATATAATCAAAATTTCAAATATAGAATCTCTAAAAAGACGAATTTAACTACAACAATAAAAAACTAAACTATTGGTTTATACTTTTTATTTTCAGAAAAAGCTATTCACACAAATTTCTCTTTTATCACTCAATATCAAAATTTTAACGTCTGTAATACTTTTGAACTGGTAAGGTGCTATGATGTTGTCTGAAGATGGTATCACAACATTACAATGGTGTGGTGGAGGGAGAAATGTGTTCTAATTTTGAAACTAAATTATCTCTGAATATTTATTTGGTAAAAATAATTTATGATAACAAGTAAGTAAATAATATACAGTTATTTGTGAACACTATTGATCTTTATCTTAATATTAAATTCACATGACCATGTATTCATGTATTCATCGACAGTATTATCAATCATTGATATTTAGAAGATTATGACAATACATTAGATTTGATGAATACCATGAACACAAATTAATTATAAATAAATGACAATTGACAATTGACTACATTGTACATAGAACACTCTTTGCTCCTACCACACCACTGACAGTGTGAATATAATTTTAAATCTGCTTGGCAAATTTATCCGAATGCTTAATTACCAAGTAATAAGGGATATTGTGGAAAGTCTTGCGGTTTGTAGGCACTGCCGCAAGAATGAAACAAGCTGGCTGTGGACTGCCTTCACTCGAGTGAGAGTTTGTATTTTTGTAACAATTGCACATTGAAATACATTTATTTACAGAATGGTCTTGTTGTTAATGTTGTTCTGTAAGTTTGCAGAGGAAATAAGAAAGTCTGTGATAGCATGTGATGATTTACAGCTAACTTAAATATATGTGAAGAATACTTAGTATCAGTTGTTGACATGGAGTAGAGGTGCAAGGACACGTCGGCACACAAGATACAGTCATTCTTGTTTTAGCCCTTAACACTGTAATCTGTTTTAATTTTCTAAAATGAAGCAGGACCAGAGGAAAAAATTTCTCGTCGTATTAAAATCTTTATCAAAAATGTTACAGTAGTTATAATTAATCACACATTTTACTTTTAAATCACATATAGAACACTCATAAAGTATCAAGCTGCCTCTAAAATAATTATCTTAACACAAAAAATAGCTAAAATGTCAAATTGCTTTGTAAACATTTATTTATATCATAGCTATGCTTTACAATGGGATGTTTAAGATTAGTATGAGTAAGCTAAATTTTAAAATTATTTTACCCATTTATGATAAAAAATGTTTGGCTAAAAAACGTATAATAATGAATAATGAAAATTTATTTTCATATTGTATTTTGCAGAACAATTTTGTTTACCAATAGTTTCATAAGTATTTTTACATACACCGAAGCTATTATTAAAAATCAAAAAGATGGTTTGATGCGTTTGTTTCCCCTGTTTGACCTCTGGTCCCCGCACAGCCAATGCCTATGCCAAGTTTTCACTGGTATCTGTATTTGTATCGCGCCGCAATAATCAGTGCCGCAGACAAATCAAGCAAACACCAAATCAATTTAGTAGAACTACTTATAGTTTTGAAACTGTTTACAAATGGTAAAGTTCAAATCTTTTGCTAGGTAATACAGGTCGCCAGTAAAGCTAGACATATGGGCTCGGTCAATCGTAGTCGTAAGCAGTGATAATCCTATCATTTGTTGCCATCTTAGTTAGTGTTGTACATACAGTGGCAGTTTAAGTTCCTTCTCTTGCCCTGAGTTACGTTATAGAGTCACGTTCCTGATGGTTCAATCCTAATGGCCGGATTATCGGTCTGTGAGCTTATTTCTTATTGGCTTATTATGAGATGTGATATTAGTTCTCTGTTTGCTAAATTATCTGTTAATAATAATGATCACGGCTTGTCTGTTATGATTACATAAATGTTTAAAAATTGATAATTTTGCCATTGTTTGAAGCTTTGTTTCATTAATTAGAGAGTAAAACAAAAATGCATATCATAGCTGTAAAGCAATTTTTGGAAAATAAAGTGCTTGAAAACTGAAGGCCATGAGTTTTATTGACTAAACCGTTCACCAGCTTAACCTTTAGACTATTTATTGGAGTTAGTGAACACACTTTAGAACATGGCATTAAAATGACATATTTCTGAGGTAACTGTAGGAATTGAAGACATGTCAGTCTGCTATGAATGGTCATTTTAAGGCTGCTCTCAGTTCAGGGAGTTTGAGCTTTTACAGAGTGACCAGAAAAAAATTAATTTTTAAAATTAAGCTACTGAAGTAATTTGTTTCTAATAGTAAGTAATTTTTTTATTTATATGAGTTATTATGTTTTTTTCCATTAAACATAGATTTGTAAAGTCCTGAAGTTTAATAAGTTCGATTTGTACGTACTATGAATGGTTATCTACACTTTTCAAATATCTGTTTTGCGATGTATGGTTAACAATTTAAACCAGGTGCTGGACACAAAAATAAGCTTAATTAAAACCTTAGCTCAAAAATATAAAATAACAACCAGGCCTTTTTGTCAACAGTTTAAAATTTTCGCAGGCACCAGTCTTTATATTTTAGAATTTACGAATGATCCACAAAATTCCTGACATATTCAATAAATTTAAAAACAAAATAAGCTAAAATAAAATTATTTTAGAAATGTTTTTCACTTCTCCACATTGTAAATTTAAAATATTGGAAATAGTACATTCTACATACAAGGTAATACAAATCTTCAATCTTTAACCATTTTTTGAACCTCTTATTGTTATGTGAAATTTGCAATGTTATTGAAATAAATAAGTAACCAAACTGCCTGGCCTATATTGTCCGAAGGTAATTTTCCATAAAGTTAAACTTATATTGTATAATAAGGTATACTGGTATTACAACTTAAAGGAATTCACTTTCAACAAGAATAATATAAGAAAAAGTGAGTGCCTTAGCACTCACTTCTTATAATACCAATGGATAGATAAGTTTAATGTGTGCTTAAAAAAATATAGGCCTATATATTTTGTTTTGCTTTATTTATATGACGTTATGGTTGTATTTTTTAATCTTTACATCCTATATACATTTTGTGAGATAAAATAAATATTTTAATTTTGAAAGGTAAATGAGATGAGTCTAGCCAACATTTATTTAGTCTGAGCTACTCCAAACCAATCGAACACAATATTATTTGTGCGTATAACCTACTTTTGATCTCACCCTTTATCAGAATGAAGCTGCTCATATAAAATCATGCTGCTAAAAATTTAAAATCTGAGTTAATATCAGATTGACATAACATTTTTATATCAGATTTGAAATTAATACCGTGTATGATCTAACTCATTTTGAAGTTTTCCTTCTAAAAATTAACTCTCGACCCTCTCAGTGCTTTGGCATTAGTTATTTTGTCTCTTGTGAAAATTAAATAAAACAAATTTGACTCTATTGCATATCTGGTGACAGTTGGTGTATGTGTTGTAGGAGGTTTGCCTGGTGGAAGGAGTGTATGGACCCACATGCTTCCCGCGGCATCGAGGCACCCCCTATGACCAGCTGGGCTCTAGTCGGTCCACACCCCCGTTCCAGTACCCCCCATTCCCCCCACTTCCCTCTTGCTACCCTCATAGTGAGACGTTGCTCAGTCTGCTCAGCCAGCAAGGACTGCTACCTCCACTGCCCCCTGCAGAAGGCACCCTACGCTGTGCTGTCTGCCTGGCAGGCTTTCCCTCCGCATGGTTGTTGGAACAGCACACAGCATTGCAACACTCTGGGCAAGCACCACGCAGTCACGCCCCCGAACCCACCGAGGACAAACCCTTCCGATGCGATCAGTGTGGCCAGAGCTATCGTTATCGATCAGCATTCCTCAAGCACCGGGAACAGAATCACCGAGCCAGACTGCCTGCTGATAAACTGTTCACCTGCGATGTATGCGGAATGCAATTCCGTTATCTAAAATCATTCAAAAAACACCGCTTGAACCATGCTCTGGAGAGACTTCATAATCCGTTCCACCGACCAGGATCTGCAGCTTCCGATAGTCGTCGCAGCGAAAGAAGCGAGAGGAGTGACAGAGGTGATCCTAGTGATACAAGGAGTGAAAATAGTGAAAGGAGTGAAGGAGTCAGCACCTCAGCTAGAAGTGTTAATGATGAAGTTACGAGTACCAACGAAGCTGAGGGATCCAGCAATCTTCCGGCTTCTTCACCTTGCCCTCCAGAGCAAGATGACACAGTAGACTCCCTAGCCTTGGCTCTAGGCTCAAATGAAGCATCATTACTTGGTCTCCTCAGACTCGGAGCAGAAGAGAGACAAAGAGAAAGACGCTCATTCGCCTGTCCATTCTGTGGAAAATGTGTGCGTTCAAAAGAGAACTTAAAGCTGCATGTTCGTAAACACACCGGGGAACGACCGTTTGCTTGCCTATTCTGTGGCCGAGCGTTTGGCGGGAAGAGCGACCTGACACGACACCTGCGCATCCACACCGGCGAGCGCCCTTACCACTGCGAGATGTGTGGCAAGTGCTTTGCTCGTGCAGACTACCTCTCCAAGCATCTTACCACGCACATACACAACTCCCACCATCAACGTTAGCCGATCTTATACTTTATAATTCAAATAGGAGTGTTGTGAACAAATTTTTAATAATATTGGTGTTGTGAAGTTTTTATCTTTACATTTTAATGGAATTATTTGTGATATCGAAGCATTGAAATCGAGACTAACCTTAGAAGCGAGTTTTATCGAATAAAAGCGTTGTGTGATAATAATAAAGGCATTACGATCAAACTATAAGAGAAATCAATTTATGAAATTAGATGTTGATTTATTTATTTATTTATTATAGATTATCGTACTATTATATAAGGGATTGAGGCATAGGGGTATAGTTTATGTTTTGAATGTAGTATATACATATATTTATGTATAAATCGAGATGGACTTGTTTGCAGACAATCGAATTTGCAATCAAGGTTGATGTTTTAATGTTTATCTACCTCCGCTAGTACTCTGCTCTACCTCTGATCATTCATAAATAGAAATAGTTTATTTTTAAATTATTATTTGAATACCGAACAACACAAGATGGTTTTCAAGTAGAGTTTAGTACACATACAACTTTTGACAATATACTTTAAAATGATGTAAACAAAGTTTTCTTTTAGGTTTTTCAATAATATTTTCATATGCACACAACACTGTTTCGTTACAAAACTATAGTACAAATATAAAACTTCTATTTAGAATAATGCCTTTGTATCTTCAGTTTTAAAAATAGTACTGTATATAAATATTTTATTTTTTATTTATCTTTAGAGAGTAAAAAGTACAAACTGTAATATTCAAATTTTCTTCGTTGGTGAACATCATATTATATAAATTTTAGAATTTGTAAATACTTCACAACTTTTACATTAAACTAAAACCTTAAGGACATTTCTAGACAAAATATCAACCTAGAATTTACACTCATATTAGTAAAACAAATAAATCAAGTAAGCAGGATGTTTCTATGTTATATCTCCACTTGTCAGAGATGAATTACAACAGACAAACATGACTTATTTTCTTGAAGGCGAGGGAAATTTGTAAAAAGGATTAATTTGAATTTTCTAGATGTATTGAATATGTTTAACACAGATTATTGCAGAATAATCCACAAGTAAGATTTACCAAAACTTGAATGACAAAGAATAATTTTATCACAAAACATAAAGAAAATAAGTGTAAATTATGAAAGATAAGGGTCATTGATTTTGTTACTGTCAAAATAAAGTTTTAACTACATAACATATAATAAATAAACAACACTCTTTGATTGCAAGACTGCTATTTTATGTAAATAGATTATGCCATCAGTTGAGGTTATTGTGACTGGTTCGAAGGAGGAATAAACCTTTCTAAGGAGTAGAATATAGTATAAAAATATTTTGGTAGAATATGAATATCTGGAAAATTTCGGCATTTGTAATAAAAGGAACTATTTTTATTCTTTGACTTTGGAATGTGCTTTTCAAATTTGGGAAAGTTTGTCAACCTAGATTATTCTATAATTACAGTTCAGATGGCAATATGAAATGAATAAACTTAACTACAGTACTCCACTCATTAACAGCACCCCTCACTAAACAGTCTGTTTAATTTTATGTTCATCCACAGTAGTTTCAAGCATGAATACAACTGCAATTATGCAATAGTACAAATAACATTCTGAAGTACAACATGACGTTTTTTTAAATATATGTATCAAAGTATTTGGTATTGTACACTATTTGTAACTATCTACCTCTTGTTGTTTCAATTTAGCTACAAAAAAGGAAATCCATCTTGTGTTGTGGAATAATACAGATTAACATATACTGTAACTAGTAAAAAATTTTAAATTTTTCAAATTAAGCAACCACATTTTAATCAATTCAGGATGTTGGTATTTTCATTTACCATTTATAAACTAGAAATATGCAATGGGATGGACAAAGTCTGAGATACATATTTTTTAAGACTGCATCAGTCTAATAATTATTATTATTATTTTGATTTTTTGTTTAAATTATGTAAATTAATTTCCAAAATGTATATGGGAGTTAATAACGTAACAGAGACTTGAATAATTTGGTCAGAATTGTTGTGTAAATTGCTTTTTCATCATTTCTATTATTGTGTTGTAGTAAAAGAAAAAAACAAATAAACTAAATTCATTATTTGGACTGGAAACAAAATTAACTCATTCAATGTAAAAAGATAGATTTAATTTCTGTAAATTGATACCGACCATGACCAGCTTACCATAGTCATTTGAGTTGTAATATGTATTGAACAATTTGATATCATAAAAATATTAATAAAAGTACATACCATGTCAATTTACAATAGTCAAAATTGACTAAGTTTCTACAGGATTTTTGTAAGAGTCTGACACTTTTTGCTGAAAGGGTATGTGGTTGTATAAAAAATTGTATTTGTGTTTACATTAAACAATTTGTAAACATGCACCATAAACCATATCACTGTAACGTTTCTCGCAATAGTAAAAGCACCTAAACAGTCAATTCAATTGTAAAATAAATAAACTATTAATCCTCATCTGCAAAAACAAGGTTCTATGAAAGTCTAGTGTAGGGTTAGTAAAAATATTCATCACAAATTAAATGAAAATTGTCAAATTTGCCTTGAATGAGATATAAACTTCTTTATGGTATTAATTGGTGTGTAATCCCTATAAATTATTATAATTTAATGAAAATCTATAAATGATTACTAATAAATTTTGATTATTTGCGTTTTTACAAGACTTATAAAAAGTAAAAATTAGCATTAAAAATAAATCAAATTAAAAGAATTTCTAGACATTAGGAAGATATATTTAATATAAATAGCATTAACTGAAAAATAAAATCAACACATTTTGAAATGAACAATAATTTCTCCTAAAGAGGGTACTACTTACGCCTTACTCCTTTTTGTACTTGTTTTTTTTTAGTAGGAGAAGATTACAAACGTTTCACAGTATAATTAAAAGCATATTGAATAACTTTCTATTTATTTCCAGTTCATTAACTTATAAATCATAATTGCTCATTCCAAACATATTTATGAAATGAAGATGAAAACATATTTTATAAGTGATTTTCATTGAATTTTTTTTAACAAACCAAAATACCAGCATCCTGATTTTTCGTACAAATTATTTGATCCCAATAAAAAAATTACAAAACAACATTTAGCTGTAACGCTTCGTACAAATTGATTGCTCACTATGCTTTCCGTTTTTCACTGGGAAGAGGTTTTCGTTTTGTGGTGCCTTTGCAAAACAGAAGTGTGAAATTGGTTCTAAATAATCTTTTTTCATAGTCCTACTCTTGGAAAATACTAGATCACATTAGAATGGTAATGATTCAATTTTCACATGACCTCTTGATCTCAAGTGTTTTGCACTCCCATTATGATGTTTTAAGCTGATGACAATTTATTTTTTAGGAGTGGAATTGAAATTTGTACAAAATTTGTTGCCCTCCAAATTAGTCAGATCTAGTATTTTTCTTAGTTTTTTGGTCATAGTACAAATACAAACTCAACTAAAATATACAAAACTGCAAAATATGAATTACAATAGAACTGCCTAACTTCTTACTGCCTCAAGTGTCGGCCGATGCATATGTTGTACAAACCTTTGACGGTGATATATAGTACACACTAACCTCTACGTTAGTTCCTAGACATAGCAACTGTTCATTGTGTTTTCAATTTATTGTCTTTTTTTCATACAATAGGATTTTATTTCTGTAAACGTGTTTACATGTAGATCCTCTCTTTTTTGGAATAAATTTGTCTTCTAGGTAATGTAATCCAAAGACATTGAAAGCAATAATTAAATTAATTTGTTTTGAATGCATAGAACTATACATAGTCTAAACTTAATGCCTTTTGTTCCTTTTTCATAAATTTCAGGAACCTTCCTCCTATACATTCATAATCATTAAAAATATTTTTCATTTTACAATAACAGTACATTTTTGGTGGTTGATACTTTTACATTGTCTATACTTTGATACTATTATTGTCTACACCTTTACTTTGTTGAGATTCTTTCCTTGTGTAAGGTGTTGATTTTAAAAATTCTTTGTCATGCTTTACATACCTAGTTGATGAAATTCTAACAATGCTTATTAAAATAAATGTGTGTTGTTTTCCCTTAATATACTAAGTGTTTTATTCATACTATCAGTTTTACAGGCATTGATTATTTAAAACAAAAGTTCAAATTTGTGTGATAACTAGAAACTGTACTACAAATTTATGTTTGACATTGAAACCCAAAAAAACCTGTAATATAATGTACAATAGATTTAACTGTTCTCTGAAAAAATTCAAATACCTTAGATGTGTTAAAATTAATTTCCAAGGTCTTTCAGTTTGTGTATTGAATCATAATTAATTTATTCCTGACGTTTTTAAATGAAATTCATCATGAACTTTATTTAATTTTCAGCTAATGTGAAGTCAGTGTATTCATATGTTTCCTGACTTAAATCTCTGTATATAGTGTGGTATTGTTCAAGATTTTATGTTAAATGTTCTTAAAATTCAATGTTTAAGGAGTAGAAGTTTAAACCTTTTTGTAATATTCTCGGTGTAAGAAATGAATCAGTTGTCTAAGTGTTTTCATCTGTAACTCTGGGTTTAAACTGTGGACCTTTAAAACTTTTATTTTGTGGTATATTTTTTTCGGTATAGTTATTTAATCACTCTTTCCAGTTTAATAAGACCACTTATTAAGTCTCCCCATTATAAAAAAGATTCAGTATAAACTACAATGAGATATGTCTTATTTGATAGTAAACCTTTGACCGATACAAATGGAATGAAAAACATGTTCTGTCTGATGTCTGATGCTTTTACTGAACGAAAATCATAGATAAATTCTGTTTAAAATACATACTATATGATAAAAGAGATTTCTTACATTAAACAACTACAGGTGGAAACACTTTAGACAATACCAAGTGTACTGCTGGAGTGGCATAGGTATATATAGTATATACGCCGTGGTGATACCTAGGCTGTACGGTATGCAATAATCAAGAGCAATGTCTTGACGTGATATCTAGCATAGTGTTAGTGGAGGCGGGCCGCCACCGTCCGCTAGTGCTTCCTCGGGAGTGAATCATTGTGATATGACCGAACGTTAGTAACAAATTAGCAACGAATGTGATAAAAATATTTAATAACAGAAAGTCTATTGCCATAAATCGTTAATGTTGCCATATTTTGTAGACGCAGCGAGTGCCGGTTTTCCACTGCTCATCATTGTGTGCATGCTGTGTATCTCTTTCTCTCTCTCTCTCTCTCTCAGTAATTATTTGTTTTATCACGGTGCTAAAGTGTAAGAATTTTAGCTTCGGTCAAAGTTCAACAGCAAGGGTCTTAGTATTTTGTGATGTTCGTTATCTGGCTTCTGTTGAATTTTGACTTGACTGGTTGTTTGTAAACGTAAGGTCTGGAGAAATGTGATAAGACGATATATTAGTTTTTGATCGGTCTATAGGAAGTAAGTACGTTTAAAGTGTCGAGATACGGGAAGTATTTTATAGTGTCTGTTTTGAGTGATTGCGATGGTAGCTTTTTATACACAAATATTTTTACATCGGAGTGCATGAGAATATTTAATACTAAAGTGTTTTGCGATACTCGACTTATGTTGTGTGTAGTCCTTAACTTTGATGACTAAAAAATAAAGAATACATCCTATGCACTCAAAAGTCGTGGTGGGTAGCCAGAGCCATTTAATTCAAGTTATTTATGTACTGATGATTTTGCATTTTTATTTTACTTCATTATTTCATGTAAATTCCTAAATAGTTTGTCTCCAAACGAATTTCTTAGCTGTAAATTTAATTTGGGGCTTTGGCTTAGGAGAAGGAAGCTTAGATTAAATACAATAGTTAGCTGGATATTTTTTTCACTTAAATACAATACAGTGGCTGTGATATTATGTACGGTAATTATTGTTTAATGTTATTACTCTGTACATAATCTAAATGTACATTTTATATTGTTGTTGATTGTGAAACCGTCTGTCCACTTTCTCATCTAAAATTCAATTATAGTTTTTACATAGACCACTTCACAAAAGGTCGTTTTGAGCCAATTGATTTTTAGATGAGGATATATAGATGGATTGCAATTTTAATTTCATTTTATTTTTCTACATGAAGTTAGTTAAGTTATTTAAGTGTGGATCCAAGGGTAAAGACAGGTTTTGGGTGTACGGGATGTGTTGTCGTACATTGCTGTCTCTCACCTCTGATTGTGTGCACTGCAATGCAATTTTGTTGTGATATATTAATAATTGAAATACTTATCGATGTCTGTGAAACATTAATTACTGTTAGATGATTTATGTGCGGTAATATTTTCGTGTAATTTAAAGCTGTACAAAGATTTGATAAATCGTTTTAGTATATTAATTGCTGTATAGTTAACATTAACAAAGTTTTACTAAATAAATAAAGGATATTATCCATAGCTCCGTTTCGTGGCGAAGCAAATTCATGAGCAGTCGAGAGCTCTGGTTCAGAGACTGACATCGAAACGTCAATTAATGTTTTCTTCTTCAAATTGGCATTATGAAAGGGGTATTATGGAAATTTTGCCCAGAGTTATAGGACTTTAAACAATATTGATATATACCAGCCCACAGTATATATGTCAAAAGGTCAACAGCCTTTATGTAGTTTGAAGTGTGGATTGCATTTTGAAGGTTTATTCATACTTAGTTCAAATATTTCTTATACATTTTATTCTAAAGAAAATCTCCTTGACAAACTTGTACTGTATATCAACAGAACATATATTATTTTAGAGTAATAATACTTTTTCACCTGTTAATAAATAACATGTTTATATTTATTAACGGACTCGTCGCTCTAAATTGAGCATTTATGTGATATTCATTACTGACCATCCTCCTAAAAATGCTATTCTCAATTAATAATTAGTAAGAATCGTTGTTTAGGAAGAATTTATTGTTCTGTTTCACATGTATCCAAGTTTATTTTATCAATTTTAATTTTAAACCAAACTCACATACAATTAATTTTAAAAAATTGTGTTAAGCAAATTATCTGCTTTTTAAAATTATTCTCTTTTACTAAAATTATACTCAAAAGTTCTTCTGGAAAATAAGAAAATAGGTATTAGATTTTTATTTTAAAATGTGGTATGACAAACAATGAAAAGTTTTGATTGTGAGGAGCCCAAGTGGTAGTTTTTAGTGAGCAATATATGGTGAATTTGAGTTTAGAAATGTGATTAAGCGATGAAAAGCAGTTTTCCTCCAAGTAATAAATTTATTTTTTAATGGAAACATCATTACAGTAATCATACATGATTAATGTTTTAATTTAATTATCTAGTTAAATTAAATAGTACGCTTACTATTTTGAATCAAACAGCTGGTGCACAAGTAAGCTAGATTTAAACTTCAAAGAGTGAAATAAAAACTTAAATACAATTCAAAAGTCAACCACTTAATCTTTTTAACTGTATCAGTAAATAAACTAGAAGTATATTTCAGGAATGACATCATTTTGACCAAAAATGTTAACCTAATATTTTTTCTGTGCCCTAATTTTAAGGAACTAAAAACGTCTTGTTTTCCGATGAGCTAAACTACAAAATTTAAAATCAGATGTTTTAGTGGAATTTCGTGAAAAGATATACTGTGTAGAACATTTATTCTGCTTCATTCTCAACATAGATAATAGAGATGAAACCAAGGAAGGGTTAAGGAAGTTGCCTTATTGATTTATTTTAGTAGAGAAGAACCTAAAATAATAATTTACTTTTAAACCTTTCTCGCCATCTATTTTTAGTTGCTACAATAATAGATAATGTGGTAACATTCAATCATTTTGCTTATTTGAAAGCGTTGCACTTATAACTGTTTCTCCATGTATATTTTTTGGTTTGGAGCATTGCAATCATAATGACATTATTAGTTTACATTAATAATTTGTGGTTTTTACCGAAAGTAACATTTAATACCGAAAGTAAGTTTTTTTCATGTTTTATTTATTGAATACAGAAACTATTCTATAGGAAAGAGAACTTATAACCATATTGTAGAGAGTGTAAAGTCTATTTATTTTTGTATAGTGAGCAAACCATTTTCAAGTCTAATTTTGCTTATATATGTACTTATCAAGACGAAGTGCCTGAATACAATGGAGTTTTAAAATTAGAATATAGTTGGTAGTTAGTGCTGTATATTATATCTGAGGGGCTGGTGGTCGAACACCATTCTCCACTACCCTCACAGGTCAGCTCTTGAACCCCTCTCGACTGCTCTAACTATTGTGATTCTGGGCCTTTTGGAAGAGGGAGGTTAATATATGTATATTTTGGTGTGGTACGCCATCAGACGGTATACAGACTCGATTCAGTGATATATTTGGAAGATAAATTATTGTAAAAATGTTTATGATATTTTGTATTCTATGTTCAAGATCTCTTTTATTTGCTCTGACAATTTTCAAAGCTTAAAATACAGATTTTAACGATTTTAGCTTGTGAAATTTTGAAGTATATTTCGATAATCTAAACGTTTTGTTCCATGTTTCCTGTTTAACGTCTTGTTTAAAATTACATATCGTATCATTGTAGGCTTTTCATGCTTTTAAAAACAGATAGATTGTGGGAGCATTTAACTCTTTGATTCTAACACGATATGAAACAAATCAAGTCTTGTGCAATATTTATGTTGGTTAAATAAACAGTCAAACTGTGCAATCGAGTCATTTCTCCTCTTCCTACATTCAATATTGTACAGGTATGAATAAGTAAACATAATTATTGTTACAAAAATAAAATATACGGTAATTGGTCTCTGTCAATAATGTCTTTCAAAATTACCCAAAACTATGCATGAAGAGTTTTCTTGAAACCAATTGCTGTGGTTAGGCTACTCATTAGCTACAACAGATTTGGATACTGTAGTACACATATTACATACTACATATTACATATCTTATAAAATGTCTGACAATGACATGAAGTTGACACCATCAAATTGTTTTGTTAAAGGTAAAGAGAGACAAGAATAAAATGGCACATGACAAAAATATCTTGAGGTTTGCATGCCAAGAAAAGTGATTAAAGGTTCCTGCTTTTGACATCAGTATGTTTGAATGTAAGTGTGATGAATTACTTTGCTTATAGCAAGGATTTTAAAATTTAAATTTATCCCCTAAAACTTTTAAATCAAATATTTGTATGTTGTATGAAATATTTCAGTTTTTAGCGAATTTCCCATAGGGAAGAAACTATTACCGTAGGTCTCATGGTGAGACTTAAGCCCGGGACCATGTTATTTTTTCTTCTTAAGGTGCCCAGAGTCCAAAAACAATAGTCGTTAAAATATATATATATTATATACGGTATATATATTATTTAACAATTCACAATGTAGGGCTACTTATGCCATTTTCAAGCCATATTTAACCTAACCTATATTTAAATTACAAATTTTTATCAAAATCATTTTCAATCAATATACAAATTTTGATAAAAATTTGTAATTTAAATATAGGTTAGGTTAAATATGGCTTGAAAATGGCATAAATGCCGAAACATGTTGCCATTAAAGTTTAAAAAAAGGTACTAATTGTTTTATTATTTATTATATATATATATATGTGTGTGTGTGTGTGTGTGTGTGTGTGTGTGTGTGTGTGTGTTACTGTGAACACGATAACTCTCGTAAAAATGGTCCAATCGAGACCAAATTTGGTAGAGACGTGTATTCCTACAAATGCTCGGACGAGTTCGTAAACCAGACATATCGGTCAATGGGAACGGGTAGTTTGGGGGGGTTTTATACCCCAAAATGTGTTTTTTGCATTTTTTACATGTAATTTTTTTAAATTCTAATTTTATATTTCACCATTGGAATCAGCTTTAAAAACTACACAATTAAGTTCCTTAAAGTTTTTCTCTATCTCTAACGGTTACCAAGATATTAAAAAATCTAAACACAGTACGTTGTATTGTGGGCTCCAATGTTAATCTTATGGAGGATAGGGAAAAATTAATATTTCCCATATTAATAAATATTTTTAGATAAAACTTGATATTTAGCTTCATGTGGTTGAGGTCTATCCATTTATGCTTAAAAATCATAGTTTATGTGTTTATCATGGCAGCAAACCTGCATACTCTTTTCCCATATTAATCATATAGGAAATAGGCAAACTCCTTTCTTTATGGGCAGATGTTGATGAGAGTTGGTATAAATATTAAGATAAAAATTATTTATTGTAGAAATGACTACTTTCAGTGTTCCTCACAGCAGCTAACCTGCACACTCTTTCCCATGTTTATCTTATGTAGAATAGGCAAATAATTCTCATGTTTATGGACAGATTTTTTGACAGATAAGTTTGATTAGTATTTTTTGTAGAGATTACAACATTTTACTTTATTTTGTACATTAGTGCATTAGTTTATTAACCTTGACATGGACACGCAATTAGGATTTTATAGGGGAAAAGATTCGCCGTTTAGTCCTCCCGCATGCCTCCAGATGGGTTAACTCGGTTCCTTCAGTTAATTTTTTTTTATTTCTGAGTGGTTAATGTGAAGTTTCATACTAAAATGTTAAGATTAGTATACTTTTGTTTCCAGTCTTCCTTTACTATCAACCTTAGAGAAAGGAACATACATCCATAATCAATTATCTGTATTCGAAAGTACCTGTAATAAATGAAAAAACATTATTCAAATAAAAGTTGTTTAGTTTTCTTAAAATTATAATAAGTCATACGAGGCCAAGCCCGCGGGCAACGGTTAGTTATACTATATTCACTCATCTCCTCTATCCACCTTTTTACTCTTAAAGTTTCTATTTTTGCACGGTTAACGCGTCGTCCGTGGGCAGTGGAGGGGATATACGAAACATACCGTACTCGGACCGCGCCACCGCGCCACTCCTCCACAGCCTTCGTGAGTGACAGGATCGTGTTGTCGCGGACATGGGACCTAAAGTGCCAGCCGTGGGCATAGACTTGGGCACCACGTACTCATGTGTGGGCGTCTGGCAGCATGGCAAGGTGGAGATCATCGCCAACGACCAAGGAAACAGAACCACCCCCAGCTATGTGGCCTTCACCGACTGCGAGAGACTCATTGGAGATGCGGCCAAGAGTCAGGTAAAAAGTACAAGTTGTCATCAATGCATTGATATTTCATCCCCAGCAAAAACGTTTTTAATACGAGCACAAGTGCGAGTATATGTCCAAAAGCCAATTTTGGGCAGTGTGTTGAACTATACGAGTATTTTTCGTCATACTACAAATAAAATGAAATAAACTCGTAAAATATAAATCATTACCCGATTTAATATCAATAGTTATCGACAATTTTTATCGCTTTAGACTAATCAGCTGTTTGTTACTTACTTTGTGGCAGTTCTTTCTTGATTCCTAATTGGTTATTTAGGTTATTTTAGTGTTAGTTAAGCTTACCTTGAATAAAAAGTATCAACAACAATGATCTTGTGCGGCCTAGGACTATCATCATCATCATATTGCTCATCATAATCATCATCATATCATATCATAATATCATCAGGATCATCATAATAATAGGTTTAATCTAAAAAAACAATTTTTGCTCTTCGACATAGGTCTATGTATCTAACAGCTGTTTTTGAAGCAGTATGACGAAAAATTTAATTTCATACTCAAATTGCAGCCACAAAGCCATCTGTGTGAATAATCTAGACTGTTTAACGAAACTGAACTCGTATTTTAAGGTTTTCAACTCAGATAAAAAAAAAACAAGAATAAATAAAAATCCTGTATATATACTTTATTTTATTCTAAACTAACTGACCCGGTGAACTTCGTAACGCCTAACAGTAACATGTTAACTTTAAGATTGGCCATGTCCTGAAGTCAATTAGCATTGCGGCTTCGTTGTAAAAGCTTTAAATTTACAACAGCTGATTATTATAACAAACTCAATATGTATAAACGTTGTTAATATTTTTTATTTGGCAAACATATAAACACGTGACTTTTAATCATACAGAAAATAAAGAAATATAAATACAGTACATAATTCCCAAAAACCGTAAACTTTTAACGTGGTGAATAAATCTGTTCATTTTTTACATTACACATTTACTCCATAGGTTTACGTTAATGAATGAGTCAGGGCATTGGATAGTAAAACATATTGCTAAAGGAAAGTAAAACAACAGCTGTAGCTTAAGAAATCAAATGTTTTATTGTAGAACATTTGTAAACAAACTTAGTCCCCATAAGGTTAACATTAGAAATTTAAAACGCTATAAAATGGAAACTAATTGAATTTATGGAAACTGAATATGCCTAAAGCATGACCGGAGCAGAGACGAATCCAAAAAATCAAAGATCAATAAAATCGGTCCAGCCGTTCTCGAGTTATAATGCGTGTAACTAACACAACTTTGTTTTATATATTTAGATAAGAAATTATACACTTCAAATATGATACTTGATTATTTTGTAATTGCGTTATTTAGGTTTACCCAAACCGTTTTACATATTATCCATCTAATCTCACAGCAAAGTGTAGATTATGAGAAATTTGTTTTTTCTATGTTTTCAAGATATCACATTTATATTTACCGTTTAATTTAGATGAATGAAAGTGTTATGCTCATTAACAGTGATGTATTTGAATATTTCTTATATTGTGAATGTAATTGGATGATTGGATTTCTGAAAATTAAATATTAAAAAATGTATTTTTTAGAATTTAGTTTTCAATTTTTTACTTAAAAAACACATTGATTGAATACATTAATTTTTAGGCTACCTAAATTCCCGCAATTTTATATCAAAATGATGAATTTTGAGTAAGTAGTTTTTCAAACTATCAATTTTAAAAAATGACCATTTTTTGGAAAAAATCCACATTGTTATTATAAAAATTTAAAAAAATTTTTCATCATATTGTTAAGTCATAAAGATTCACAATTACTACAGAAAATAAAAGAAATTGAAAAAACATGTTTGAAACATGTTTTTTCGGGTCAATCCTCTTAACTTACATTCAGTCCGTGTTTTTGCGTAGGAGCCATCGTCAGCTCTTCATATCCATAGTCTGCAATAATATATATATATCCGCACTAGCCGGTGGATCATGTCAATAACTTAAGGTTAAGTGGGAAACTCCCGCTTCGGTAGGTACCGGACTCAGCGATGACTAACCACAACGAGAGTTAATTGTTGTATATTTATGGCCTCCCATCCTTATGTTGCTGACCTGATCTCGAGGTGAGTGCGGCCAAAGGTGTGGCTGGAGCAACCGCATTGAGTGAAACATAAAAAACTTCACTTCTCTCTCGACATACCAATCAATATTAAAGGACTAACACTATTCGGATTACAATTTAATACAATTGTTTCCTACGTACAAAGAATGACTAAACGGGGTGTAATAGTAGAAATATAAGTAAAATTATGTTACTTGAATCCTCAGTTCTTAGAAAGAACATTATTTTGAAATTTATTTGATTAAAAGATTTACGTAAATAATTTTACTCGAGCGGCGCCCTGTTGTATTTGCCTCGTAACGCGGATTAATCGCTATTTTTTACAAATTTATTATTGTAACAGGAAAGGAAAATGTATTTTCAATCAAACTTCAACAAAGATTTACTAAAATATAGTTTTTATCTGGCTTACACTAGCGGTTAAATAGCAATACTGTTTATAAGCCACATAAACCTTTCTGTCATTCTCCTGGCTATAGTGTATATCCAGCTGCGTTACTGCATTTTCTAAAAATGGATCAAATATAGACCTAATGTATCATATTAGAAAACATTTTGCGGATAAAATACCCAATCTACGTAACAGCTGGACATGTAAAAAATATAACTCCCCAGTCAACACTAGTAGTCAATACTTGGTTTTTCAATTTATTTATGTACAATTTATTTTTAATCTTAGTTTTCCTTTTTAACATTGGATCCGGCTCAAAAACACACAATTTAGTAATTTGAATCGTGACTCTAGGTCAATTGGTTACTGAGATATTCTGAATGATAAACACATTACGTTGTCTAACGTTAGTCAATATGGTCAATATGTTTTATCATTTAAATTCATAAAACCCCCAAATTTACTGTTTCTTACGGCAGCAAACATAAGTACTAATTTTTGTAATTCTTACGGAGAATAGATAAATTGGTATAACTCGCTTGGTTATTTACATAATTTGATAAAATGTTGTGTGTGTTTTTACTAAGTAATTGTCTTAATGTAAGCACATTACTATGTAAAAACCCCTTTATCACAGCAAACCTGCACTGCATAATATTCGATTTCTATGATGGGGATAATATAAGTTCTACGAAAATTACTCTTCTCACGCCAGCATTATACGATTAATTGTGATTTATTTGCCTTTCAGTTTTCAACAGTTGGCTCGTCAAATACGTAAGAGAGATAAAACTAAAAAGTCCATCTTGCTTAAGTTAAAATCATACCTCAGGCAGGCTTGTTTGTAAACATTTGTGCAACATGCACTATGTACAAGCAAAAATTTATTGAGTTTCTATGCTTAAGTTAGCCTAACATGCATAGGTTGCAAAACCAGGCAGAAAAATAGATATACTATAACCATTCAAATCAGACATTCCCAAGCACATGCAAATAAATGCTTACATTAGTAAAATAAAATTGACAGTCCAGGCCAGGCATAAAACATAGATAAACCTATACTATACAATCCAGGAAAATATCTAAGCAGATGCAAGTGCTACTTAAAATTAGAAATACATGCACAAGTAGAACAATAAATAAGTAAAAATAAATAATAGGCAAAAACCATGCATTTCAAGCCATGCTGTGCACACCATTAACCTAGATAATGCTGATGGCCATGTATCAAACAAATCAAATCAAACAATTGTTATTGAAAAAACATACACATATTACAGTTACAATCAATTGATGTATTAAAAAACCTCACGTAGGTAGAATACCTGTGCGTGGGTTGTCTTCCGCCTTGGCTGCTTACTTAATGATAAAAAATAAAATTACAAACTAAAAAAGCTTGCCAAAAAATAACAAAACTAAAAATATTAGCAATTAAATCAAACTAATCCACAATATGAAAACCTTAAAAATATAATTAACCTTAAATAATTACAATTAATTATAGGCTTCAGTTCTAAAATAAATAAAAAAATCACTTCTACACAACCAAATATTTGATATAAAAACAAACAAAAAAACCTGTTTACAAGAAGCTGGATGAACTGTGTTGTTGGGAGAGTGTTCAGAACCATTGTCACAGTTGATATTTTGGTGCTATAATGGTGTAAAGAATTCGTTAATTTCGTAAAAGGGGATTATCCAGGGCCAGTCTCTGGAGTTGCTGCGTGCGATCTCGTCTAAGAGTTGATTCGACAGTTTCATCGACATAGACCAAACCCCTCTCAGCTATCAGACACCAGTGATCGGCCACTACTACAGGTCCATACATGGAGCGTCACCGCCGCGACCCTGACCTGGGACCACCTCCGCCCCGACATTGCCATCTTCGTCAAACTCTCTCCAGCCACCACAGCTTTTCATTAGGTGTTGCTTTAGTAGTTGTAATTTGGTATTGCGTGATTACTATGATTGTTTTGCAATAGGTTGATTGTTCATTAATGTATAGCAGAACATGTATTGTATGGAAGAGAAATAAAATAAATTCTTAAAAAATTAATAATAATAAATTAACATAGGTTTACTAAGGTGTTCTTCGGTTAGTTAGGTTACTGTACTTTTCTGTAGGAAATAGGATCATGGATATGTGTGAAGAGAATATTTCAGTTCCTCTAAACAGCTGATCTCATAGCCATATGATGTCACTTTCCGTTACACTGTTTACATCTCACTAATTTCCAACACCCCCTCCCAAGGAGCTTAGATATATCCATATCAAAACTAGTTTTATCATTAGATAGGTCTATACAAGCTATGGTTTTAAAACCATGTTATTAAATAGCATAGACTATAGGCCTACCGTACATACCTACCAATAACAAATAAACGGTATCAGTGGTCTGACACATACTTTCTCCCTTTAGTTAATGTAAAAACAACATTCTGTAATAAAACTACTTTTATTTTAAAGGTTTTCTAAATATCATTTAATAATATATTGTTTCAAATACTGTATAATCATCCAATTTCTGAAAATACAATAGGAGGAGCAAAGTTAAATTATTATTCTCGGAATTTTATGGGGGGAACCCCTCCTCGGTAATACCAAGCTTTTTTAATGGGTTTTGTTGGGTGATGTGACCTTACGCCATACCAACTTTCATGGAAAACTGGTAGGAAATACGGAAGAAAAATTATTTTACTTTCCCTCCCTCATACAATAGTAAACGGAGAAAGTATTATTTTCGTCAAAAAATGTTCGATTTCGGGTTGAGTGTGGATATATCCGTTTTGGGGTCCCCTGAATACAAAAAAGTGGGTTTCAACGCGATTTCTGTGTGTGTGTGCGCGCGCGCAGTGTCTGGATGTGTATAGAGCCACAGCCTACCCCGTTGGTCCGATTTATATCAAATTTGGTATGTATATGTATATATTCACCGTATATCCAGGAATTTATTCATTTTTGTTGATTTTTTTATTTTCAATTGTAGTTCACCCTGAAACTCCCTTAAAATCATGAAAGATCAAAATTTCTTGAAAATTGCTCTTACGATTTTGATTAAAATTTTATTGTTTAAAGAACATAAAGTACTTAATTATATGACATCACCCGCATTGCTGTAAAATGTCTTCTGGTGGGCCGAGTGGCGTCGTTGCGCTGGTTCTGGGGAAGAAATATGCTGTGGACTCTATCCAATAATATCTTCTGGTGGGCCGAGTGGCGTCGTTGCGCTGGTTCTGGGGAAGAAATATGCTGTGGACTCTATCCAATAATATCTTCTGGTGGGCCGAGTGGCGTCGTTGCGTAGGTTCTGGGGAAGAAATATGCTGTGGACTCTATCCAATAATATCTTCTGGTGGGCCGAGTGGCGTCGTTGCGCTGGTTCTGGGGAAGAAATATGCTGTGGACTCTATCCAATAATATCTTCTGGTGGGCCGAGTGGCGTCGTTGCGCTGGTTCTGGGGAAGAAATATGCTGTGGACTCTATCCAATAATATCTTCTGGTGGGCCGAGTGGCGTCGTTGCGCTGGTTCTGGGGAAGAAAATATGCTGTGGACTCTATCCAATAATATCTTCTGGTGGGCCGAGTGGCGTCGTTGCGCTGGTTCTGGGGAAGAAATATGCTGTGGACTCTATCCAATAATATCTTCTGGTGGGCCGAGTGGCGTCGTTGCGCTGGTTCTGGGGAAGAAATATGCTGTGGACTCTATCCAATAATATCTTCTGGTGGGCCGAGTGGCGTCGTTGCGCTGGTTCTGGGGAAGAAATATGCTGTGGACTCTATCCAATAATATCTTCTGGAGGGCCGAGTGGCGTCGTTGCGTAGGTTCTGGGGAAGAAATATGCTGTGGACTCTATCCAATAATATCTTCTGGTGGGCCGAGTGGCGTCGTTGCGCTGGTTCTGGGGAAGAAATATGCTGTGGACTCTATCCAATAATATCTTCTGGTGGGCCGAGTGGCGTCGTTGCGCTGGTTCTGGGGAAGAAATATGCTGTGGACTCTATCCAATAATATCTTCTGGTGGGCCGAGTGGCGTCGTTGCGCTGGTTCTGGGGAAGAAATATGCTGTGGACTCTATCCAATAATATCTTCTGGTGGGCCGAGTGGCGTCGTTGCGCTGGTTCTGGGGAAGAAATATGCTGTGGACTCTATCCAATAATATCTTCTGGAGGGCCGAGTGGCGTCGTTGCGCTGGTTCTGGGGAAGAAATATGCTGTGGACTCTATCCAATAATATCTTCTGGAGGGCCGAGTGGCGTCGTTGCGCTGGTTCTGGGGAAGAAATATGCTGTGGACTCTATCCAATAATATCTTCTGGTGGGCCGAGTGGCGTCGTTGCGCTGGTTCTGGGGAAGAAATATGCTGTGGACTCTATCCAATAATATCTTCTGGTGGGCCCAGTGGCGTCGTTGCGCTGGTTCTGGGGAAGAAATATGCTGTGGACTCTATCCAATAATATCTTCTGGAGGGCCGAGTGGCGTCGTTGCGCTGGTTCTGGGGAAGAAATATGCTGTGGACTCTATCCAATAATATCTTCTGGTGGGCCGAGTGGCGTCGTTGCGCTGGTTCTGGGGAAGAAATATGCTGTGGACTCTATCCAATAATATCTTCTGGTGGGCCGAGTGGCGTCGTTGCGCTGGTTCTGGGGAAGAAATATGCTGTGGACTCTATCCAATAATATCTTCTGGTGGGCCGAGTGGCGTCGTTGCGCTGGTTCTGGGGAAGAAATATGCTGTGGACTCTATCCAATAATATCTTCTGGTGGGCCGAGTGGCGTCGTTGCGCTGGTTCTGGGGAAGAAATATGCTGTGGACTCTATCCAATAATATCTTCTGGTGGGCCGAGTGGCGTCGTTGCGCTGGTTCTGGGGAAGAAATAGCTGTGGACTCTATCCAATAATATCTTCTGGTGGGCCGAGTGGCGTCGTTGCGCTGGTTCTGGGGAAGAAATATGCTGTGGACTCTATCCAATAATATCTTCTGGTGGGCCGAGTGGCGTCGTTGCGCTGGTTCTGGGGAAGAAATATGCTGTGGACTCTATCCAATAATATCTTCTGGAGGCCGAGTGGCGTCGTTGCGCTGGTTCTGGGGAAGAAATATGCTGTGGACTCTATCCAATAATATCTTCTGGTGGGCCGAGTGGCGTCGTTGCGCTGGTTCTGGGGAAGAAATATGCTGTGGACTCTATCCAATAATATCTTCTGGTGGGCCCAGTGGCGTCGTTCGCTGGTTCTGGGGAAGAAATATGCTGTGGACTCTATCCAATAATATCTTCTGGTGGGCCGAGTGGCGTCGTTGCGCTGGTTCTGGGGAAGAAATATGCTGTGGACTCTATCCAATAATATCTTCTGGTGGGCCGAGTGGCGTCGTTGCGCTGGTTCTGGGGAAGAAATATGCTGTGGACTCTATCCAATAATATCTTCTGGTGGGCCGAGTGGCGTCGTTGCGCTGGTTCTGGGGAAGAAATATGCTGTGGACTCTATCCAATAATATCTTCTGGTGGGCCCAGTGGCGTCGTTGCGCTGGTTCTGGGGAAGAAATATGCTGTGGACTCTATCCAATAATATCTTCTGGAGGGCCGAGTGGCGTCGTTGCGCTGGTTCTGGGGAGGAAATATGCTGTGGACTCTATCCAATAATATCTTCTGGTGGGCCGAGTGGCGTCGTTGCGCTGGTTTCTGGGGAAGAAATATGCTGTGGACTCTATCCAATAATATCTTCTGGTGGGCCGAGTGGCGTCGTTGCGCTGGTTCTGGGGAAGAAATATGCTGTGGACTCTATCCAATAATATCTTCTGGTGGGCCGAGTGGCGTCGTTGCGCTGGTTCTGGGGAAGAAATATGCTGTGGGACTCTATCCAATAATATCTTCTGGTGGGCCGAGTGGCGTCGTTGCGCTGGTTCTGGGGAAGAAATATGCTGTGGACTCTATCCAATAATATCTTCTGGTGGGCCGAGTGGCGTCGTTGCGCTGGTTCTGGGGAAGAAATATGCTGTGGACTCTATCCAATAATATCTTCTGGTGGGCCCAGTGGCGTCGTTGCGCTGGTTTCTGGGGAGGAAATATGCTGTGGACTCTATCCAATAATATCTTCTGGTGGGCCGAGTGGCGTCGTTGCGCTGGTTCTGGGGAAGAAATATGCTGTGGACTCTATCCAATAATATCTTCTGGTGGGCCGAGTGGCGTCGTTGCGCTGGTTCTGGGGAAGAAATATGCTGTGGACTCTATCCAATAATATCTTCTGGTGGGCCGAGTGGCGTCGTTGCGCTGGTTCTGGGGAAGAAATATGCTGTGGACTCTATCCAATAATATCTTCTGGTGGGCCGAGTGGCGTCGTTGCGCTGGTTCTGGGGAAGAAATATGCTGTGGACTCTATCCAATAATATCTTCTGGTGGGCCGAGTGGCGTCGTTGCGCTGGTTCTGGGGAAGAAATATGCTGTGGACTCTATCCAATAATATCTTCTGGTGGGCCGAGTGGCGTCGTTGCGCTGGTTCTGGGGAAGAAATATGCTGTGGACTCTATCCAATAATATCTTCTGGTGGGCCGAGTGGCGTCGTTGCGCTGGTTCTGGGGAAGAAATATGCTGTGGACTCTATCCAATAATATCTTCTGGTGGGCCGAGTGGCGTCGTTGCGCTGGTTCTGGGGAAGAAATATGCTGTGGACTCTATCCAATAATATCTTCTGGTGGGCCGAGTGGCGTCGTTGCGCTGGTTCTGGGGAAGAAATATGCTGTGGACTCTATCCAATAATATCTTCTGGTGGGCCGAGTGGCGTCGTTGCGCTGGTTCTGGGGAAGAAATATGCTGTGGACTCTATCCAATAATATCTTCTGGTGGGCCGAGTGGCGTCGTTGCGCTGGTTCTGGGGAAGAAATATGCTGTGGACTCTATCCAATAATATCTTCTGTGGGCCCAGTGGCGTCGTTGCGCTGGTTCTGGGGAAGAAATATGCTGTGGACTCTATCCAATAATATCTTCTGGTGGGCCGAGTGGCGTCGTTGCGCTGGTTCTGGGGAAGAAATATGCTGTGGACTCTATCCAATAATATCTTCTGGAGGGCCGAGTGGCGTCGTTGCGCTGGTTCTGGGGAAGAAATATGCTGTGGACTCTATCCAATAATATCTTCTGGAGGGCCGAGTGGCGTCGTTGCGCTGGTTCTGGGGAAGAAATATGCTGTGGACTCTATCCAATAATATCTTCTGGTGGGCCGAGTGGCGTCGTTGCGCTGGTTCTGGGGAAGAAATATGCTGTGGACTCTATCCAATAATATCTTCTGGTGGGCCGAGTGGCGTCGTTGCGCTGGTTCTGGGGAAGAAATATGCTGTGGACTCTATCCAATAATATCTTCTGGTGGGCCGAGTGGCGTCGTTGCGCTGGTTCTGGGGAAGAAATATGCTGTGGACTCTATCCAATAATATCTTCTGGTGGGCCGAGTGGCGTCGTTGCGCTGGTTCTGGGGAAGAAATATGCTGTGGACTCTATCCAATAATATCTTCTGGTGGGCCCAGTGGCGTCGTTGCGCTGGTTCTGGGGAAGAAATATGCTGTGGACTCTATCCAATAATATCTTCTGGTGGGCCGAGTGGCGTCGTTGCGCTGGTTCTGGGGAAGAAATATGCTGTGGACTCTATCCAATAATATCTTCTGGTGGGCCGAGTGGCGTCGTTGCGCTGGTTCTGGGGAAGAAATATGCTGTGGACTCTATCCAATAATATCTTCTGGTGGGCCGAGTGGCGTCGTTGCGCTGGTTCTGGGAAGAAATATGCTGTGGACTCTATCCAATAAATCTTCTGGTGGGCCGAGTGGCGTCGTTGCGCTGGTACTGGGGAAGAAATATGCTGTGGACTCTATCCAATAATATCTTCTGGTGGGCCGAGTGGCGTCGTTGCGCTGGTTCTGGGAAGAAATATGCTGTGGACTCTATCCAATAATATCTTCTGGAGGCCGAGTGGCGTCGTTGCGCTGGTTCTGGGGAAGAAATATGCTGTGGACTCTATCCAATAATATCTTCTGGGTGCCGAGTGGCGTCGTTGCGCTGGTTCTGGGGAAGAAATATGCTGTAGACTCAATCCAATAATATCTTCTGGTGGGCCGAGTGGCGCCGTTGCGTAGGTTCTGGGGAAGAAATATGCTGTGGACTCTATCCAATAATATCTTCTGGTGGGCCGAGTGGCGTCGTTGCGCTGGTTCTGGGGAAGAAATATGCTGTGGACTCTATCCAATAATATCTTCTGGTGGGCCGAGTGGCGTCGTTGCGCTGGTTCTGGGGAAGAAATATGCTGTGGACTCTATCCAATAATATCTTCTGGTGGGCCGAGTGGCGTCGTTGCGCTGGTTCTGGGGAAGAAATATGCTGTGGACTCTATCCAATAATATCTTCTGGTGGGCCGAGTGGCGTCGTTGCGCTGGTTCTGGGGAAGAAATATGCTGTGGACTCTATCCAATAATATCTTCTGGTGGGCCGAGTGGCGTCGTTGCGCTGGTTCTGGGAAGAAATATGCTGTGGACTCTATCCAATAATATCTTCTGGTGGGCCGAGTGGCGTCGTTGCGCTGGTTCTGGGGAAGAAATATGCTGTGGACTCTATCCAATAATATCTTCTGGTGGGCCGAGTGGCGTCGTTGCGCTGGTTCTGGGGAAGAAATATGCTGTGGACTCTATCCAATAATATCTTCTGGTGGGCCGAGTGGCGTCGTTGCGCTGGTTCTGGGGAAGAAATATGCTGTGGACTCTATCCAATAATATCTTCTGGTGGGCCGAGTGGCGTCGTTGCGCTGGTTCTGGGAAGAAATAATGTGGACTCTATCCAATAATATCTTCTGGAGCCGAGTGGCGTCGTTGCGCTGGTTCTGGGGAAGAAATATGCTGTGGACTCTATTCAATAATATCTTCTGGTGGGCCGAGTGGCGTCGTTGCGCTAGTTCTGGGGAAGAAATATGCTGTGGACTCTATCCAATAATATCTTCTGGTGCCGACGTCGTTGCGCTGGTTCTGGGAAGAAATATGCTGTGGACTCTATCCAATAATATCTTCTGGTGGGCCGAGTGGCGTCGTTGCGCTGGTTCTGGGGAAGAAATATGCTGTGGACTCTATCCAATAATATCTTCTGGTGGGCCGAGTGGCGTCGTTGCGCTGGTTCTGGGGAAGAAATATGCTGTGGACTCTATCCAATAATATCTTCTGGTGGGCCGAGTGGCGTCGTTGCGCTGGTTCTGGGGAAGAAATATGCTGTGGACTCTATCCAATAATATCTTTCAGTGGCGTCGTTGCGCTGGTTCTGGGGAAGAAATATGCTGTGGACTCTATCCAATAATATTTTCCCAGTGGCGTCGTTGCGCTGGTTCTGGGAAGAAATATGCTGTGGACTCTATAATAATATCTTCTGGACCGAGTGGCGTCGTTGCGCTGGTTCTAAGAAATATGCTGTACTCTATCCAATAATATCTTCTGGTGGGCCGAGTGGCGTCGTTGCGCTGGTTCTAGAAATATGCTGTGGACTCTATAATAATATCTTCTGTAATCGTGCGCTGGTTCTAAGAAATATTGTATTCATAATAATTTTATTGTTTACATAAAAATATGCTGTCTATATAAATATCTCATATTTTATATATTGCTGTATCTATTACATGTGAGTGGCGTCTTTCTGGTCTAAGGTACCAGATATTGCACCACCTTTTATCTTCTTTTTCAATAAAAACTCTTAGACACAGACTAAATCACCACCGAGTATTAAAAATGATGGCCTATAACATTACATAAATATATCTTCGTATATTTTATTTAAAATCGTTTCTAAAACATTTATAATACAGTACAGAACTAGCTGTGGCTAGAACATTTTGATGGGCCGTCCCCGAAGATAAATATTTTAAACGTACTTCCTGTCTGATGCTTCTTAAACTGCACACAATTTAAAAAAATAATGAAAGCGTTCCATTGTATTTCGAAAACAAGTTGTTAATTTTATCACGAAGGTGAAAAGTCTCGTTTTCGGCTTGTGGTCATGTTTTACGTCAGGGTCATTGAATGTTATGCCTTGTATTACCTTGTACACCAACAAAGGAATACTTAATAATTTACTATCATCAACATTTACGGAACAAAGAAGTGTTATAATTGACTCCAGGATGTAGCGGATCGCAACACAGCTCGCTTTTGGGTCAAGATATTCTGGCCGCGGTTAAAAATACAACTGGTCCTGATAAATCAAAGTCGTTCTTTGCACGTTGGAGATACAAACTGAGGATTTACTTGTCATAAATAAAAGTTCATTAGACAAGGTACATTCCCTGCTCATGAGGACTCTTCACTGTGGTATCTTTGGCAACAGAGTCCCTAACTTTGGTTTGGAATAGAAGGTTTTGTCTAAGAATAAGCACTTTCACCACTTTGTCAACTTACAAATACCTTGGTTTGTTCAGATATATTTATAACAACCATCCCCTTCACACTAATGATCGGGTATTTGTTCCACCGCCACGACAACGCTGTTGTAACCAAATTTTAAGTTCCCTTAGTACAAATTAATATCCTGTAAAAGTACTAACTTTCTAAATATTTAAAATCTTTATACTTTTATATTTACGAAATTAATATGAATCACTTTAAGTGGGACGAAATCCTAAATGTGAAGGGATTCTCACAATAGCTGACCAATAGCTGATCTGTAACTTAAGCCTACATGATGTGTAGCTTATGACACAATAGACGTAAACCAATTATCAAATAAATTTTATATTTTCACGCCATGAACACAAAATTAGTATTTGAAGATAAGCCTAACGCTTTAAATCTGCAAGGATTAGTACATCAAAGGTTTTAAAATATACACATCGTGTGTCGGTTGCTAGTAATTGAGCTAAAAGTTAATGATTCTGGAAAATTAATCAGTTAATATTTGTCTGTAACAATGCCACGTGTCATAACATTTACTTCCGGTACATTCATCAGACTCGCCATTCACTCATAACCTTATTACCCCTATAGTACCAACGTTGTTTGGATCAGAATCTCAAGTGCTGTATAAGAATAAGTAATTTATTCAAATCTTAATATATAAAAATCGTCTGTACGTGTGTTTATAAGTAAACTCCTTCTAAACGGCTGAACAACTTCTGATAAAATCTTTTGTTTGGTTCAAGGGGCTTTGGGAATGGTTTAGATTCGCTATCTGTGCAAATCGGTACCCCCATAGGGTAATAAAAGGGTGCAGTGTCGAGTTTTATAAACTTGGTGTTCACAAAACTAACAGCTGTGATTAAATAATTTGAAAGTTTCTTTAAAATGACATTTGTTTAAATATAAACAACACAATGAAAACAATCAAATTCATTGTTGTGGAATGTTAGATTTAGGCTACTAGAATTAAATAGAAATGAATATACCAAAGGGCTCTGACCCAGAGAGATAAAAATGGTCTAGTGTAAGGTTTAGTGTTACACAATTAGCAGCTAATAGTAGTAGTTCATCTAAAAAACTCAATTTGGGCTCAGCAACGTACGCCGGGTAGCAACAGTAATATTATAAATATTTTTTCTGTCAACAACTAGATATTTCCATCCACAAGTCACTCTGAGACAAGTGCCAAGATATGCGAGGCAAGGTACTACCTCACAATGCTTGATGTCAAAGCTAAATAGAAAATTCGATTAAGCATTCATTAAAAACTGTAAGATAAAGCCTCGAGAAATTTGTATTTTATTTGTATTGTTTTTTAAATGTGTGACTATATTTTCAATAATGATATTAAGTTATTCACAATAAAAGTTAAATAACCCGTAGTAGCAGACCTGTACTAAGCAAGTTTATTTTTTATTTTTTAGGAATTAATTTTGTTGATATGACTGTTATTAATCATAAGTTATATAAGCCTCATAAGGATGTTTACCTTCACCATGGGTAAAGCGTAATTAGGTTCGCTATCGAGAGTTAGGCCAACAAAAAAAATTTATTTTAACCATGCAACAGTGAACTTTCATTAAATGAAGTTATATGCCAACCAAGTTGTATTACACTATTTAAATAATAAGTGAGATATCAGTTTTGACATGTTCCCCATACGTATTGAAGCTCTAAAATACAGCGTACTGTGTTTACCAGATACCACATACCAGTAACAGTTTGACGTGCAGCAAAGATTAAAAAACTACATTATGTTTTGGAGCGGATTTCATTAATAATAAATATTTAATTTTTTGTTCTTTATATATGTAAAACGGGGAGGGGAGGTAAACTAGGGGGTAAGCCCCCATTTTTAGGTTAACCCCCTCCCTGTAAAGCTCCCTTTAGACGGACCGATCTGCATGGATTCTCACCAAATTTAATAAAAACCAGAGGTTTACGAGAATTGTTAACAGTCACACACACAATATAAATGACTCAAACGTATTGTGTTTTTGGACTTCTGGGAACCTCAGAACGAAAAATTGTTCCCAGAACTAATTCTTGTCTAGAAGAACCTTGGTAATAGCTCTATTTTCTATGAGGAATTCGTTAAAAATAAATGAGAATAGTTATAGCTAAGAGATAGTATTATAAGATGAAAATATAGTTTTTGTGTCGTGCATGATAGATACGTATCGTTTTTTGACAGCATTATATAATTAGTATCTGTAATTTAAACATTCAATTTTTAATGTATATTAGTATGTAATCACATGAAAACGGGAGGAGTTTCTCCAACTCCAGAAACGTTGTGTAGTTAAAAACACAGACGCGTTGGAAAAATCCAATAAAAGATATTGAATTATTAATAACCAGCACATTATGAATTTTAAAGACTCCTATATCCAAGCGTGTTTCCTATATTTTCTCTTCATCAGGTGGCGATGAACCCGAAGAACACCGTGTTTGACGCCAAGCGTCTCATCGGGCGGCGTTACGACGACTCCAAGATCCAGGAAGACATGAAGCACTGGCCCTTTGTCGTCGTCAACGAGGGAGGAAAGCCCAAGATACAGGTGTGTGACGCATGGACACTACATTCATATACAAGGTACAATGTAAAACATTTGAAACTGCAAATAATATTTGTCTCACGTCTATTGTATCCACACCAATAATTCTACATTACTTCATCTTAACCCTAACTGTTATTTGACCTAGTTGAAAATAATATTGAAAAAAATATTTTGCATTATTTTGACTTGTGCTAGTGTTTGGTCTCTCAGAACCCAAAGACAATGCAAATCACAAATCGCTCTGCTCGAAGGTAAATTCATTATGGGTGGGCACTAGTGGAAAATATCACAACTTGTTAATCACTCTGGCCGCTGCATGGAGACTTAACTTTACATTTAAATTAATATCATACCGATTATAGAGCAGTGTTACTCTCGTACACTTGAGGGTTAAAACACGATACTTCTCCACTTTAAATTATTTTTATTTGACTCGTTTTATCCAACACAGAGTATTACCAGAGTCCCTATAATCCTAAATACATGATTGAGATAAAGGTTACCACATGGAGTTTAAATTATATTTTCAATGTAATCTGGATTATAACACTTTGATCTACAGTACTGTGTCACTATTAATATACAGCACTACATACGTACAAAATGCTGATTAAATACAAAACCCGGTAACTTACTTTACCGAGTACTTTACTATACCGTTGAGCGATGTCTAGCTACACTCAAATTACACCACAATAGACTCGATTCTCGGTCTGACTCTTTATCATCGCTTTCCGCTAAAATACTTTTCGAACACTTGAGTTAATTTCCAGTAATGACCACGATCGAGTAAAAATTAGGCTTACGGACGACACTGTTTTATCATCATTTGTTTTTATATATCAAAGTGAGTGTCGTGTTTTTTATTTATAATGACGAGTCCATAACGGACAGGAAGTCCCTGCAGGAACACTAGATGCCACTGAGGCAAAAGATGTAGTGGACAAACCTATATGTTAACAACTGTGGATAAGACGAAAGTTAATTGGTCTAAATACACAGTTTGGGTATAAAATAATGGATTATATAAGTACCTTTAATGCAACTGTACACGACATTTCTGGATATCTGAATAACTTAGTATTCAAAACATGGTGCGATCACAATTAGTTTGGATTACCGGGACTCTGGTGTATTTGTATCCTGGGAATCCCCTCCCATTCAAGAAAGTCCACTCCCGAAGGATTAGGAGGTCAAATTTGTACACAAAGATAATTTTCCAGAATCCAAAAGACATATTCTACTGAATTTACCTTAAGGGCAAATATTTTTTTAAACTACGCACATTAATTCAAATTCAACTTCTCAACAACGGTTCTATTGTAGGTTGAAGGCATGAAGTGACATCTACTCATCTGAATTAGCATGTTTTTGTTACTAAAGGTTGAATACAAGGGCGAGCTAAAGAAGTTCGCTCCGGAAGAGGTGAGCTCCATGGTGCTGACTAAGATGAGGGAGATAGCGGAGACATACCTGGGAGGCAAAGTCACCGACGCGGTAAGTAACATATAGTACAAATCGCAGATAAATGTCTGGGACTTCATGTCCCACTACATAGGCCTACCAGGCGGTAGTAAACTTCTCAAAAAGGAAAAAAGCCTTAAAAATATTCTCTCATTTCAGGAGAAATTAGTGTCGAATTACTGAGATGCGGTCTTGTTTAGTTACGATGGCTGACATGTTTCTTAAGCAGGACTGTTACTTTAATAGCCCGGCATCCAATGGCATCTGAGAGACCTACAGTTTAACATGGGATCCGAACCACGTGTTATCATAATAAACCATTGTTATCTGTATATTATACAAACGTCAAAGCCCTGACTCACTTATCACTACTCCCACTTCCTAGAGACTACCTAGAGAGCTGAAACTTTGGATGTATATTCTTTAGATTGAAAATAGGAAGGTATGTTGGTTTTTTTAGTCGATTCTCCATAGCCTATACGCATTCAAAGTTCTCACGTTAATCTTATGGGGAAATTAATTATGTTTTGGATTCCAACATATGTCGTCTTAAGGTATAAACAGCCATTTTTATTTGAATTTTTCTCAGTACAGGTTTTTGACATTATGTTTTATAATAAAAATGAAATGTTTATTTGTTGGCCAAACTAAAAATGATTACAATGTTTATACATATTACATTACGTTTATTATAATAATCAGTTGTTGTATATATTTTTATATTTTCCTTTTGTTATCTGATATATATATGTATGTATGTATAAATGGTTTATATTGTATATTATTATTGAATATTTGATATTGTCTGTGTATGTACTTGTGCATGTGAGATTGTGTACTTACCAGACTGTAAAATGATCAAAGTTACCCTGGTATACCACTTCGGACATAAAAAGTCTTAAATCAACTTTGAAAAAATACATATGTTGAACTGGTTGTATTTTAAGAACTAAAATACAACTTTTTAACTGTCACGTTTTCACTCTTTCATATTATTCTTCAAAATTTATTTTGTGTAGTTCTTAATTGTTAAATGTACCTACCTGTGTTTTGAATGTTCCACCCCAGCATAGATAAGATTAGATTACTGAAATGGCGACTCTACCATGCACAAGCTAGGTATTTTAAGCCAAGTATGTATGAGAAATGAGTGTAAGATGGTTGTGGCGCGATCTTGTAGTCTTGTTAGGTACTGACTAAGGCTGACATGCTCCTTATACAGGACTGTAAATTAATAGTCCAACAGCCGATGGCAACTAAGGGACTTACAGTTTAACGTGGAATCCGAACCACTGCCTCTGAATTACGAATTGGTCTAATCTTGAGGATGGTCTTTGCGGATTAACGTAGTATTCAATAGTGCGGACGTAATCCACACAAGAGAACACTACACCCACCGAAAATCGCTCACAACTATCCACAATTCGTAACCACCGCTGAATTACAGGATTCCGCCACCATTTGAGAGCATATTGAAGTCGAATCTACTAGTATGTAAAAATATAGGTAGTGTAAGAAGTAGAAAATTGTTACAAAAATTTCTCAAAAATAAAAATTTTGAATGACAAATTTTAATTTTGAATGCAGGGTGGAAACGTGTTTTTCCCGATTTAAATTTTCGCCCAACCCAATGCCAAGATGACATTCACCTTTTACAACCACGTGTTCGAAAGAATTTTCATCCATCGGTTTTTAAAGTAGGCGTACCGGTACTGCTATTTTGTAGTTATTAAACATTTGTTATTAAACAGGTGATCACAGTCCCAGCATACTTCAACGACTCACAGCGCCAGGCCACCAAAGACGCCGGCGCGATCGCAGGCCTCAACGTCCTTAGGATCATCAACGAGCCTACAGCAGCCGCGCTGGCCTACGGGCTCGACAAGAATCTCAAAGGCGAGAAGAACGTACTCATCTTCGACCTGGGAGGCGGTACTTTTGATGTCTCTATCCTGACTATTGACGAGGGCTCGCTATTCGAGGTCAAGTCTACCGCTGGGGATACTCATCTTGGTAAGCTGAGAAATTATTCGGATCTAACTATTAGTTTTAAATGTAGATGGTAAGACAGGATTGGTGTACTTATACACCCGATAACTCTTTGCAAAATGCTAATCGATCAGTTGTTTGTGTTTCCTATGAAGAAGAATCCCCTTCATAAAGTAATGAACGCTTACGAATTTAACACTTACCGGAAATATTTTGTTTTCTTCAGGCGGTGAGGACTTTGACAACCGACTGGTGACTCATTTCGCGGAAGAGTTCCTGCGGAAGTTCAAGAAGGATCTGAAAGGCAATTCACGTGCGTTGCGGAGACTGAGGACCGCGTGCGAACGTGCCAAGCGCACTCTGTCGTCCAGCACCGAGGCAAGCCTGGAGATAGACGCTCTGCACGAGGGCGTTGACTTCTACAGCAAGATCACCAGAGCCAGGTGAGGAAATGAGGGAGCTCTTCAATAACCTTCAGATTATATAAACTGTACAACTAGGCCTTGGCACAGAACTGGATAACTTCGGGAACACTGCATTTTAACATAAAATATCTTAGCTTGATTTTGACAGATTTACTTGTAATTAAGTACTGTACAACATTTCAGCTCATATCACACAATTATGTGGTACTGTATTGGTAAGAATCAAGGTGTGTAAATTTCAGGTTTGAAGAGCTGTGTATGGATCTGTTCCGGTCAACCCTGGCACCCGTGGAGCGAGCATTAGGGGATGCCAAGTTAGACAAGGGTCAAATACATGACGTTGTGCTCGTTGGTGGCTCCATCAGAATACCCAAGATTCAGAAGATGCTGCAGGTTTTAAAATCAAACAGTCTTATTTAGTCTTAAGTGAAATCAATCATTATTTTCAACTGAACATAAGTGTCTGGCTAAGTTAAAAAAGTGTGTTATGAAATTGGATTACTTCATATGTTTTATAAATTTTACATTGGAGATGGTAAAAATTTGGTAATATTTCACATAATAATTAGTCTCAAGAGATTTTGAGTAGAGCCTATTTAATTAAAAATCAGTCAAACATATTGCTTTGGAGCCTTAAATTTACAGCTTCACACACTGCTTGAACACATGCTTACATTACATCTTGTATTACAAATACTTCACAGCCAACTCAAATGCTGTTTTTAACCCTTGCCTTCCTGGGTCAACTCTTTGTTACATTCAGTCCTGAGTACCATTTCACACACCTCCTTTTTAAAAAAATTGTTTAAAATTTTTTTATTGCTGGAAACTATTTTAATAATCTAACAGGCTACTTAAACTGATAAGTTTGTAAGTAATATAAAATTGTTTATTTAGTAAAGTACATAATCAATATGTAAATTAAAAGAACCTTTCTACATAGCAAAATTTGATGAATATTGTAAACATTTCCTAAAACTACAATAGAATTATGAGTAAAATGACAAAATGTTCACTTATTGCTATTTTTTTATTTCAAATGTTTTAATGAATAAAAAATTATAGATATTAAGGTAAACACATATTATCAATCAAATTGATTGAGACAGCTACTTATGAGCTATTTTTATCGTATGCCATAAATTTACATGTAGGGCCTATTGTAAACTTTTGTTGTACCCTCAAGGCATACAGGTTTTTTACTGCCATCATCATTACTACTGTCACTTTTACAAGTCTCTTCACTTCTAGTGACATTTTTACTGCCCTCAATATTGAAAAAGTTTGAGCATTCCATACTCTTTTTCATTTTCACCTACTTCAGATTCTATTCATATTCAAAGAACTGTGGTCACTATGAATTGAAATGTTATCATCTGAAGCAAGTTCACTCCATACAGTGTCCAAATGCCAGTTTTCGAGTCTATCTTCAAAATAAGAGTCTAAAACAAAAACGAGACTAAGGGCTGGGACTTAAATTCATTTCAGGCTGGGTCCGGTTACTCAGACCACTGACAACAATAAAATCTATAAATAATACTAAGGCCATGACTGGCATATGACAGATGATAGGGATAGGGATCGTTTTAAGTAGTAGGGAGGAATGACTACTTGGCATAGCTAGGAGCAACATTATTTGAAACCCTTAAATTTAAGTAGATTAATAACTCATGAGGTATGTGAGACCGGACCCAGGAGACTAAGCGATGGATTTTGTCCCAGTCCTTCGTCTATAGTCATTGTGTAGTTGTCAACCACTCAAATGTTTCTCTTATGAAAGGATTTCTTCTGCGGTAAGCCTCTTAACCTGTCCATCAATCCCGATGAGGCAGTGGCCTATGGGGCGGCGGTCCAGGCAGCTATCTTGTCTGGCGACACGAGCTCCCAGATCCAGGATGTGCTGTTGGTTGATGTCGCACCGCTGTCTCTGGGCATCGAGACGGCTGGAGGAGTCATGACTAAGATAGTGGAAAGGAACTCACGCATCCCCTGCAAGCAGACCCAGACCTTCACCACGTACACGGACAACCAACCCGCCGTCACCATACAGGTCCTGATCTCATTCAACCGTAACGCTAATTATTAGTTCATTATACAGGGTGTTTATAAAAGAATCATCAGGTTTTAAACATTTTATTGACGTTAATGTTAAACAAATAAGGATAATAAATCAAAAGAAAGGATAACTTAAATTTTTCATAGGTACCCCTAAAACTGTTCAATGTGGTTTCTATTAGCCGTGAAGCAAGTTTCCAATCTATGCTGTAAATTGTCCCATACTCCGGCTAGCATTGCAAGGTTAATTGATTCTACGGCATGGGAATTTTCCCATGGAGCTCTTGAAACATTTGAGGAGTTGGCAGTATATAAACTTTGTGTTTTATCCATAGATTAAAATCACACACCACCAGATGAGGAGATCAAGGGGGCCATTTGAGAAGGGCCAAGTCATTATCGTTACATGTGCCAATCCACCTCTGAGGTATGACCTCTGAGGAGGTCATTTAAGAAGTTACGAACTTCACAGTGCCAGTGAGATGGGGCCCCGACCTGCTGAAATACAAACCCTTCTGAGTCTTCTCTCAATTGAGGAAAAAGCCGGTGTTCCAACATGTCAAGATAGGCGGCTCAAGTAACACGTTTTTTCCGGAAAGAAAAATGGTCCATAAACTTTTTGGTTTTCCTTTTACCGCAGAAAAAAATACACTTTAGAGTATCCCTCTCATGTTCTACGAAAGCATGTGGAATCTCAGATGCCCAAATACGCACGTTATGTTTGTTAACCTTTTTATTCTATTCTAAATGCAATTTAGCCTCATCACTAAATACAAGATGACTGGAAAATCCTCCGCACTGTAGATTGTTGTTGGGGCCATTGAAGTACTGTCTACTCTAGCCACTGTTTCTAAGGGAACTCTTGTGCGACCACTGCTTTTACATCATTCATAGTTCTTAAACTGGGGACACCAACATAAAATGCTCTTGTGTGAAGGAGGAGTCCATCTAAAATGCCTCCGAAACTCACGCTGGACGGTCATAAAAACACAAAATGTTTTTTTCTTAAATTGTAATCATTTTGAAAATTATGCAAATAAACACAAAACTAAGACTGATTTATTGAACAGCTTATTGTAAAACTTGGAAACTGCTTTTTAAGCTCACGTTTCAAAAATTAATATGAGACAAGAATTGGGTGAGGTACGTGCATTTAAAACCTGATGATATTTTTATGAACACCCTGTGTTGTTAGAATGTGATCTACAACTTTTTAGCTCATTCGAAACTTAAAGTTCTCAGCAGTTTTCACAAGAAATTTCAAATGAGATTATTCCAGTGACTTTATTACTACTGCCACAAGTGTTTCAGTTTTGTAAAGTATAAACAATTCAAAATTTTAATGTTATACTAAACAAATATTATCTGCCTATTGATTGTTTTATGTTTACATTTTAGCTCCTAATGTTTTATCAAGCTAGTCAGTAATAAGACTATAATATCGGCGCACCCCAATCATCTTACTCATTTCCCATTTATACTTTGGTTTAAAATACCTCCCTGTATAGGTCGCCATTTCACTAAATAACTAACTTGGGAAATAAAAATAGGTTTTGATACTTTAAAACCTCTTATATAACCTCTTTTAGCGAATTTCCCATAGGGAAGAAACTATTACTGTAGGTCTCATGGGAAGTCTTAAGCCCGAGATCATGATATTTTTTAGGTGTTTTTTTAGGTTATTTTCGTGTTTAGGTGCCCAGAGGCCAAAAACAGTAGTCATTAAAATGGAATAAATGTATAAATTGTAAAAATGTATTTATCATGGCAGCTACCCTGCACACACTTTTCCCATGTTAATCATATAGAGAATATGCATACTCCTTTATTTATGGACAGATGTTTTGTCTTTGAGTTTTATTTACATTAGAGTAATCCGCAATGTCCTGCAGGTGTTTGAAGGGGAGAGGGCGATGACCAAGGACAACAACCTTCTCGGTACGTTCAACCTGGCAGGCATACCTCCAGCACCCAGGGGCGTTCCCAAGATAGAGGTGACCTTCGACTTAGATGCCAATGGTATCCTAAACGTTTCCGCTAAAGAAAGCAGCACCGGCAAGTCGGAGAAGATCACCATCCAGAACGACAAAGGTCGCCTCAGCAAGGAGGAGATAGAGAGGATGCTGGCAGAAGCGGAGAAGTATAAAGCAGAAGATGAGAAGCAGAGGGAAAGGATTGCAGCAAGGAATCAGTTGGAGAGCTACACTTTCAGCGTTAAACAGGCGGGCGAAGAGGCTGGTGACAAGCTGACAGCTGAGGAGAAGAAGAAGATACAGGATAAATGTGCAGAAGTGACATCGTGGCTGGATGCTAACACGCTGGCGGAAACTGAGGAATTTAAGGATAAACTGAAGCAGCTGCAGGCAGAATGTTCCCCGCTGATGACCAAGCTACACCAGAGTGGAGGGAAAGGACCGACTGTCGAGGAGGTTGATTAAACATACTTACTACCTATCAAGTACTGTCATCTACCCAATTAAATTGCATACAATCATTTCATTATTTATTTCATCAAGTGTACTAGACTAAATTTTAATGTGTTTATTCTGTCTATTACTAATCCATGTTTGATGTAAAAATATATTTTGGTCACAATTTGTTTTAATATTCCCAACCACCACCTAATAACTATTTTTTATTGTGAAATGCCTTATGTTGCTGCTAATAGAACAAAATATGATAAATAGTAAAGAGCTGTAATACTGTATAACCATTATTTCTTACTTTGTAAATGTATGGTATATTTTGGCACAAAAGAGTCAATTCTATAGAATATCTAGTTATATTAGAAACATGGCTGAATATCACTAAATGTTTTAGAGTCAGCACTGTAGATACGGTACTTGACTATTGCTGCATGCCCTGTTATGGCACAACTCCATCAGAGTTGTTCAGCATAGTAACATCTGCCAAGGATGTTACTTACCTGGCCAGATCAACTCTAATCAATCTCTTCAGGTTTGGATATTTGAGCCAACCTTTCTCTCTTACCCCTTTACACTTTTATTTTTGGTTCTAGTTGTGAAAGCTTCCAATGAACTATTATCTGACTTGATTATTAAGATAACTACAATCACTAGGGAAAAGAAAAAAACTTTGAAACAATTTGAAAGTATCCATAGTGTTAGGTTTTCCTGGTATATTTATTTATTGTAAATGAGTAGCTTATTAGTTGAGATCTACCAGTAATGTGATAATGACACTATATATATCTTCACTTAAGTGAAGTAAAATTAAAGTCAAGACAATTGTCTTGACTTTAAGTGACAACAGGAAATGTTCATCATATTACTAATCATTACCGGACTAAGTAATTAACAATATTTCAAGTAGTATGCACAATATACAGTCTAGGTCAAAGATATATATAAATTAATTTCGTGTTGAAATACAGTAATAATACCCCCGTCGCAGCAGACCTGCGTACTCAGCGAATTTCCTAATCAATAATATAATAATAATAATATATGACAAGTTTTATAAAAATCTGTCCATAAACATGAGAATTATTAGTCTATTCTCCATAAGATTGACATGGGAAAGAGTGTGCAGGTTTGCTGCTGTGAGGAACACTGAAAGTAGGCATTTCTACCAAAAATAATTTTTATTTTTAACATTTATACTAACTTTCATCAACATCTGTCCATAAATAGGAGTTTGCCTATTCCCTATATGATTAACATGGGAAAAGAGTATGAAGGTTTGCTGCCATGATAAACACATAAACTATGTTTTTTAAGCATAAATGGATAGATCTCAACCACATGAAGCTAAATATCAAGTTTTATCCAAAAATATTGATTAATATGGAAAATATTAATTTTTCCCTATCCTCCATAAGATTAACATTGGAGCCCCACAATACAACGTACTGTGTTTAGATTTTTTTATATCTCAGTAACCGTTGGAGATAGAGAAAAACGTAAATGCTAGTTGTGTGTTTTTTAAGCTATTCATAATATAAAAATATAATTATTAAAACAATAGTATGAAAAACGCAAATTTTCTCACACCAAAACTCTCCCAAATTTATTTTTACGATTTTTAGTCTCATTATTTTCTAATAAATAACTCTATCTGACAACATATAATCATATTAATTATACAATATACTTATTTATATTATCTATAAAACATATAAATAATATTCTATATATAAATATTTATAATTGTTTTTAGGATAAAAATTTTCAAAAATAATTTACTCATTTTTGTATTTAATAATACATCACAAATTTTCTCAAGTTTCAACGGGAAAGTAATAAGAAATTGATAAAATTTATTATTAAAAAAATATTAATATAATTTAATAAATTATAATATTTTAAATAATAATTATAAAATTTAGTTTTTCAAATAATCTTAAAAATTCTATAAAATTTTAAACTTTTTTGGTGAAATAAAAGTCAAATTTTGAAACCAAAAAACCAAACTTTTTTTTTTGTACAAATATTTTTTGCGTTTTCACATGTATAAAATTTTAATTTTAATATTTCTCTGGAACATAAAAAAAAAAATAATATTTTTTTAATAGTTATAGATATTTAACAAGTAAGTCATTTTCTTAACTTTACATGAAAAATATTTTTTAATTCTAAAAAACAGCAAAAAATAAACTACAACGTGGACTGACAATACTTTCTTTAAGAAAATTAATAAAGAAATCTGTAATAAAATATCATGTTCTACAAAGTAATTCTAAATATCATTTAATAATTGATTGTTCAAATATCTGGGGGGAACATAATACCAAGCTTTTTTGAGCTGGTTTTTGTTTGGTGATTTGACCTTACACTTCATACCAAGTTTCATGGAAAACGGGTGGAAAGTAAGGAAGAAATTGATTTTTTTATATTTTCCATAAGAATAACATTGGGCGCTTTCAGACAACGTACTGCGTTTATCGTGGATAGTAAATTTAACTTTTCTCTGGAACCGTTAGTCGTAGACGAATAATTCAAAATACTAATTTGTTTAGCTGGTTTCAATGGTACCAGTCAAGTTATACTTTACTTTTATTGTTTTCGCTGAAATTTAAAAATTTAATTTATTTGACATTTAAAAGCTCATAACTTTTGAACCGTCATTTTTACAAACATGCGGGTGGTGTCAAATTATTTAGTGCTCTGTGCACTATAAACTATCAAATTTTAATCAAAATCGTTAGAGCCATTTTTGAGAAAATTTGATTTTTTAAGGGTTTTTAGGGGTGAACTAACCTTAAAAATCAAAAATTCAAAAAAAAGAAAAAAAACACCTGGAGATACGGTGACTATATATATACATGCCAAATTTCATCTAAATCGGACAAACGGGGTAGGCTGTGGCACTGTACACATCCAGACACACACACACACACAGACAGACACACGGACGGACAGACATCACACCAAAACCCACTTTTTTGGATTCAGGGGACCCCAAAACGGATATATCTACCCTCAACTCAAATTCGAAAATTTTGACGAAAACAATACTTTCTCCATATACTATGTATAAGGGGAGAAAGTAATGATACAAACTATGATAAGTTTGTATTTTGCACTTTTTCTCTCCAGTGGTTACCATTTTTCCCATCATTTTCACAAGCATGGGCAATTATTTAATCAATAATTAGTAGTCAGTAAAAACTTGTGAACCAATGTTCTATTCAATGTTTCTGTGAATTTGTACGGTACATGACTTTTAAAATTACACTATTGTGTGGGCAAATGAAATAAAAAAAATCAAATAAATTTCAAAGAAACAATTGTACCTGGATATTTGCTTGATCAGCAGAAAAACAGCTGAATATGAAATTGCAACTCTCCTCAATTGGTTACTTCTCAGTCAGTAGCTTACTAAGGAAGGTAGCAATCATAACTGGTTATCATATGTTGATATTTCAATTTGTTTGCCTAACCCTGGTACAACACTAGTGTTTTCGTTTGTGGAATATGAGTTTTTATGTTTAAAGTAACAATATTGTGTGATGGATAGTAGTTTCGATTCAATTTTTTATTCAATGGAGGAGAAAAAGGTAAGCTAATTCAGGTACCCTTCTTAGTTAATAAAATTAGTCATTAGTCCATGAGCTATTGGCTGAAATAATTGCTCTAGCCCAATGGCAAATTTTTTGCTAAACCAACCTCTTTATTTCAAAAGGGTACTTGAAAGCATATTAAGGAAAGAAGTCCAGATCATGGGTGGAGTTAAGGGGAGACATGGGGGGACGATGCCCCCAGACCTCTTAAAGTTTTTGTATTTTGATACCTATCCTAATAGTTCTATTATAATTTTTTATTTGACATAGATATTTTGATGAGATTTTACTGTGGTTGTATGTTAGTTGAAAGTAAATATTTCTTTTTCTCTATTTTTAGGCTATATTGTGACAAAAACTAGGAAATTTACTCCTCCGTACCCCCCACCCCCCCCGATGCGTAACCTCTAACTCCACCCAAGGTCCAGTTCCTAAAATTTTTGTGGGTATCCGGGTTTCTACTCCATGGACTCTTGCCAGTTCAAGACCTTAACGGTTAGGCTAGCCATACATAATGTTTCTTCATCTTGAACAGAGTGGCAACTTTAGACTGAACTAAGTATTTCCTACTATATATCTATTAAATGTACTTTATTACAAATGACGTCATGTTACATGCTAAAAATTTACATGGTTGATGCTATAAATTCCTCTTGGTGTCCCCAATTGAGGGGACCATTATTTAAATAGGAGCACTAGTTTACAAAAAATATTGCAGGAGTAGCAGACAAAACAACAATAATTATAAAAAAACTCTCAAGTACAGGCAAACAGAGCGGATATAGCAAATAAAGGAAGGAACTAAATAAAAAAAGTTAAGTAAAAAATAAACGGTATCAGTGAACTAACCAAATACTTTCTGACATAAGTAAATTTAATAACAACAATCTTTAATAAACAATCTTATTCTTTAAAGTTTATCTAAATATCATTTAATAATATATTGTTTCAAAAATAATTACCCAAATTTCAGAAAATAAGAACAAGAGAAACACAGTTAAATTAATTATTAGAATTTTATGAGGGAGACCCCCCGATAATATTAAGCGTTTTTTAAATGGATTTTTTGGGTGATGTAACCTTACCCTGCATACCAAGTTTCTTGGAAAACGTTTGGGAAGTGAGGAAGCTATTGACTGTTTAATATTCTCCGTAAGAATAACATTGGCCGCTCTCAGAAAACGTACTGTGTTTATCATAGACAGTAAATTTAATTTTTCTCTGGAACCGTTAATCACAGACATATAATTCAAAGTACTAATTTCTTTAGATTTTTAAGCTGGTTTCAATAGTGATAGTCATATTATACTTTACCTTAATCCTTTTCGCAGAAAACTTTTAACACTCAAGCTTGCAGAGTTTTCCTCCGCACGTTTAGTTATTGTTAAAATAAACATGCATATCGGGTATCGGCAGCCGTGCCAGGCTTCCTACCTCACGCGTGCCTCATTCCAGGAATCCCCCAAAACTATTTACAACCCCAACACTCCTTTTTTTTTAGAGTTGCAATACAGTGAAGTGATGTCAGTTTGCGGAGGCTTTTTCTAAACGGAATACACGTATGAACGTGTGTGTGTGTGTAAACTAAAATATAATTTTGTTTTTATTTAACTTATAATACTGTCATTTAATATATTTGGTTTGCATCGATGTTCAATTTTTATTATTGCGGAACAATACTCCACATACGCCCTCTCTCGTAACACCAATCTTATACTAGAAAATTACTAACTATGTTAGAAAGGTGTGCACACTTCAACCTAAGCAGAGGATACATGAAAAGGGAGATTGTGATCCTCTCAGATAGCCAGGCTGCCATTGGAGCCTTGAGCTCAGCAGCCTTCAGATCCAAGATGGTCTGGGACTGTCGGAGCAGTCTAGATCAATTGGGGAAGAGCAACAAGTTGTCACTACTTTGGGTACCTGGGCACCAAGGTGTCCAGGGGAATGAAGTAGCAGACAAACTGGCTAGGGTAGGGGCAGCCACCCCCTTTGTTGGACCGGAGCCAGGTTGTGCACTGGAGGACTCCTTTTTCAAAAAGAAATTAAAGGAGGAAGAGAAGGAAGCCAGAGGGAAAGCCTGGACTGTTCATTCAGGATGCCGACAGGCTAAGGAAATGCTTGGAGTGCATAATATAAGAAGGTCTGAGACCATGATCAGGCTTAAGAAAAACGATCTAAGGATACTGACGGGATTTCTAACCGGACACTGTAGGCTCAGGGGTCATCTGAGCAAGATGGGCATTGTCCAAGAGGGTGAATGCCGCTTCTGCCAATCTGGGGAGGAAACACCTAGACACCTATTGGCTGAGTGTGACGCGATAGGTCAGAAGAGAGCCAGAAGCTTGGGTGTTTATTACTATGTTTTTTTACTCAAATGTAGTAATTAATTAATTTAATTAACAATGGTTGCGGAACAATACTCCACATACGCCCTCTCTCGTAACACCAATCTTATACTAGAAAATTACTAACTATGTTTATTACTATGTTTTTTACTCAAATGTAGTAATTAATTAATTTAATTAACGATGGAACTTTGTATTTTATCAATTTATTTGACATTTAAATGCAATACTATATGTTATAAAAGCAAGTAAGATGGTTTGAATTCATGCGATTTAGCGTTGTGGAGTAAAACTCTGCATGCGCCCTCTCGCGTTTCACCAGTGAAATGCCCGCTCAAGGGTTAAAAGACATGTAAAAGCCCATAATATTTTAACCGTAATTTTTACAGATTTAATACTTGTGTCATATTAATTAGTACTCTATATACTACATACTACTAAATTATAATCAAAATCCTTAGAGTAATTTTTGATAAATTTATATTTTTGATGTTTGTCAAGGGTTTTTAGGGATGAACTACCCTTAAAATCAAAAATTAAAAAAAACACTAGGAGATAAGGTGAATACCATACATAAATACCAAATTTCATCTAACAACGGGGTAGGATGTAGCTCTGTACACATCCAGACACACACACACACACACACACACACACACACACACAGACATCACGTTGAAACCTACTTTTTTATTTTTTAGGTTTCCGCAAAACAATAATGTTAAAGTATCATTTGACTACCACGATTGAAACCAGCTTAATAAACTAAACAAATTAGTGTGTTGAATTATTTGTCTACGACTAACGGTTCCAGAGAAAAGTTTAATTTACTGTCTATGGTAAACACAGTATGTTGTCTGAGAGCACCCAATGTTATTCTAACGGAGAATGGATTAAAAAACAATTCCATCCCTATTTCCCAACCGTTTTCTATGAAACTTGTTATGCAGGTTTCATAATATTTTTTATTTTTTAATGTTTTAATATATTTTTTTAATATTTTATTTTTTTAGGGTTTTTAATATTCACATCACCCAACAAAACACAACCAAAAAGTTTGATATTACCTTGGGGGGAGGGTTGTCCCCACATAAATTCTAACAATTCATTGAAATTTTTTTCTTGTTTCTGTATTTTCAGAAATTGGATGATTATTTTGGAAACAATAAATTATTAAATCATAAAAAAGCATGTATAGCCATATCAGTTTGGAATTACATAAATTTACCAACAAAAATATCATATTACAAATGCATATATATATGTATAGAAAGAGAGAGAGCTTTCTGAATTGGACTTTTGAAAGTAGTCACCAATTCATATCTGACATTATATGAATTGACATATACTTCACTAATACTTTCCTTCCATTTACAGAGACAAATTTAAAACTAGAGAGACTGAATATGTGTGCATGGTCAAATCTATCAAAACAGTGAATATAAATGCTACCTATAGAGCAAGAGACTATTCAATGCAAATGTGTAGAAAGAGAGAGTAAAGACTGACAAGTTACCATCAACAGTGCTACAGTATTAACCAGTAATGGCTATTTTGAGCAAAGAAAAGTATCGGCTTATCAAGCACTTGGATTGCCATGTACTGCATCCTTGGACCAGCAGTTGCTCCCACAATTCCTTGCTGTTATTCTGGAAATCTTTCAAGGGTAGTGCTCGGTTCTTCAGTGTAATCTATTTGGTAAGTATATCTGCCTTTTTTGTCTCAGACTAGACCTTTTTTTTCTTAAATATCCTTTTCTTATAAATACTTTAAATTAACCAAATAAACAGTTCCTTTCCATACAACTTTTAGATTGCTAAATTTTAAAGGATTAGTTTTGTGCACCAACTTGAAATTTAGATGAGAAAGGAACACTTGGGCAGTCTACCCACTTATTGAGAAAAAAACCCAAACCATTTTGGCCTAGACTCATCAGGCCTCTGAACATGCTAAGATAGTTTATAAATAATTTAAATGTATTCATACAACTCATATTAACCCTTAATAGGTTGCACAGTGTAAAAACTCTGCAGCTAATAATGCTTTTTGTATTGTATAAGACACAATTCAACTTTAAAAGACAATTGTTTGCTAATAGCGAGGATGCAAGTGAAAATAGTAAACCCACTCAAGAAGATGCCAAAAGGAAGGAATGAATGGGAATTGAATGGGAAGGATCAGATCAATCCGTAGATGAATAATTGCAGCAGGGTGATCACAATTATTATATTATTGCTAGATATGAAGCCATTGTTTATTTTGCCGACTAGAAAACAATTTTAGACTAAAAAGTTAAAGTAAACATGTCTTTAGAGGACAAATTAGTGTATAAGGAACTTTTAATGCTATGCAACCTATTACATAATTACTTTGCGCCAACCGATTAAGGGTTAAATAGAATGTGTTGAATCATTCCTTTTTCTAAACTGTAAAGGATAGAAAACTCTAATCAAATAAAAATATAAATAATTTTGTAAGTTTATTACTGATTATACATAATTTCTTCCTCAGACCCACTTAGGTTTCAATTCACAGTCAAACCAAAGTTATCAAATAACCTCTTTATTCCCTCCCTCTTCTTTAAGAAGTTGAGAGATATGAGAACAGTTATAGTTATAGTTCTATGGAAAAAACATAAATCTAGTAAACAGTCTGAGAACTTCATACAATTTTTAAGCTAGAGGTTAAAAACAGTTCACACTCAAAAACTGCAAAAATAGAGGTAAACACTAGATTTATACTAAATCCTAACATGGAGGTTGATCTAAATAATAAAATTTAAAAAGTGACCAGTCAAACAGTAAAAAGATAGATTGAACAGATATCAGCTAAGAGTAATAATAGTTAAATCACTTTTATGTTTCCTCCAGCTAGTAATAATATCAAGTGTATATCAATAACAGACTATTAATTTTATCATAGTGACACTTAATTTCATACCTACTGACAAAATTCACAGTTAAATCCTAAACTCGAATGGTTTATTCACACAAATAAACCAACGGTTGGTTTATACAAACGATTCAAATATTGATTGTCAATTATTGATGAAATCATAGCTGAATAATACGAACAATATAAGTAGCAGCAAATAAAAATACAATATCCATAATATCTTTAACGAGGTGTGACAGCGTCTTGTTATCTAAGCATGCTTTTGTTGGTTAGCAGCGGTGAACTAGTGATAAGGGTGTTCTTTGTACCGCTGCACAACACTCACGCTCGGATCGCCATCCCCTCGAACGAGGCACGACGATATCGAATAGATAGTCCGAGACAGGCTTTCGGGGGTGTAACTTCAATTGTGATGCCCCTACCACATCGACATCTTGTGCCTTTTTATGACCCTTATATCTCGCCTTTGCACAACACTCTTAGTCGGCACAGCTAAATACTCTCAATCTGAGCACAGACATGTACTTTCAGTTACAAATCCTTGCCAGGAAGCACTATCAACACAAGCATGAGCTGGTGCAGGTGTTGACCAACTTCTGCAGAACCTGTGCCTTTGGCAGCTTCCAGGGTGGCTTTTCCGTCTTGATGATGTGCTTCTTCAGGTGATTATTTTTCATGTTCATTTCACTTTCAGAACCTTTTAAATTTATTTCAATATGTGGGTGTAATTTTTGTTTAATTTAGAAAGTAATTTTAACTATTAAAATAAAATTAGATTTACATATGTTTTAGTCAACAGTTATTTAAAAAATCCAGGTACAGAATTTTTGTCCTACATATTTTTCTCCATTATCGGGGCTAAAAGTTTTGTATCAAAATTAACTATACATAATATTGATGTCATTGTCTATTGCTGGCTAACGGAACTTTTGTGTGTCTAGTGTGTGCTTATGAATGTTTTGAAGCATTTCTAGTAATTATTTATGTAGTTAATTTTAAATATATTTTTCATCCCAATGACGGAGTATTAACTCCAAAACATGCTGGACAAATACCTGCAGTTTTGTTTAAGAACTGCTGACTGAAAGATATGCAATCTTATTCAATTCTATTAGTTAATCACAGTTCTGGAGGCATCATAAAGAGTAAAGTTATTTAAATGTAAAATACTGCAATTGAAACCAACAATAATAGATTATTTATTTAAGTAGATGTAGAAAAATATAACTCATGTAAGTAATTATTACCTTCCATGTAAAAAAATTATTACAAAAAATAAAGATAATTTTCTGCATTTCAAAAGGGTATTTAATTAAAAAGTGTGATGCAAACTGCTAACACCCTCCCCCTAGAGCTTAGACATATCCATGTCACAATATTCCTTGTAAAAATTAAAAACACACTACTGTATGTAAAATTACATATAAACTTTGTCATGTCTTTATTTTTACTTTCAGGTGGATTCTTGGAAAATATACTATTGCTACCTTAGGGTTTATCCCTGGTACTTTGGCAGGAATGGGCATTTTTTTCGAAGATAATTCAAGAAGAGAAATAGATATCACACTTGCTTTAGCTATGGTTTGTAAATATGATTAGGAACTTTGCGGATTAACGTAGTATTCAATAGTGTGGACGTTAATCGACACAAGAAAACACCACATTTTCCGGCCATTGCTCACAACTATCCAAAATTCGTGACTTCCAAGTAGCTGGATTACACTGTCCCACTGGCCACTGTCCCAGTCGTCATGCACAGCTGTAAAACTATGGTCCTTTAAGGTTCTATTTACTTTAGGAAATAGGGAAAAGTCAAATAGCCATGTCTGGTGAATATGGAGGCTGGGACAATGGGACAGTGCAGTATGAGCTGGTACATTAACGTGATGCAAAATCCATGAATTGTTTTTCCACAGATCTGGACGCTTGATTGGACGCGGATTGCTTGATGCAAACAGTGTTGAAGTTGTAGGTGTCTCTTATTGAGCATTTCACCTAATAGTACGAATTTGTGATGTACTATGCCATTAAAATTGAAAAATAGAGTGAGCATGACCTTTATGTTTGACCACATTTGTAGAGATTTTTTCGGTCTTGGCGAGCAAGAATACTTTCACTGGGGTGATTATTATCCGTATAACTATGTTTTCTAAACAGTTATAACACATTTCAGTATCTCCGAATCATCTGAGACTTCATTTAATGGCTCAAAAGAAGCTTCCATTTGCCGATTTTTTGTTAAAAGTTCAACAGTTTTGGAACCTCTAATTGCAACTTAACAGTCGTTCATAACTTTTACTTTTACTTTCTCCATATTTTCATCAGTTGTTGTTTGATCAAGATCAAATATAAGAAATTTAAATCACTAGTAATTTAAAATACTTTTTTAAGGAATATAGCACCAGTCAATGTAATGGATGCCATTTATTTCTCTTGGCATAGCTCTTGCAGCATATGAATATAAAATTAAAGTTTCAGTAATTTCAGGTGATTAGTCTCTATGTAAGGGTGTTAGAGGACGAGGGAATCCTCAAAATGACGTTGACCAAGGAGTTAATTTTATTCACCACCTGTAGCTCTGCCTTGCTCTACTGTCTACGAGCATTCAAAAACTCCTACACTGTGTTATGGTGAGTTCAACACTCCATAAAAATAATTAATTGTGATGTTAATTTTACAGCACGTTAATTTTTTAACTGGAGGATTGTTGTAATTCAATACTCCTGATCAGTATCAGAAAACATTTTTTTAAACTTTAACTTTCCATCATCATGACCCTAGGGCATGTTAAAGAGAGCAAGTTTAGAGGTGTGAGTCACATAAGCTAGCTAGAAGTTCCTATGTTTACCATGTGAATCTATGTGTACCAGAGCACAATTTTATCTTGTTCAATAGAGTTGGTAAAAAGTCCTGAAATGGCTTAATATTTTGCTATTAATTATTCTACAAAAGTAAAACATTGCATTTTGAATTGAGACCTAAAACACTATTTTTTGTAGCTTATTTATTACCTACTATCAACATTTCAATATTTTATTATTCCCAGTTTTTTAGACCTTTATATACTCGTACATACGACTACAATCAACCTTAAATGGGGACGACCCATGAGAAGTCAGTAGGAAAATCTTACAGAGAAGCATATGTATGTGGTTGATATGTGCATCAAACTAAAAGCCTTTTTTTAGCAGAATACAATGTCACAAAAAACCCTACTTTAAAATGAGAAGCAAATCGGGAAATGGTAGCCATTTAAAGGTGACTTAAATTTGAAATTTTAGGATTTTTAGGGTTTAATATGTTGGCGATATTAGATTTGGTAAAAACTTAAAAAATAGTTTGTTGGCACCCAATTATAAAACTCACAAATTTTTACTCTTGTAGCTTGAATGACTAATCATATTCAATACTTTTCAGCACCTCAAAATTCCCAATTCAAACCATCTTGGTCATCCTTTCGAAGTAAGCTTAATGTTCGCGGCCCTGTATTTAGCTAAAAAGACCTTTAATTTTATGTGCATATCAATCTATGCTTCTCTCTAAGATTTTTAACTGACTCCTAGTGGGTTGTCCTCTATATGAGGTAAAGAGATGATAACAACGTTAAGATTAGTTTGTTGGTACCTTATTGAACTTGCAAAATTTTACTCTTGTAGGTAATAAATTACTAAACCTATTCAATACTTTTCAGCACCTCAAAATTAAAATTCAAGCCAAGGTAGAAATCATTTCTTGGTTTTGGATAGTCATCTTAAACAACATATAACACTTTATAAGCTATGCAGTAATTAAAAAAATTGTAACCATGGTTACTTTTAGCAAATTTCCCATAGGGAAAAAGCTATAATAACTATGACATCACCTGACAGTACAGGTTAACCTTTTTGGAATACTATTCAGTTATCAGGAGGCTACTTGACACTACCTGCATGTCTGTAAAAATGACGGTTCAAGAGTTATGGGCTTTTATAAATATCAAAAAAATCCATTTTTTTAATTTTCGGCGAAAACATTTAGAGTTATCACCATTGAAACCAGCTTAAAAACTAAAATAATTGGTATTTTGAATTATTTGTCTACGACTAACAGGTCCAGAGAAAAGTTGATTTGAGTGTCCATGATAAACACAGTACATTGTCTGAGCTCAATGTTATTCTTACGGACAATATTAAAAAATCAATATCTTCTGAGTTCATCTTCAGCAATGACTGCAATCACGTAAAAAGTAGACCTACAGGCGGCATTGTTTTGTCATAGTTAATTTTTATGAGTCAATGTGTGTGTCGTGTTTTATATTTCTAATGACCAGTGCATAAAGGATAGAATGTCTCAGCAGGAACACTTGATGTGATTCAGGCAAAACATGTAGTGGAAAATCTACTTGCGAACTGTGACAAGACATAAGTTAATTGTTCTACACTGTTTAGGTCTGAAATGGACTTATTAATGGACTTTATTAGTGCTTTTAATGAATTTACACTACACATCCGGATAGTCTGAACAGGGTTCGGTCCCAATTAGTTAGGATTACAGGGACTCTGGTGTAGTTATGTGCATATTATATACAGCAATTCATCGATAGTTTAATAGTATGTAAAATTCATAATATTTTCACAATATAATGTACTATATACCCTGTAAAGACAAAAAAATATTCTTATTTTTACCAACTGTAAAAGAGTCAATAATATTTTTTTTCTAGGCCATTCACACCTCCAAAACTGTCTGACAATCCTGAAAAAATTAAAACATGTGCTCATAAAGGAAGCTGTTTGGACCACATCAAAAAGGTCTCAGAAAATAAATTAGAGTAAAATATTATTTAAGTAACAATTACATTTCATAGTTTGTAATCAGTGATAGTAACATTTATCTGAGTGGTATATTGTCCAGACCACAGCAATCATTCTGATATCAGTTTAACCAAACTATTGGTTTAAAAAATAAATTAGCTTTACAGTACAGTCAAAACATAGTTACCATAATTTTTCTTCATATTTGATGGGAAACGTTATGTACTAGGTTCCAATTATTATAACTCTATATTAAAATATAAAAGAACAATGATCAATGAACAAGTGTCAGTTTATGAGAATTATTTCTGTTTTAAACATTCTATGTAGTTATGTGTAACATTAGAGTCCAGTTTAACTGAATCCTGGTTAATTGATGTTCCGTGTTGACTGAGTCGTGGGGCTGGTGGACCATAAGGTTAATCCCGATTGTTCGGCCATGGATCGAAAGGAAGCACAGAGAGGTGGGGTTCTACGTGACCCAATATCTTTCTGGCCACGGATACTTCCAGAAGTTTTTGAATACAATTGGCAAGGACGACAGCCCAGACTGCCTCTATTGTCACGGTGTCACCAATACCTCAGAGCATACCATGTTCTCCTGCGGCAGGTGGCAGAACAGCTGAGTCTCTTTAGTGTCCGACGTTGGGCCTCTGAGCTCTAAATCCTTCATAGAAATAATGCTGCCTTCTGAAGAGAACTGGAATCGAATCGCCAGCTTCGCTGAGTATGTCTTGAAGGCCAAGAAGTCTGATTTGGATCGGCTTCATTGAAGATTAGTTGTAGAAATAGTCACTAACAGGCCGGTAACTACAGGGTTAGCTTTGATAATGTGATAAAGTGTTTCGGGCTATTCCCTTGGAGATGAGGGGGAGTTTTTAGTGGGTGTGAGTCAGCACATTCTAGGAAGCTACCAGCGTGCGGTGAGCATTTAAACCCCATTAAAAACTTAAAATATAAGCTTTAAACTCGATAAAATCTTAAGAAAAATTGCTTTGGAATCAAAAAGTTTTACTTTCAATACTTTTAGTCCGTTAGTGTGTCCAAGTAATAGTATACTGTTAATACAGTATCACATCTTAAGGATATTATAGGCTTAAACTCTGTGTGAATGTTAAACAAATTCTACACAATTAATAATTTTATGTGTTTTGTAGACTACAACAACTTTTCTGTGCTATGGATCAGCCCTCCAGTGTTTCAAGGTGTTTGCAATAAACATTTCCAAAATATTCACTAAGCCCGGCTCGATTTTAAAGGCATTTTTCAAACCAGACAACTTGAGGCTGCCTTTGTTTGCCGGACTATATGTTTTATTGTTCAAGGTAAGAGTCTCTTTAGATTGTGTGAAATATGTCAAACAGTAAAAATTATATACAGTGATAGAGTTATTTGCATTTGTATTTGTAAGACACAACCCAACAATTAAGTAGGTATAAATTACCCTCATTAGCTGCAACAAAATTTTGACAAAAGTTTGATTTTGTCTTTGAATCCAATTTTGTCTATATTTCATTTTTTCATCACTTATTATACTTTAGTTTAACCTTCCGTGGGACGCATCTCTGAGGATACCTCCAGTTGTTCTGTTTTTGTATTTTTTATATGTACGAGGGTTGTCCTTAAAGTAAGGTTCCCAGTGATTTTACTCAGTGAAAAACATGTTTATTTGCATAAACTCATACATATTTGGAAAGTTCAGACTTTTTCCTATTTGTCTATGCAGTTGCCACCGAGGTCAATGCATTTTTGCTTGCGGTGTACCGGCTTTTGAATTTCCGAGTCAAAGAAGTTTGCCGCCAAGTCATGCAGATATCTGAGAACCGCTTTTTCCAGCTCTTCTCGGCCGCCGAAATCCGTTCCACCCAGGTGTTTATTCATATCAGGGAAGAGGTGGTAGTTGCTGGAGGCTACGTCCGGGCTGTAGGGTGGGTGTTTGACGATACCCCATCCAAAGTTAGCGATGAGTTCGTTGGTAACGTTAGCAGTGTGCGGTCGAGCGTTATTCTGATCCAAACGCACCCCCTTGGACAGCATACACCTCCTCTGGTTTTGAATGGCACAGCGACGTTTTTGCAGTGTCTCGCAGTAGCGGGCAGCGTTGATTGTTTCACCTTTGGGCAAGAATTCGCACAACAATACGCCTTTCCTTGCCGGCACTTTGCGCTTGCTTGAATTTTCGTGGAACGCTCCTCGTCATGAATGTCGGTACGCCCGTTCTTGAACTCCCTGTACCATTTGCGCACATGTTGTACGCTCATACACTTTTCTCCATATTTTTCACACAGCTGGGAATGAATTTCCCCGGACGGAAGGTTTTTGGCAGTCAAACAACGAATCATTGAGCGCAACTCACACCTGGCGGGCCAAGCAATGTTGAGTTCCAACTTGTTCGGCTGCCAGGCCAAGACTGAGCGCCGCAGACACTTCGCTGTGGTGGGGATTTGGAGTGGGGGAACCCAGATACACAACAAAACCGCGCGAACCCCCGT